>JANEYF010002550.1:0-285464 GCA_029963845.1 Rhamnusium bicolor | reverse complement strand
ATAAATGCATAATATATGTTTACTTGCATATGTATTAAAAATTTTTTATGGGGAGTACATTTTTACCCAGAACCTCCGCCAAAATATCAAACGCATTGTCAAATGTACTTAGGTATTCATTTAAACATAAATGTCGAAAGGCGTTCTTCATTGTACTAGTAAGGATCTAATATTACACCGTTAATAGAATAATAATAATGGAGCTACCGCAAAACTTAAAAAAAACAACATTTCAGCAATTTTCCCCAACATTTCCAAAACATATTTCAAAATTGTTAAATTCATATTCGTTTTCATTTGGCAAAGTACTGAACTTATAACTACATAAAATCGTGAGTAGCCTGTTAAATCTCCCCTATTCAATCATTTAAATTACGAGTATTGTGGAGTGGTATGCATGTATGCTGAATCTAATAAAAAAACCTTTGTTTCAACTGCTAACTTAGGAGTGATAGGGGTCAATGTGTAAAAGTGTGTCTCATTTTTAGAAAAGAAATTGTATCTCTAGAAATATCGGAGATGTCAAAAAACACCCAAACTCGTTTCTTCCAATTTGTTCACAAGTCGTCCTAATATGACAGGTAAAAACCTGCAATTGTTTTTTTACATTTTCGGAACCAAAGAAATTTTTAAAATTTCATTGTGCAGTGTATTTGACGTCTACTATCATAGTTTGATGTCATGATTAAACCAGTTTATTTCTGATGAAATTTAAAAGAAAATCTTCAAGACCGCATCTCGATACCTCCTATCGTTTTGAAGATATTCTTCTTCAAAATTACACAAGAGAATTATATTATTAATTTAATTTGGCCAGCAGTTTATTTGTCAGGCAATAATAACGCTCTCAGTATATCAATTCTATGGCTAAACTAGTAATTTCAAAATTCAATAGACGTTAAATAGACAGTACTTGATTTCAAAGACAACACAGGTCCAAAAATTTGAAATTTGTGTTAATGATGACATTTTGTGGGCAAATAGCTTTCAAATGCGAGGTTTGATTTCATTGAAAGCATATCGGTAAATAATATGGTAATTAGTCGATTTTGTAAAAAAGGACATTAATCCACACAAAGAACAAATTCTGGGCAAAAGTGTATATGTTCGGGAGTTTTCTTAATAAATATAATCAAAATGGTTCAACCAGTTGTTTTCACGACATGGCAGAATACACTAAGTCATTGGTTCAAAATTCAAGTTTATTTGATTAGGGGTCACCAATAAAGTTTATCTTAATTATATTAGAATCGATTTTTTTGACTAATGATGTTTTTGAAATTAATGCCTCAATTCTTGTGTCTACTGTAAAGTTGGGTATTTTTATTTTTAATAGTTGATTGATTCGACCTTTACTTGATGAAAATCCATTTTACAAATAAATACAAAATAAACTTATGTTTGATTTTCACAATTTAATTAACTCATGACAATTGTTTCACCACACAGTGGCTTCATCAGATGGTGAGCACAAAACTAAATTCTTTATTACAAAGTGAGGGTATATATAAGTATCAACTAACTAATCTAGGGTAATAAAATGGAACAGTAATAAAATAAGGTACAAATTAATTTAGAAAATATTTAACAGTGGTGAACAAATTAAATCTAGTTGGTCATTTAAAATAATATTACTATTTTTTAATTTATTGATTTCTAATGTCTCTAATATTTTAATTTTAATCCTTTATTTTCCGTGTGTAAAATATCAAAATTATTATTACAAGAATGATTGTCCTCTAGCAAATGGTTGGCATACGTCGAATCTAATTTATTGTTATTAAAACTACGTTTATGATCGGACAATCTTTTTCCAAAATTTCTTCCCGTTTGTCCGATGTATACTTTAGGGCGTGTACCACATGTAAGCTTATAGACTCCACTTTTTTTGCTATTTTTTAGTTTTATCTTTATTGTTCTTAATAAATTTTCCTAGTGTGTTATTAGTTTTAAATGCTATTTTAATATTACTATTACTAGATGCTATTTTAATGTTACTATTATTATTTATTATTACTAGATAGAAATAACACAAACCCCGTTGAAAAATCTGAACTACTAAATTTGCTGACCACATGTCTAAACCAAAATTATTTCCAATTCAACAACGAAATATTCACATCAAAAGAGGGCCTAATAATGGGAAACCCATTAAGTCCTATTTTAGCAGAAATTTTTATGGACCATATTGAGAAACAAATACATAAAAACAAATTAAGTAAAAGTTTTTTATACTGGTATAGATATGTAGATGATATTATCGCATGTTTTACAGGTACAACAAGACAGTTAAATAGTTTTGTAGAATTTATTAATAATTTACACCCTAATATAAAATTTACTGTAGAATATGAAAAAGACCATTCGATTAATTTTTTAGATCTAACTATCACAAAAATTAATAATTCACATGAATTTAATATTTACCATAAACCTTCGTACACAGATATTACGATACATAATAGTTCAACACATCCTGTAAAACATAAACACGCTGCCTATATTAGTATGACAAACAGATTAACAAAATTTCCTCTCACTGAAGATAATTACAACAACGAATTAAATTTTATTAAACAAATAACAGTGAATAATGGTTTTAAAGAAACTTTGGTTAACAATTTACTTAAAAAAGAAAAATTATAATATAGCAATAGAGTCAGTTTATCCAAAAGCAGAAATCAGTGAATTAAGTGATTTAAGATATAAAACCCTTACTTATATAGGCCAACCTACCGAAAAAATATCAGTTGAACTTAAGAAAAAACATAATATTAAAATAGCATTTAAAACTAATAACACTCTGGAAAAATTTATTAAGAACAATAAAGATAAAACTAAAAAAAGAACAAGAAAGTGGAGTCTATAAGCTTACATGTGGTACATGTCCTAAAGTATACATCGGACAAACGGGAAGAAATTTTAGAAAAAGATTGTCCGAACATAAACGTAGTTTTAATAACAATAAATTAGATTCGACGTATGCCAACCATTTGCTAGAGGACAATTCTTTTAATAATAATTTTGATATTTTACACACAGAAAATAAAGGATTAAAATTGTCACTACTAGAGACATTAGAAATCAATAAATTAAAAAATAGTAATATTATTTTAAATGACCAGCTAGATTTAAACTGTTTACCACTATTAAATATTTTCTAAATTATTTTGTACCTTATTTTATTACTGTTCCATTTTATTACCCTAGATTAGTTAGTTGAATCTTATATATACCCTCACTTCGTAATAAAGAATTTAGTCTTGTACTCACCATCTGATGAAGCCACTGTGTGGCGAAACAATTGTCATGAGTTAATTAAATTGTGAAAATCAAACATAAGTTTATTTTGTGTTTATTTTTATTTTTACCCTTATTGCATGTGACCACAGAATTTTAAAATTACCATTGTTATAAACTTGCCAATTCAGATAATTGTTGAGAATTATGTAAAACTAAGTTTAATTCTATGAATTTCATATGAAATTTTAATATTTACCATACAAAAAATACATTTATTTATTGACTGATGTGTCAACGTAAAATACTAGTCAAATAACAACTTTGTAACATCGAGTACGCCTGATTACATATAATTTTCTAAGTAGTGTACAAAACAACAAACCTAGTGCAGATATGACATTTCCTAATGCCACCAAACTCTTGTTAATATTAGCACCTTCCCTGAACTGAGACGTACTGTAACACCTGTTACCAGCTCTTTCGCTACCAGCAAGGTCAATTAAATGCAGTTTGACACCATCACAGCTAATTGAAAACACGGAATGACTTCTACTTGACTGAGGATTTGTTAAAGTGGCAGCAACTCGTCTTTGCTTATTTCCTCTTTCCAGCCACTCTAAAAGACCTGAAGAATCAACTACCTGATGTTCTGAGAATCCTAAAAAAATAAAATATTAAAATGGAAAGTATTATTACAGTTTAGCTGGAATTGTATATTACAAATTATAAAAGCAATGCAGAATAAAGACATGCAAGTAATTTTAATTTGTCTGCTAATTGTGCCTGAGAAGTAGACACGTTTTTCTACTCTTTTAAAAAAGTTAGCCACTTCGTCCCACATATGCAGCAGAGTTTGTTTTTGAATAATTTTAATACCTCAAGTAGTTTTCGAGAAAAATGCTGTTATAACTATGAGTTCTAGATAATGTTGCTTGTGCTTCCGTCTTTATATAAAAATTATGACATAGAATTATGGGAGCTCGGTTAATGACTTCATTGAATGAATTTGGATAACATCAGTATTACAAGTTTTTCACGTACTTAGTAGATTATGTAATACCGTAATCATAACAATGGAGGATAGCATTGTTTTGTTATGAAATGATAAGTAATTACTGTGTATTTGTGTGCTAACAAGTTCTTTTCACATGATTACTATGTTATGCACAACAAATTAATAGTTTAGACTATGCACATCCTACATACGTAAAAATAGTTTTATTGTAAAATTACCGTGTTTTATAGATTATTAACACGTAATTAAACAACGGCGTACATAATAGTTTAAAGACCGCATCTCAGGTAGTCATTCCAGTAACGGGCTTACGTACAACTCTCATACAACTAATAAAGTGAGAATAAATGTTGTAAAATGCAATCAATAGTACACAATTTTTTTAGGAATTAATTAATAACCTTCTCTCATGTTATTTTATTGTATATTACTAAAAACTATATTTTATATATGCGTGGCCTCATGTTACAAAATATAAGCAGTATTGTTATTTTTTAAATGTAGAAGATTAGTATATAAATCAATGAAGAAGTCTAAAATAAGTTTTTCCTTAATTATACCTATACGAATTTCCTAAAATTAAATAAAAAATTATTAAATTAAGTTTCGTATGATCATAAAAGGTCTGTTATAAATTGAAAACGCCTATAACATGCCATAGTTCAAATAAATAAACAAGCAGACTTACGTGTAAGACAGAACTCCCATCACCTACATACAGCGCAATTGAAGACACGTGTGAGTTTGCGACCTGATAATCAGCAGTTTGCAATTGCATTTCGATAGAGTCTTAGGCGAATTATTGTGTTATCGTGGAAAAATGTCTCAACGGATTCCTTCGCGAAAAACCGTGGACCGGTGGATACAAAACAACTCGTAACTAAAGTTTAATGACACAAAACTTTATTGCAAATGTTGTAGACGAATATCGAACGTTGTAAAATTTTCAGTATTTTAACGACAGATGCCGGAATCTAACTCCGATTCATTTAGAACAATTGTTATTTTTCCACAATAAGGCAATAAAACGCCTAAGACTCTCTCTATCTATTGAAATGCAATTACAAACTAATAATGGCTGATCTGGAACTGATATTTTGACACAGGTCCGATACGTTGGACTAATGGAACTGATCCCAACTGATAATTAAATTAGGTGCGACTATCAGTCCGGCCGGCGGCCAATAAAGTTCTGTGATGTGAATGGCACGAATACGGACTTTTCTATTTTCTTGGACTATGACTTGTCCATAAAGGACCTCGGACTGGTCGAATTGTGGAGGTAAACAACACCGAGAAATTGAACGCTGAATGAATATCCCTCCAGTCCTTGACTAGCCGCTAAAAAAGCTGATCTACTCAAAGCGCGAATAGGCCAGCCTGGACTAGAAACTGGAACTGCTCTCTGGACTAGGCATTTGCCTGGGCTAGATCAGATGGAACTGATTCATGAAATTGTTTGGATCAGACATCCCTAGGCAAACTGCTGATTATGGTGGTCGCAATCTCAAACGTGTCTTCAATTGCGATGAATTATGGTGAGGTCTTACATGCATGTCTACTTGTTTACTTATTTGGACTGTGACATATTACATGCGTCCTCAATTTATAATAGACCTTTTAAGATCATGCAAAACCTACGTTTATTTAGTGGTTATTTATTTAGCTTTAGGTAATTAAAGAAAATTTATTTTAGGCTTCTTCAGTAATTAAGTATTAATCTCCTACATTTAAATGATGACAAGATAGTTTATATTTAAAACACTGTTTTATGTTTCTTCGCCGTTTCAAATAATCATGCGAGTACATAAATGTATTGTATTTTGCAGGGAATTAATAATAAACAATAAAATAACATGAGAGAGGGTTATTGATTCCTAAAAAAATAGTACACTATTGCATTTCACAATATATATTCTCATGTTGTTGTATGGAGTTGTACGTAAGCCCGTAACTGGAATGACTACCTAAGATGCGGTAAATTATCAATTAAAGTACGTAGGTATTTTTTTGGCAGAATGTTAGGCCATAAATTTTAATTACAACAAACTCGTAAATATACGTGTATGCTTTGCTTTAGAGCAGATAGTAATTTACAGATTCTAACCTCACTGAAATATTTCTTAATATAAATTTATTTCATATTATATACCGATATCAATAACTTTATATCAGGATTTATTTGTTGTAAAAATTGTGTAGATGGCAATGCAAAATGTGCTAGATACTATTAAAATTTAGACACCTGTTTCATGGTGATTAATTCTTATTAGCATTATTTCCGATCGATTTTCAGTGCAGTAAACAAAAAACTCTTGATATTGTACTTTAATTTAAGGAGAACGGATTTCTCGAAAGAAATATAGTGTTAATATTTCATTGGATATTATAAAACGATGGCGACCATATTTACACCTACACATCCGTCAAAATGGAACAAAATATGACGGATTGGATTTCCGTGAAAACATGACAACTAATAAACCTGAATAACAATCGAACATCCAGCAGAAATTCTCTAAATTAATTATGGGAAACCATAATTATAATTAAGTAAAGAAAAGCAATTAATGGATATGTTATTGAAACGTGAAAAATTGCAGAAAGTAAGAAGTGATCGGCAGTGTGTATTGAATTGCAAAGAATTAATCTCAAATAAAATACCACACTTTAAAATTATTATAAAGTTAATCTTGATTCAGAATTTATCTCTACAACACTAGCAACAACAATCGAAATTCACTACACAATAACAGGCTGAGCGCACGGCCAGTGGTCCCGCTCCATGTAAAGCTCTGCTAAAAAGGTATTTTACGAACATGTTTTTTTAAAGTGGAAATGATTCCTACACTAAAGTAAATAAGTTGAAGTTTCATTTGCCCAAATATTTAATTGTTTGAAGTTGTTGTTATTATTCTAGAGGACCCCACACTTGATCTTTTCGGTAACGCGCAAGGTAATTATTTAGAATACGATAAGATTTAAATCTAAAAATTTCAACCCCCCCCCAAGCACCCGGACACCAAATTTTTCACTCATTTTTTTTAAATCCTTCCTAATTAAATTTAAAAATTTCATAATTAACCAATTTTATAATACTCTTAGGAAATAATTTACAAACTAACCCACATGTATGCCTTAAAAGAGTGGAGAAATAGAAGAATAGTATTCTTAAATTTAATTAACTTATTATATATCATTAAAAAGGGAATTTTTTTCTAGTTTTTATAAATGCTATGTTTCACTTTTTAAAATACTACTATGCTTCTATACAGTGCCATTTTCCGTAGTTATGTTCAAATAAAATATATATCAACTTTAAAAAGACTTTTAAATATGTGCTCCATCTGCTTCTCCACCATTTGCAATACATCAAGTGATAGCATGTCTATATTAGCTATGCAATTCTATGTGAAAATGGAATATTTCCCAGCACAGGTAGGATAACACATTTCTAGCAAGTAACAGTTGTTCATAATTTATATTACTTAAAATATGTTTTTTGTGGAACAAATACACTGTTTCCCTTTTTTATAATTTGTGGCTATGCTGTGTATAGTACATTTTTATTTTGTCAATACAAAAGTAATGTAAATAAATGGTACATTGTAATACAAGTGTAGGGAAAAAAAAATGAAAAAGGGGGGAACCCCGGCGCCGGGGGTGTTCCTATCATACGAGTTTTGCAATGAAGTTTACTACATGTGTGTTACATACTATTTTTTCTACGGTTGTGAAGTTTTTTCCCTTAAAGTCTTTCCAAAATTTTAAATTTGCCGCCTGTCAGATTTTATTTAAAATAATAAAGATCAAGTACTGCTCAAACGATTGTCATGACTAACAAACAAAACAAATTGTTTTGCTAAACTGACGCGTTCTGTCTTGTATTTGCTGCTTTTGAGGAAGTGATGAATTCAGACGAAGATATTCTTGCAGAAATTCTTGCAGCCGCTGAAATGTGAGTTTCGACTTCCTTCCACGTAAATTTAAAGAACGTTATATGAAGGAAAAACTTCTTTTCGTAAACTGTTGCCGTCAAAAGAAGGTGAATGTTTATACGGAAGTGGTCCTACTCGCCTCTTTGGCCGAAAAGCCTAAAACGTTGAAATCTTCCACGATGTGGTCAATTTACTCGATGCTCAGAAGCACTCTGTCATTGGAAGAAAATGTAGATTATTAGAAGTTTCCGAAACTAATTGCTTTTTTAAAAAGAGAATGTGTAGAATACAAGTCAAAGAACTCTGAAGTATTTACCAGAGAACAAGTTAATGCTTTTTTACTTAACGCTCCTGATGACACATTTTTACTTCTATAGGTAATACAAATATCAGTTTTTTTCAATCTGTTGTAATAAGACATTATTTTAAGTAGTGTTAATTACTGGGGTGGCTGGTGCCCTCAGAAGGGAGGAGTTGATGAATATTACCATAGATGACATTCAGAACAATGGAGAATTTTTGCTCATAATCGTTCCAAATTCTAAAACTCATAAATCTAGAACGTTTTCGGTTACAAATGGAGATAATTGGTTAATTTTCGCGATAGTTCAACTTAGACCTGCATCCATAAGACTAAACGATTTTTATTCAATACAAACATGGCAAGTGTACATTTCAAGTGGTAGGTATAAACACGTTTGAAATTCAAAAAAGTTGCAGAATATTTAAAACTTCCTACACCTGAAAGTTTTATTGGCACTGCTTTCGCCGAACGTCAGCGACTCTTTTATTTGACGCTGGAGCAATCTTACCAGTTTGAAAAGACACGGTGGGTGGCGTTCTTTAACAACAGCAGAAGCATAAAGAAGATAGTGTTAACACAAAAAAGCTCCAAGAAAAAGCGACAACGAAATTCCATAAACATCGTCCAGATTAAATATTTCTAGTATTTCTAACAATGTAAATGTTCCAGTTTTTCCAAGCATTACCTAACTTAAGTAATTACAACTGTGTAATTAATGTACATTTATAGAATGTAATTGATTACCAGTTAAATAATATAATTTTTTAAAGTAAACACACTCTTTTATTCTGGTGTGTGAAGATGATCGCGGCGAGTGACATGTTCCAAAAATTTGATCAACACAATCGTAGAAAAAATATTTTTTTCAATCATATTAAATAAACTGACCATTATCCAATAGTTTTCGATTTAGAAAATTCAACTTCTTTCAACCTGTGTAGAAAAGTTCACTTTCTTAACACTTCTCGACCAATGAGAAGCCGGCATTTCCACTTCTCAACACATCCTGTTGTCCGACCTCCCCTTTAAAAATGGACTCATCTGTTAACAATCTGACGCTATTTGTCAAAACTTTTCATTTGTGATTGAGGTTTAGTAATTTTCAATGGTGGTGTTGCGAAATAGTGCGAAAATTTCTACGAAATTCGTTTAAATAGAAGAGAATAATGGATGTTTCGTCCGATGAGGAGATTATTGATAGTACGCTACCAGAAATTGTGAACGCTGCGAAACAAAGCTCACTTAACCTCCTTCCTGAAAGATCCAGGAAAAAATATTAGCAAACTTATTCCACTTTTATGGACTGGCGCAAAAAGAAGACGATAAATTCCTTTTCCGAGAATTATTGATGGCTTATTTCGGTGAGCTACAAACTAAATACAAATTCTCAATTTTGTGGTCAACATATTTGATGTTGCAGAGTACTACATTTAAACAATGGAGTGAACATTGAACAATATTCAAAATTGAGGGCCCTTTTGAAACGCAAATCGGTGGGCTACCAAGCTAAAAAGTCCAAAACCTTCACAGATCAAGAGATTGATAATTTTATAAAACATGCACCACACAAAGTGTATCTTGCTATGAAGGTAAGAATGTATACCTATGTAGTTCCTGAATGGCAAATTGTGGTAAATTTGATTTTAGGTTTCCCTCATCATGGGAGTAATGGAAGCATGTCGATCATGTGAATTGAAGGGGATGAAAATTAACGACTTGGAACATTTAAATAATTCTGTGCTTGTGACAGTTCCAATAACAAAAACTAAAACTGTTCGAAAATTTTCTGTAACTGGCGAGTTATGAAATTATCAAAAACTATATAAGTCTCAGACCACCGAATGCAACACAGGCTCTCTTTTTAAATTATCAAAAGGGCAAGTGCACTATGCAAGAAATTGGAATTAATAAATTGAGTGGAATGGGCAAGCAGGTAGCAACGTTTTTGAAACTTCCAGATCCACATCTATACACCGGACATAGCTTCCGTAGGTCATCTGCGACAATATTTATAGACGCAGGAGCAGACATAACAGCTTTAAAGAGACACGGAGGCTGGAAATCATCTACTGTAGCCGATGGCTACATTGATAATTCGATGAAAAACAAAATGGGTACTGCAAATAAGATTATTAGTGCTATTAACAATAATAATCCCACCACAAGTGCAAATACCACAAATGTGATGATTAATAAGAATCTCAATGTTGATGTAAATTCTCCACCTCTCAGTATTATCAATTATGGAACAATTAATATTAATATTGTAAAAAAAATAAATAAATATAATATTTTTCCATTTTATTTAATACGATTGGAAAAAGTATAGTGTTTAATTCGTGAGAATTGGCCATTTCTACTCGGATGAATTGCTCCACGCGCCTTCGGCTTGTGTCGCAAAAATTTCATCCTCATGGAAATGGCCAACTTTCTCTCATTGAACACTGCCACCAATCAAGATATTATTCACTACATAATGTGTTTTTAACGAAAGTAATTACCAATGACTACAAATAGAGCAACCACATATGGGATGTGTATCCACTCGTTTTTTAATTTTTGTATATTATCTGCACCTCTTTGCGGTTGAACAATTATAAAAGGTGTTGAGATATTTTAAAGTTGTTAATTTTGAAAATACCGTCATTCTCGTGAAAATTACTACGACATGAGCTCTATAAATATTAATAAGCGCGAATTAACCCTTCGTCTAATAGAACGTTGTTTTTTTTGCAACCATTTTTAAAATAAAAATTTGAATCTTTATTGCGTGATTTATTAGAATTTAGCTGTCTGAATGCGTGTTAAACTAGCGCTTTTTGCATGTAACAAAAACTAAATTATTTGTAAATTATATTCTTTCATGATTTGACTTAAAATAATCATAAGTTATATATGATGAAAACTTGAAAGGCAAGGGTGTGTTTAAGGGAACACTCAAGAAATTAGGTTATAAAGTCAAAGAAAAAAAATATGAATTACGCGAGACTGAAAGGACATGTTTTGGCACGATTTGTGAACATGCTAACGCAAATATGAAAATACATGAAATTGTTTTGAGTGGAAAATTATAACAATAAGATCTTTACCCTGTAAGGTAAATAATATTATATTGATACAGTTTTGTATATACACTATTTAAACCGCCAAGTGTGGCCAGTTGAAAAAAGAAAACGAGCGATGGCTGTGAACTAGGATGAAATATGATAGAAGAAGACACAGACAATGTAAAGAACAGGTTTCAGTCTATGGCTCCGCCAGCCAACTACAATACACTCAAACTGTTATATTAATTAAAAGTTATATTAATTTTAAATAGTTTCTGGGGTGTTTCACCCCCTTATATTCTGAATTCCGTCAAATCTGAAATAGGGCATGTTGGAATATTTATTTTTTATCATCTTGTCTGATCTGTAGGTGTTACAAGTTGTATGACAGAAGTTATATTAATTTTAAATAGTTTCTGGGGTGTTTCACCCCTTATATTCTGAATTCCGTCAAATCTGAAATAGGGCATATTGGAATATTTATTTTTTTATCATTTTGTCTAATCTGTAGGTGTTACAAGTTGTATGACAAAAGTTAAATTAATTTAGGTAATTTCGGGGGTGTTTTACCTCCTTATATTCTGATTTCCGTCAAATCCGAAATAAGGTATGTTGGAATATTTATTTTTTATCATATTGTCTAATCTGTAGGTGTTACAAGTTGTATGACAAAAGTTATATTAATTTTAAATAGTTTCTGGGGTGTTTCACCCCCTAATATTCTGAATTCCGTCAAATCTGAAATAGGGCATATTGGAATATTTATTTTTTATCATTTTGTCTAATCTGTAGGTGTTACAAGTAGTATGACAAAAGTTAAATTAATTTAGGTAATTTCGGGGTGTTTTACCTCCTTATATTCTGATTTCCGTCAAATCCGAAATAAGGTATGTTGGAATATTTATTTTTTATCATATTGTCTAATCTGTAGGTGTTACAAGTTGTATGACAAAAGTTATATTAATTTTAAATAGTTTCTGGGGTGTTTCACCCCCTTATATTCTGAATTCTGTGAAATCTGAAATAGGGCATGTTGGAATATTTATTTTTTATCATGTTGTCTAATCTGTAGGTGTTACAAGTAGTATGAAAAAAGTTATATTAATTTATGTAGTTTCTGGGATGTTTCACCCCCTTATATTCTGATTTCCGTCAAATCCGAAATAATGCGTGTTGGAATATTTATTTTTTATCACTTATCTAATCTGTAGGTGTTAAAAGTTTTATGACAAAAGTTATATTAATTTTAATTAGTTTCTGGGGTGTTTCAACCCCTTATATTCTGAATTCCGGCAAATCTGAAATAGGACATGTTGGAATATTTATTTTTTTATTATCTTGTCTAATCTGTAGGTGTTACAAGTTGTATGACAAAAGTTATATTAATTTTAATTAGTTTCTAGGGTGTTGCACCTAAATTCATATTTTCGTCAAATCTGAAGTAGGGTATCTTGGATTATTTATTTTCTATCATCTTGTCAAATGTGAACGTATTACAACAAGTAATAGGATTTTCACTTCAAGAGCATTACTCAACTGGTCCACTGTAAAAAATTGTTTCTCGTTTCTGATTCTGATTCTGTCTTCAGCCACATTACATCCATCCCGTTTGTTCAATCGGTCTTTCTTAACATCTGGCCACAATTGGCGATTTACATACGGTATTTATATAATATTAAATTCTGACAAATTAAAATATATGAATGTTAAAAATACGAGTAGTAATAGCCAATACCGGTATAATTTATGAAGCAGTGTTTGAAATAAATATTAGATACGTGCCTTGAACGTATGGACCTTTCTTTGGATGTTCTCTTATCCTGAGTGGCTGAGGCTTTTTTTGCATTTTCATGACGTTCTGGTTGTTCACAGCAAAGTAGGTCTCGCACTTTTTTCATTATATATCTCCAAGTAACTGAAAAAAAAGAAAAATATGAATGAATACAGGATTGGAAGTATCTGAATAATGACTAACTTTTAAACATTGCGTATGTAAAGAAATTTCCTGAGTAGAAGCTGTTATTAATGTTGTGACTAATTACAGCGTACATTTATGTGACCTTGATTTTTGTTTAAAATGTGAATTTGTTGTTGACATTTTTAAAATAAGAATTTTTATCTTTAGGATTACAAGATTTTTTGAATTACTCATAACAACAGGGTAGGTCAAAAAAATTACACCTTTAGATTTTCGCTTATAACTTTTTTGTTAATTATTCTATTTTCGATTTTTTTATGTTGGGCTTAAATCAAAGCCAAGATATTGCTGATTACAATCATGTCAATTTGTAAAAAATAATGATATAAAAAATAGCGGACGTTTTAAAAAAAATGTCATTTTTTAAAAACAGCTGGCATTGGTTTTTTGAATTTTTTTATAATTTCTGTTAGGTCTATGTCTTAAAGCAGTGTTCTGTCTTCAATTTAAGACCAAGTTCGTTAAAATTTAACCAATTTTAACGAACTTGCAGTAGAAGAGTTACTGCAAATTTAGTAAAGGATTCGAGAGAGAAATAGACGCACCAAAGCCAACATATGCTTCAAGAGTTTTGCTTATAAATTTGATGGCCACCATACAGTTCAGATCTAATTTCAGTGGATTAATTTCTATTGGGTGAACTTTACAGGAGAGTATATGAAGGGATCATAATAAGGGATATCAATCATCTCAAAGAAAGACTGAATTACATTATATAGCGGAGAATTTTAACGAAACTGAAAGTGTTAAAAACGCTCCAAAGAGCAAAATCGGCACAAGCGGAGAAAAGATCCTTAACATTTTAAAATTCTTGAGCTTATTAACTATGGAAGAAACGCCTCAAGTCTTAAGTATTGCTGAGAAACGCGATGTAGACCACAAATCGACCAGAAATCTTGGAAAAAATAATTCCATCCTTATAAGTTGCATTTAGTCTACGAAATACCCAACTAGCAAAGTGACGGGAACTGGCATTGGAACTTTAATATAGTAGGCATTACATAACTGTCACTCAAATCGCGCCTTTAGTGTAAAATTCACCTTGTAGTATGCCCGAAGAGTAACAATTACGTATATTCCACTGAATTAGGTACTGTATAGTTATTACACTTTCAAGTAACTGCTACAGTATGTGTAACGAAGTTTACTTAAATACTTACATCACTTTGATTACTTTAAAACATTTTCAACTTTAAAGTGGGAGATATTAGTAAGGCTGACTGCACAGCGTTACTAAAGAATCACTTTAAAGTAATGATAACTGAATGTGCTCTATTTAAAGTTCCTGTAACGTTGTCGGAGAATTTTCTGAAATTTTAAAATTGCATTTTGAGTAAAATTAACGTTATTTCTACGAATGAAGAGACCTTAAAGTGATTTTTACTACTCTCCACTAGTTCAAAATGACTACAAAGTTACGTATACCTTGAAAACATACTATAAAGTGATATTAACTTTTAAGACAATACTTTCTTATGCTGAACTAATCGAACATGGCGTCGAAATGGAGTAAAAAAACAATAAAAAATGTGTCGACATTCATCGACTTTTTATAGAAAAGTTATGTTACAGTTAAGTGAAGTTAACAATTTAACAATTTATTTAACTTCTGCGGAACCGACCCTTATTCGTTGAAATTCGTTGATTAATGACCAGGTTAGAAAATTTCTCGGAAATTCGGATATTGCAGTGAAGAACCACCAAATGTTGAAATAATGAATGTAATTGATTGTGAATTACCGTTAATTGTTATTAATTAAAATTTCGTCCACTGAGGCAAGATTGAATGAAAAAAAATGAAAAAACATAATATTAGGCATATTTTTAATAAAATATCTGATGTGGCCAGCACATAACTTTCTTATACCAGTATATCTCATTCTGATCTAAAAAAATCATTCTATTTAATTCTTCACTTACTGCAATTAAATTTTAGTAACGTACCTTGAAATGTTTCATTAAAATTTTTAAAGAACTATCAGCGTCATTCGATACTGTCAATAATAATTCATGTCACATATTTTAATAATTTCTTCTTATTGACATTGACATTTTTGTAACGAAATCAGATATTACAAATATCAAATTTATCTTAAACCCCTTTTATGAGGTCAAATGTGTAAAAAATTTCAGTTTACATCAGCTTTATTTAAGTACTTGGAAAATATATTTTATTGTCTTAATATAGTAGACATGATTTATAATCGTTCATCAAAAATATGTTTTTTTGTAAAGGCAAATACAAAAAAGTCTCGGGCCCATGGACCTCCTTTCGGCTGACCAATTTTGCTCATCACCGAATTTATCATTATCTTTGGCCTTTAGAATATGTGTACAAAACTTGAAAGCTTTATCTCAAAAACTTTTGCTGCTATCGTGGTACTACAGACATGCCGACAGATTTTTTTGCATAAAGTTATGCTTTTTCATTATAATTCATCGAGATTCGTCCAGAAATGCAATAATTTTTTTTTCCCGAAATTCACTCGGACAGGCTCTAAGAAAATATTTAATCAGATTTTATAAAATATTGTATATTTCTGGTCCAATATTAATAAAAAGAAGAAAAGTAAGCAATTTGTTTTCGATGGTTCATTTACGCAAACTATTTGAATTTTAAATGTTGGGCACTCGGATAGGCTTTAAGAAAATATTTATTCAGATTTTATAAAATATTGTATTTTTCTGGTCCAATATTAGTAAAAAGAAGAAAAAAAGAAGTTTGTTTTCGATAGTTCATTTCTGGGTGTTATGGAACAGAGATTATAGCCATCCATATGTACACAGGAAACTCGACCATAAAACAGATTTTCCATTAATTTGTGTGTGGGTTGCAATGTGACAAAATTGTAGGACAGTACTTCGTCAAGGGCTCATAATTCAGTAACAATATAAACATATTTAATTGCCCCTCTCCAAATTGTTTTGGTTTGGCCGAGGTTATGTAGATCCTTTGAATTACATTCATTGGAAATATTTTAAAAATAATATTTATAAAATACCAATTGATATAACTGAACAGTTGTAAGAAAAAAATGAATGCACCTTAGTCTATTTCACCACAAAGTTTATAAAAACTATTGATGCTATGAACCGTAAAATGCCTATTTGTATTATGTCAAAATGATCCGCAATTTGGTTAATTTAAATTAAGCTGTTTATCGTTGGAGATAATTTTATAATTCCATAATTGATATTCTCGTGGGACACCAAATTTCATGCTGATATCTAATCAAGTTATTTAACATTTCGAAAAATGTCCCATTTCAAAATATATCAGAAAGTGTAGTAAATATCGTCCATTTCGCGATAGAAAAATACACTTTTAACTTTTATCTAATATATTGGATTTCTTATATCGTTAAAGTATACTTACACAGTATATTCTCCGTATAAGCAACAAAACAGAAATACACACACACAATGAAACTACATTAACACAACGAGTTAGACAAAATTATATTAAATAATTCCTTTACAATTTTCTTAAAAACTCTCACAAACAATAAAATAATTTAGCTAAACTTTAAATAAACATAAATGTAGAATTAAATTGAAACATTTCGCGTGTGCAAGTGAATTTGGAGCGTGTAACATTCTATAAACACCGAGCACGAATCAAATGGAACACAAACTGAATGAACAAATTTTACAGAAACACTTTTGAGGTGGTAGGAAAGTTTGTGATTCACGGCAAATGTATATTATTAATGTTCGCAAACTTAACTTTAAATAGCAAATGTTGACAGAAATCCGATTATTCTATTTAAGTTTTGCTTAATCTGTTTATAAATATTACTATTTTTTTTATATGTTTAGCATATTACAACGTAGTCCAAAAAGTATGAGACTATTGAAAAAGTTTTTTCTTTAATAATTTCTCAACAAATTTTATTCGTGAGAAAAGTTGGTGCATAGTCTTAAATTAAATACTAGTTACACAATTTGTAAAATTAACTTATAAACAGACTATTACGAAATTACACGGATTCAAAATATCACATGTCTCACACTTTTTTTAACAAATTTGATAAATAATAAAAAATCCTATTCAAAACTTCAAGCCGCCATTTTGTATCTCAATTCTCCGATTTTTAAAATCCAAATTAATAAAATTAATTTTCATTAGAAAATTGCTCCGCAGCAAAAGCGCGACGGCGAGCGCCGTGGTGCACTTACAAACATCAAAATGGTCAAATTTCATAAAGACATTCATAAGCAATAATTAATTACAAACCGGTCTGAATGATTTTACTGCAATCCGAGAGGCCACAACATTTTTTAATTTCCGTGGTCGACAGCAGCAAATAATTATCAGTGGCCAAAGCCATCATAAAATAGTAAAAGTTAAAGTTCTGAATTTCTATCATACAAATTTTAAAAGATGCTAGTTGCACACACCTAAAAATTAATTTTTACATAGTCAATTAAATAAATAACAATTAATATCAAAGTAAAATAGTTTAAGACAAAATAATAATAATAATGTCACGCAACAATCATTGTTTCCACAGCGACCACAACGTCTCATTAACCGCTAGATTTATCATACGAACTTACTTGTGGTACACGTATAGCGGACCAACCAGACGGCCGGCCGTAGCTATTGGCAAATCGGAGCTTTCGAGCGGGGTAGATTTTATTTTTACTACGTACTTTCAAAAACATGACATCATGTTAATATCACAATAGATGACGATACAACCCCTATAAATACAAAATTTCAGACAAGTTAAGACAATTATACCACTCAACACCGAAGAGCAAGCATCGTAGTACTAAATTCATTTTTTAAGTATAATTTTTCACTTTTTGCACTCATACAGACTTGATGTCCTTCCGCGAACGACAAATAATTAACTTAAAACTAGGTATGAACCCCATTATTAAACACCAACTGATCTAGAGCACTTAAGACAGTCCCTCGTTGACCGTTTCATAGGTAATAGATCTCACACGGGCCCCAGGAGTTGTAAAATAGGCACTAAGAAATTTCTCCACGCTCAAGGCTGGGTTATTTTTTGGTATCCAAGACATGAAAACGGCGTCCATCACCTATAAAGTAATTTTAAAACATTCACCGCAGAGAACCAGAAGCAGTTCTTCGACAGCTTTTATCATCCGTGGACTTGAGGAGTCTTCTGTCATCAGATTTTACTGTAAAAATCTGCATTGTTTTTAATTTATTAAACTTAAAAAACCACAAGTAGGCTCCTACGGACGTAGGTTGTCTAAAAACAAAAAATTAAACGTTTATGTAAAAGAACATCGTCATCTGAGATCTCCGAGGACAAGGTAAGGAATTAACTTACATACTTAGCGACTTAATCATTTTTCAAAATTATTTTTTAGCGAGGCTAGGTTTGTCAAGATAAATTCTCGAACCTCAGTTTTATATTAGAAAATTTAACTTAATTTAAAATTAAAGCTTCACGACTTAAAATTCATTTATTCAACAAAATTTGGTTCGTTCTAATTTTTCCAGGTGTTTACTAGGCTGCCATAAAAGTTTCAGAGTTTATTGAAATTTTTTTTATTTTAAATTTAATAAAATAATATTAAGCATAAAAACTGATCAAACAATTTTTTTTTCGAATCCGACAGAAAAATTTTAATAAATTTTTTTTTTTTTGTACGAATCGTTCTTTATTAAGAAAAGTTGTGAAGTCTTGCGCGACCTTTTAGGCAATACCTGTCCAGTTTTATTTTTTGGTCTACAACTAGTCAAATAAATTTTACACTTTCACAAATCACCTGATCTAACTAGTGAAATTCAATTTTGTAAGAAACCCTCTGTTCAAATTATTTTTTGGCCTTCAGTGACTGAAAAAATAAAACTCATAGTTCTAAAAGCATTTGCAGGGAAGTAAAAAGACATTTTTGCACAATTTTATTTTTACATAAAAAGCTGACTGAAAAAATATTTTCAGTATTCCATAAAGTCATTTTCAGGCTAGAAAAAAGCCAAATTGCCAGGGACCTCCTGTGCATTTTTTTTAAACCCTAATAAATAATAAAAAGCATAAGCCGCTTGATAAAATCCTTCAGTTACATAGTCTGAGGTAGAAACAAGGCCCCCATGGCAGGACCGCCGAAGAGAAGTTGCTGAAGTCTTACTCAGCTCTGCCAGCATAGCCAAAGGCACAAATAAGTTCTACGAGGTTAAGAACAGGCTACTTTACCTTTCCGTATAATCAAAATCGATCTTGAGAAAATTCTATTCCTACGATCAAATACCAAAGCAACGAAACAAAAATTATTTTCGTTTCAGCAAGTCACGTGGCGCCAAACTTAATAGAAAAAATAATAACCCAGCTAGGGAGAAATCAAAAAACATGCCGTCCAAAAAACACGAACAAAGCCTTGTCCTATTTGTGACATAACTGCCCTCAACGTGGGGCTTCCTAGTTGAATAAAAAGATAATTATAAGAATTCATAGCCCATCATCGGCTCCATAAAAGAAAACCACCTTGGTGTATTTGTGACAGAAACTCGGCAATCTCGTCCATCTTTTAGCGATTTGTATATCAGCATATGCGCAGAAGCTATGCAATCTTAGGCGAGGGTTGTGTAGGTGATATACCATCCTTCCGAAGGGATGTAAAGCTATTGGTCCCTTGTCTATTAAATGTTAGGCAAGTAAAAAATCCCTACTCTTCGACAGAGAGGAGATTCGACAAAATTTGGGGGGGGGACTGCCTGTGGGGGGGGGGGGGGGGCTGGGCCTGGGGGAAAAGGGCGGAGGTTAAATAAATGATTAATAAAAAAAAAAAAACGTTACAGGTTTTTTTTGGTAGATGTTGTTAAACTGAAAATATTTCTCTCAACAGAATGATAGTCAAAAAGCAGAAAAGACGAAATTTTAATTTTTTCGAATTGGTCAATCAAAATTTATATCTTGGCATAACTTAGAAATAGAACCAATTTTTTTAATAAATTTTTTCGGGATCCTAAATACTAAGCGCAATTTACTCGAGTCAATTTCGAATAATTTAATTTTTTGGCATAAGCACCCGGACTAATACATATTTTTGTAACCAGTACCTAACTTAAGACCATGTACCATATTTCAAGAACATAATTTTCTGAGAAATCATTGATGAAAAAGTTTCCATTTGTTTCAAACTTTTTGGACTACGTTTTATGATGAAAATGTCCAATTATAAATTCATTTTCATGCATTCAATAATTGTTACATGTAAATTGTAAATTTTTCAAGAATTATTAGAACCCTTTGGGTCCTTCACAATGTATATAAATCTGATATGAATGTTCAAAACCATAACACGAAATTGACTAGAATTACTAGGTAATTCTTTTTCATATGCTAGTTTCATGTTCACTTTATATTAACATTAACCTAAATATATAACATGATACTTTTATAAATAGCTTGCTAACAATTCTTTGTACAAAAATTGTTCTATAAAAAACAAAATTTTCTATAAAAAATAAATTGTGTTTTTCCTAATTTCCCTTATTTCCAGTACTAGAAATACCGAGTTTTTTTACTGCTTGTATCTTTTGATTTCTACCCATTTTGAATTAAACAAAAACTGAATTATAATAACTAAAATATTTGTTTACACCAAAGTACAGACATATTTCAATTTTTTATTAAAATTATAAAAGGCGTTAGTTATCAAATTTAAACTTGCTTTTGAGATCCTCAATTTTTTTTTACTGAAAAATTAATGTAAATCGTAAAAGTGTGTAATAGAATAAACAATTTTGAATATTTTCAGACATACACAAAAATCGACCAGTAGGTTTTAGAGATATATTTCAAAATATAAAATCGATTTATTATAATTTAATTCACTGAACTAATTCTGCAATAGGTTCCTTGTGAAATATCATGAAATATTTTAAATACATGAAGGAAATTTGCTTTTTTAAGGTTTCAAATATTCTACAAGTGTATCGGCTATTTAGGCCTTTCTCGAGAGTACATGGAATACAGTGGTATTCCCTGTACTCTTGACAAAAGCCTAAAAAGCCGAAACACGTGTAAAGTTTCTAATAAAAAAATTTTGAAACATTAAAAAAGCAAATTTCCTTTATATATTTAAAATAATTTAATTAAAATTAGGCATGTGGTCTAAAAACCAATATTTCTTATAGTCAAGACTTCATTAATAGTCCGATTTTAAAGATTCAAAAACCAATTTACACATGATAGAATTGATAATTACTTATACCACAAATCTAAGGAAATATACCTGTTCTTTATTATATTTTAAATAAAAGAATCGCCATGACAATTAATAAAATATTTATGTATAACACCTAATGGGAACACATTGTTGTTTAAACGTTTATATAACGTTAATTAACATTGAGCAAACGTTAATTAACGTTATATAAATGTTTAAACAACAATGTGTTCTCATTGGGCAGTTATTGTGATACATTAATTATTCTTTAACCATGATAAGACAAAGAAACTTAAAATAACATCCAAATGAAATTTATTCAGATACAAACAGTAAATTTATAAAAATGGAAAAAATATATATTTTTCTCAGTCAGCTACGTGTCTACATAGCCTTAGAAGGTTACAATTTTTTTTGCTGCCACTCCTAACCCATCAAAGTTCAGAAACTTTTTTACAAACTCGTAAACGGTTGACTTTTTGAATCCCATTGGTTTGGAAATCTTTTGAAATTATTGCTGCAGGTAACATAGATATAAAATTTAAATCATTAGATTGTAAATTTTAATTTTACAGAACTACAAAAAATAAAGTACTCCTTAATTTTTCTCGATGTTCTCATGAGGAATCAGAGGATGATGATAGTGATAAAAGCTACGATGAAAAAGAAATCGTAAAAGTGGACGAATTTTATGGATTTTAATTGATTTGTCTGACTGATTTTTACTATTCCCCCATTTGTATTTAGTACAAAGATTTTAACCTTGTTATTTTTTCCACTAACTCCACAATCTCAAAAATCCAATATAGGAAAACATTGTCAACTCATAGGTTTATACCCTTGTCGAAAGACCACCTTCTCCAGGTCCATTCATCCACTATACATCATAGACTTGGTCTGGTCTGGTTTTAAGCCCGGGTGGTTTGGGTGAAGGTACGTGCCAAATTTTTCACACCGTGATCGATTCGATATTTTTTTCTAAACAGTTATGTTTTATGCTCTACATTACCGCATTTAGTTGGCTTTAAAAGTAATATTGGTTCAGGTTGTTTTTAAACAAACTAGCAATGAAGTAGTTTCCAATAGAAACATTGAGCAATGAAGTAGTTTCTAATTGAACCATTGATTACTATACTCAATTTGCGTTTGTCAAACCAAGTTAGGATCATCTGGAGGTGATTGGAATTTGGTTTTAACTAGTTTAATGCAGACGATGCCAACTCGGTTTGCAAAACACGTGTCAATTAATTACAGTATTCAATATTTTGATGTTTGTGGAAACGAGTATACTGTTAATGGGGTCGCATAAGAAACTCCAACCCGCTCAAATTTCTAAGCAAACAAAAATGATATTATTTTATAAAACTATATTACAAGAATTAATAAAACTGTTTTAAGAAAGTTAAGTTAATTTTGACATGTGCCACGGGTGTTCCAAAATATTTTTTTGCTCCACTATATCCACAAGATAAAAAAAATCAATAAAAAATACAAAAAAAATCGATTTTTTTGCAATTGCTGTGCATTGGTGTTCTTTTCCTAACTGTGAAGACAAAATAATGTTTGTTCTTAATTTATATATGCAATGTAGAAAGTTAACTTGGAAGAAAGAAATATGGCCGTTAGAAGAATTCATGCTGGTCGAAATCAAGTCGAGTTCGCTGCAGAATTCAATGTGTCTCAAAGTATCATTTCTCGACGTGTTTCACAATACCAAAATACTGCATCAGCATCCGAGGCGGTTAGAAGTTGTCGTCCAAGAAAACGCATCAAGACCGCTCTTTTGTGTGACTGCCAATAGAGAGAGATACACTGTATCACAGATACACTAGATAATGCTAATGGAGTACATACATCGATAGAAATGATTCAAAAACATTTGAGGGATCGAGGTATCGTTTCTAGAAAACATCTGAGAGAGTTCCTTTGACCGTACATCATAAACGAGCGAGATTGGAATGGACGCGTGAACATCTTCATTGGCGAGATGAATGGCATTCTATCTTATTCACCGATGAAATTCAAATAATTAGATTTTCAGATGATCGCAGAGTTAGGGTCTGGACTACCCCAAGGGTAGCAAGAAATCGTCGGCATGTTCATAAACTTTATTCTTATAGCGGTGGTTTAATCATAATGTGGAGAGATACATGATTCAGTGGACGCTCTGACTTGTTTATTGTTGAGAGAACGATGACAACTCAAATGTATGATGACAATATCATAAATAACATTCTTCTTCAATTTCATGGTGTCATCGGTGAGAACTTTTTTCTCATATGATAATGCCCGTTATCGTGTAAGAATAGTATCAATGATGCACTGCAAAACCTGGAAATTCCAGACCTCACTTCCACTTCCAACGGGATCTGTGCAGCAAGCGTGACCATCAGTTCCGTATAAAAATTGGAAGCGATCATTTAACAAATTTGGGCATATCTGCAAAAGTACATAAACTGACTTCCTCATATACTTTATCGAAAATGAGGAACTGATTTGCAGCTACAAAAGAAATTTGTATTTTTCTTTATTTCGGTTATATTCTTGTAAATAAAATTGCAAAATGGAATTATTTGTGTTCGATTTAATAAAAAATGAATGGAAAACATGTTAAAAAATGTATGTCTATAGTTCAGAAATGAAAATGCGTTTCCTCGCAATATCCTTCACTTTCTTGGAGCAGTTTATTTTAAAAAAATTATTTATTTTACCGTTTTCGTAAGGGTTTTTTTGAAAACTGAATCATTTATTACTATAATGTGTTAATATTTGTGCGTGTAGTGTGTTTATATTATTATTGTCTACATGGAACATATTGGCTTATCTTAACTAAACACAAGTTGTGTTCACACATGCAAGGACGTTGAAAATTTAGATTGTTTATCGACCACGACTCGACCATTCCTTCAGCCTTTACCCCTAAAAACAATTACCTCAAATTGCTAAAGTTTTATATACTTTTACGGTGAAAATTAAATGAAAAATCAAACTGCATTTGCATCACATTGTTGAAAACGTTTAATGAAAACTATTTTTAAATATAAAAAATGATAGGTATAAAATATTTTAAATTATACTGGTTATTACTTTAACTTATTTTGTTTTAAGAACATGTAACTCTTATAAATTTACAAATATTTAAGAAAACATACAACAAATACAACAACCTGAATTTGATTGTACAGAAATAATTCTACTTATACAGTGTGCGGCAAGTGTATGTACCACACCAGTATCACCAGTCCATATACTAGTCGTACACTGTATACACATGTATCAACAAACGAATTACGTAAAATAAATTAGAAATAAGTTAGAAAACAGAAGTGCGGATAGTGTTAGCTGTTTCAGATCAGTATTACTACCTATTTGATCGAAAAGTAAACTAGGAAATGTTGCACAAAAATTAAAAAAACATTTAAAATATTCCGTGTCTAAGCTACAGACTTAAATTTGAAGTTCTTTCATACTTGTTCTTTTTTAATATTTTCTGGATACACGATCGAGGAATTTCTAGATCTCTAATAGCATTCCGTGTGAAATTTTTGGGTGTTCTTCAAAATATAATACGACAGAAAATTTTCTATCTTCGTGTTAATTTTTTTTTTATTCAAAACAGAAAACTTTCGAGCAAACTTACCAGCTACTTTTTTAATTGTTATTCTATCCGGAACTAGTCTCTTGGGAAATTGCCACGCATATTCCCTTTAGGAAGCACTCGCATATTTATTATTTAAAAAAAACTCAAAATTTCGTTTGAATGATACATTTTGAAACTTCAACTTGAAGCAAAAGAATATTTTAAAATATTTCTGATAGGTATGTTATGCGCTGATAATCAAACAATTCGTTAAACGTGTTAAAATCAAAGAATACTTGACTATTACAATGAAAATTTCAAAAACCACTAAAGTTAGATATACTATTATACAGGGTGTCTCATAATTAAGTACCTTCGTTCACGGAGTGATAGAACTAGAAAAAATAAGTTGTTTTGTATTTATTTATTTATTTATTTATTTATTTATTAAAAGACAAAAGTAAAAAAAAATATTACAAACAGCATAAAAAACATAACTTTCAACTTAATTGTGAAATGTAAACACATATGAAATGCTATTTCATAATGTTACATATTTTGTCAAATTTTTATCTGAATATTATGATTTGTTGGGGTAGGTACAAGGGGGGTGAGGGTGAATTATTACTACAATTTTTGCTTTAACTAAATTTCTATATGAGCCATCGTTTTGGATTTATTTGTATTTTAATATTGCAATACAGGATAGGCTGAGGGTGGTCTAGAGGTAACGTACCTGCCCGAACTGTCCCGGGTTCGTGGGAACTGGGTTTTGTGGGAGATTAATCGTAGTATACTGGATGGTGTGTGTCCAGGCCTAAATGTGGCCCTCTCCAACAAGGCATTCCAGACCTTCAGGGATAAAGGGGGATAATGGGAATAAATTACATAGGTATGCAATAATGGAAGGCAACTTACATACCTCTTCAAAAATAGTTCCACAATATTTTTAACTATTGTTTTGTCGAGCAATTTAATATATCGCTTTACGCAATGAAGCATTTTTTTTTTTACAATACTTTTGTAACTATAATTATTTTAAGTGTCTGTCTTAAGTTCAGATGATCAAGAATAAAAAAAATAAAATTGGTTATTTATAAACATTTGTTAAATTAATTACAAGCATCTTTGCGTAAAGCAATATTTTAAATTGCCCTATAAAACAATTGTTGAAAATATCGTGGAATTATTTTTGCAGAGGTATGCAGTTACGTTCCATTATTGCATATCTAACCTGTATTGCAATATTAAAATACAAATAACTCCAAAACAATGGCTCGTATGGAAATTTAGTATTAACACCTTTTTTATGCAGTTTCACGCACTGGTACCTTTTTCCGTTATAAATGTTAAGACAAAAAATATTATAACGGCAGTTCACCCCCCCCCCCTATAATTACACTAACAAATCATGATATTTAAATAAAAATTTGACAAAATATGTAACATAATGAAATCAATAAATGTTTAAATTTAATTTTTGCAACTTAAGACGTTTAGAATTTATTGGCAAATTACTATGTTGTACTTACCCCTCTAAGGGGTTGTAGCTCCCTTATGAACTACTTTAAGGCAAATGTTTATATACAAAACTAAACTTATTTTTTCTAGGTACTTAATTATTGCCATAATTAGAATAAAATTCTATTTTAAAATGTTGCCAAATATAGCGTTCCATTTCAAAAAAATTAACTTGTATTCATATTTCATTAATTTGAAGTCAATTGATTTTATGATATTCGAAAATTTCAGAAAAAATCATATAATGTTTTTTGGCGTGGGAAATGTCGGTAGGACAATCATATTAATTTAACATATTAAAAGTCCCCAATGATCTAATGCATGCGTCACCTATCATATTGAAAAAATTCTGCTTAAAATACGATTTTTATAAATAATCGGAGAACGGACCTAAATAATAGTTACTACAAAAACTAACAATTTGACAATTTGTTGTCCATTACAACTCTTGTTACATCTATCCTGGGACACAGTGTATGTGTAAAGCTGCCAGGCTTTTACGTATCCTAATATGATTCATGTAACTTGTCTGGCCCATGCCTTGCAATTTATACTCATGCCTTGATCACAGTACAGAAGATTTCATGAAATGTTAAGACACTCGAAGTATGTATTGTAATTGTTCCGTACAAATGATTTTATTGTTTCTTATCCAATGCGCCGTGCCGGCCCTGCACGTACGGAAATTGTCCAGTGTCTAGTGTTTAACAAATTTAATACAAATTCGGAATCTTGAGAAAGAATCATAACTTTGATAAAAAAACTTTTTTGACCTTCAAAAATAGGGAGATAGCAGGGGGAAAATTATTTACAAAATTCCTACAAATTATCGAGAGAAAGAGCTGAAAAACGGCAAAATCGATATTTTCGGCTCTAACTTGGAATTTTAAAAATGTGATACAAATCAAATTACTGAAAATCAAGCTTCAGTTGTATGTAGTAAAAATATTACGTGTGTTGCATGTCTTTTAATTCTAATTGAGTTAATAAATGTAAATCAATTTTTTACCTAACTGAAACCTTCAAATCCAAAACTTCCTCACCAACAGCGGTCTCTTGCAGATAATCAAAGACCCGATGGCATAATTTTGGTGTCAACCCCGGATCATGGGGAAAGCCCATCATGGTATGAGTTTTTCCTGATGAACTTTGTCCATATGCTAAGACACACGAATGATATCTTTTTTTTATCGATTGACCAATTGCATTTTCTATCGCCTCAAAAACCTAAAAAAAAAAAATCATGCATGTGACCACAGAAATTGGTAAGGATACAAAGAGCTCCAATTGGTAATATATTTTGACCCAAATTGGAAAAAAATTTGCTCAATTTATTTTGCTGTATTAATTTATCAATATATCAAGTTTTTCTTCTTTTCTCTGGACTGTGTTCTCCACCATAAAAGAAAACGGATATTTTTTCTTTATAGTTAGAAAAGTTAATAATATTGAAGACAATTCACATTTTGTATGTGTTTCTGTGTTTTTTTGTTTGGCAGGGTGGAAGACTCCCTGCGGGAGCCTCCCCCCCCATTTTCGTAATTAAACATTTTTGTGTGCGAATTGTTTGCTCGTGATTTCTCGTCAGTTCCTTTCATTTTCTCGTTGTTGCTTATAGAAAAACCACAGAGGGGGCTGAAATTGAACCCCACTTTTGTTGAATTTTTCAATCTTTAATGCCAAATTCGTTTGTTCGTCTGTCGTCTCTCTTTGCTCGCCATTATTTACAAAGAAAAATATGTACTAAAAATGCAAGCTTTTAGTTTCAAGTTAATAAAAAATGTGGTAATTTATAGACATATCTGTTGATTGTCATGTAAACCGAAAATAATGGTTGCATGGTGCTAAAGGCAAATAGCATTAGATGATCGTTTCACTTCTGGCAGATTAGAAGAATCTGCTTTTGTATAATTATAATTAATATCACACATTCTTAATGGCACAGAATACCGTAATATGATTTGTAAACTACTTAAAAATATCGTGGTCGCCTTAAATGTGTTGGCCATGGGTAAAGGCACTAGTTATTGGCCACTTAAGGATCCGAAAATTTTCATGCAACATAATTTATGTTATATTTTTTAATTATAAATATACTTCTAGTTGTTTTATACCTAAGAAACTTCAAACCATTTTTTATGTTAAATTTAGAATCCAGTAAATATTTTTAAAAAAACCTAAAATTAAAACATCATTAAAAAATACAGTCATTAGCCACACGGCACAGTCATTGGCATAACGTTAATATAGTTATTGAGCACCGTAAAAGTTCAGGTCTAGCATAAAGAACATGAAATACATTTATTTAAAGAAATAACATTTTTAATACTAATATTACATATTAGTTTTTTTTAAAATAATTTAGGTATATAAATATTTAAACTACAAGGGCAAACATCCTTATAAACTAGAATTTGGTTTTGCAACTACTGCGTAAAAATATGTTTCAGACTGTGTACATTTTTTATCACAACTAAGGTGGTAGCTCCTAAGACAATAATAACATTTAACACCACTTCTAGAATGTGTTATATTCATTAAGCAAGTGTAACATAAACCTTTATAATTCTATTGTCCATGGATACAGTCCTCATGCTCTGAATCCATTTGCCATCGTGTGATTTTAAATCCTTGATAGCTCTGATCAGCACCAATGCAAAAGTTCCTTCATCACAACACTATTCGAGTTTTCTATCTGAATTGCAGAATCGCTCTGTTCCAATTAGTTTTTAGAGGCTTAAATGCCGCCACATCTGCTGGCCACATAATTCTGGTTGTATTTGGATACAAAGCCACTAATGGGAAAGGTAGTATTTTTGGCAACCAAATGTTTATAAAAAACATTCCCTATATACTAAAAAAAATTTTATTTTTCATCTAGCCTGAGTCACTGCACCCTATACCCCTATCATCAGGCACTGATTTCAGAATACTTGATGGTAATCTTTTATAAGAGTACATAATCATCGGTGGTGTAATTTTTCTAGATGCTGAAAAGGTGAACATTACTGTCAGATTAACATTTGAATGATGGGTACAGTTTCATAACTTAAAATCATTACGGTTGAATAAGAATAGGGCCGCAACGCGCCTCTTTCTCATTCGTCCTTTTGCGTTTGAGCCCAAGAAAATTTGGTTTTGCTCTAACTCTTAATTTATAATCATGCCTTTTAAATAATCCTACAGGTCTTGTTTTGATATGTTTGGTAACCCCTTACAACTGACTTTTTTATTATTTTGGCATAAAATAAAGCAAGTTTCATCGCCATTGAAAATGCGTGATGGGTTCTTGAGAATGTCGCTATAACCTTTTTCATTTGGGTAACGTCATTTTCGAATATCATACACGGATATTTTTGAATTTGCTGATGTAATTGTTTCGGGAGTCCTGAAGGTTATATGTGTATGTCATTTCATACCAACTCTTTCCAGGCCCGTTCTGTGGAAAGGTGTTTTTGCAGAGATTTGCGTCCAAAAAACTTTTTACTGACTCTTGTACATCGTCTATTCTCAGTGAAAATTCTTTCGTTTGACAAGTAAATATTCAATCTTTGAGACATTTTTCTTCATCTGTAGTAATACTTGGATTTGAATCATGGGTAGTTTTGTCGTGGAACTTCTCCTTTTGTAGGGTACAGTGAACTGTTCAAAAGCTTTCCTTTGGCTCATATCATTTTTTATTGCTTCGAGAGCATTAATAGATCCAGTTCTGTAATATTTTATTGTATGGTATATCTTTCTTAACTTTTGACATATTGTTTCTGACACAACATATTATTATTACTTGCTGTGGAGCCTTAGATATCAGCAATAAGTTTTACTTATTGAAAAAAATCAAAAAAAAAACGAGACTAGAGAAAGAAGAGTAGTGTTTAGTGATAGTTATTGGTCATTCTAAAAAAACAATTATTGGCCATAGGTCAACAACTGTATATAAAACTGAAAATGACAAAATTGTTCTAGAAAACAGAAAGTTTATATAAAATAACTTAAATCAGATCAGATTCAAACGATTACAGTTATTGGCTTGCCGGTTAATAAATGTCTGCCCGGAAAACAAGTGTTGCAGTTGTTAGCCACCAAAAAATCCCGCCAAAATTTCTAACCAGCAATATAAAATCTATAAAAACATGCAAGACAACTCATTAAAATTCCAGGGAACATAAATTTATTATGATACGATCAAATACTCTTGCATAACAACTTACCATATATATGCGAATCATTATGAAGTTCTCAATATTTCATAAAAAGTGATGAAACTTAGGAGACACGCTTGGGATCACTTTCTTTTGACTCTAATGAATGACATTTCGAGTCGGAGTAAAGCAATGTTGCTAGATTGGAATGAACTACAGAGATTTGCGATTTTCCGCACTGATTTCTTAATTTAAACTAAAAGTAAAGTGGCCAATAACTGGTCCCTGACCAACGACTGTACCGTTTACTCTACTACTCCAGTGTATTTGTTGAGGAAGAACTTAATTAATAGGATCTGCTAACGTCACTCTGCTGTACTTAGCCGGACAAAGCATTTTATTATTCAAATGCAAATGTTACCCTCAATTTGCGTTCAACCGGCTACAAAAATTTTTTGAGGCGGTTTATATACGAGTTTATAAAAATTGTAAAAAAAAATGGCATTTCGCTAAATGAGCCTATTTTATCGATTTATTTAAAATAAATGAATAACAAGTTAGCACTTTGCTGAAAAGTCACATTGGTGTTTGGCAATAATTAATTGTTATTTATTGTCACTGATCTAGTGAAAATGGTTCGTTATTTAACAGAAAAAAAATGAATTACAATTTTGATTATGACGGGATAATGGGACAGGCAACGTACACAATAAGATTATCATAAATTTTCCGATTAGGATCCTATAATGCGCTCTGCAGTGAGAAAAATTTCTCTGCCTAAAGAAGTACAATTAAATATATTGTTGCAACTACAAAAAAATCTGCATAGCACTACCCGAATGTTGGCTGCTTATAGTTAAATTATGCAATCTTCTGTTTAAAGTACTTGAGAAATACAAACGTATTATCTTTTCTGATCAAGCTAGATTTTATATTATTGGAACAGTTAATAAACAAGATTGTTGTTATTGGATGATGATAAAAGGCCATACCCAATATCCAGAAAAGTTGAATGTTTGGACTCACATCGCTGGGAATAGAATTTTAGAACCTCATTTCATTGAAGGAACACTAACAGGTGAAAAGTATCTGGAACTACTCGGTGACCATCTCGTTCGTGCTCTAGCCGTACTGTACCCAAATCACGACTATTCCGATGTTCTATGCCTTGGTTCTCAATTACATCCATCATTGTGGTTCTAAAACAACATTTTTCTTGGGTGCTGAATTCGGAGGCGTGGGGTAAATGAATTGCCGGCACAGTCACCTGACTTACGGTTAGATTTTTTGTGAGATTGTCTTAATAATGAGTTCTACTTTAACAAAATTGAGCCCTTAAAACGAAATGAAATCCTGGCGATTATCCCAGAGATGCTTCAAAATGTTAAGCAGGAATTCATCCACTGACTTGCCTTCTGACAAGGAATAAATGGGATACAATTTGATAGTTTAATGTTTTTGACCTGATATATTACTTATTTGGCATTCTGTCAAGTTGTTATTCATTTGTTTTAAATTGTCTATGATTCTGCTTCTCTCACAAAACGATATTGGAAGTGTACAACTACTTTTGTCACAAAATTGCGTCTAGCGGACTGTATTTGATTTGTACCCAACAAGAAAGAGTCAGATATATATACTTTAACACGAAACATTTACATATTTTTATTTTACAATAATTGATGACAATCAAAATTACAAATATTTATCACATTCAGTGTCACTATATTCCCAAAAAATTGGAAGATCTCCTTATTTAAGATGATATTCAACACAAGAAATTCCGCAACTACCTCAATTTTCTGGTCAGATCATACAACCGCAAAAGGTTGATTTTGCTCGTAGATGAATGGGTACTCCTTCATTTGAAGCGTTCCACGGCAAATGTTCGCACTTTATATACTAGCGCGAATCAAATATATATGGGAATTTTTTCTTACGTCTAGGAAAGTTACGGGAGAGTTCTGTTGGTTTGAGATGGACCTGTCCATTGCGCAACACATTACTATTATGTTTCTAACGAAAGAAGGAGTTAAACCGGCTGAAATTTTGAGGAGACTGCGAGTTCAGTTCGGTGAATCGACCCTTTCACAGACCAGCATGGGTTGGGCCTGTCAAGGACAAAACGAGCTTGTCAGCTAGAAAGGCTCTTGCCACCGTGTTCTAGGATCGTTTGGATTGATTTTCTTCACGAGAGAAAAAAATTAACAGTCCAGATTTATTCCCACGTGATTTTAATCTGTTTGGGCCGCTAAAAGGAGTATTGTTGGGGAAGCGCTTGACGACGATGCATAGTGCGTAATTGGCTGCAGACATGTCCCTCTAATTTCTATGAAAACAGGATCACCAAACTCCATATCCGCTGGCAAAAATGCATTTTTGTGGCGAGGAACTATGTCGAAAAATAATTAGTTTTTTTTTGTATTTTCATGTTTGTCCAGTAAATAATTAAAAATAAATTCTCGTTTATATTTGATTTCTATTTGTCATTAAATTCATGCGTTTAGTCGTTGATTGGAGATTAATACGTCAATAAACGGTTTTGTCTATAAACTTCTCATTCTGCGAATCTATTTGTTTTATCTTTTGTACTGTATATGCCATTCAAAGGACTATGACCTACTTCTCTTATCCAAATGGAATTACTTTTAGATATTTCTTGCATTTAAGTAATTTCATCTTGAATTATTTGTCGTCATTTTCTTCCAATTAATAACTGTTCGTTCCAATATATGGATGTATTAATATTGTGCCCTTATTAATAGCATGGTACCTTCGGAGAGTCAATGCTCTTAACATTCTTAAAATAGCTGCTTGTGTAAGAAATATTGAAAGAATAAAAGTAATTTATACTTTTCTAAAATAGGAGTTATGTTATGCAAGTACCAATGAATTCCTGTTTATGCCAACATTATCGGTATCTGTATTCAACTATATCGGTTTTTTTGCTTGTTTGCAATACATAAACCATAATTATTATAAAATAAAATAAAGCTGAAAAGAATTTGAAAAGAAAACTGTTACACCCATTGATTTTTTTGGATGTTATCTTTTAGTTAGAGTTATATAGTCATTAATAAACCAGTAGTTTAGCCCTAAGCTACAAGAACTAAATGGAATTGTTGGTCTGATTATCATTTATTTCCAAAGGCAACTTAGTTTATTTGCAAATTATTTTAATGTTTTAGATTAATATATTTCATACGATACCAAAAGTTTTAAATTTGCCACAATTCATTTCTAATGAAATCCGTTATACTTACACTAATTTAAAGCTTAAATTATGACAATTCCTACATAGAAAGAAAAAATAGGGATTACTATTTGAAAAGAAATTATTAATTGTCGCCCAAAAGTCAGGAAAAAATTATTTAGAATTTTTCCAAATAATTTCATTATAATGAAAAATATTCGCTTCATATTGCACCCAAATATCAAAAATGATTCATATTATGATATCCAATGTCTACTTGGAAAATTTTCATTATACAAAGAGTTTCAATTATTAATTTTGAATTTCATAAAAAATTAAAATATGTCCGCCATATTTGAGGGTAATGACAACATTTTTGATTTATTATATAGAAAATTTCAAGCATAATCAGTTTATGTTAAAATATATAAGGCATTCCATTTAAAAATTCAAAATTGATGACACGGGGATACCGGAAGTTGTATTAATATATGTTTGTCGAAATACGCCCATTTACTTCTTATACGTGAGTTTTAAATTAGAAAATTTTATTCCAATGTTTTAAAAAATGACGGGCTGATACATGATCTCGTTGACACCCGGTATATAATGTTTTCATAAATTCTCTAGAGCAAAGGAATGCGGATTCAATGGCCTGCATTCGTATGAAATAATAATATAATAATATAAATGAAATAATTTGATAAAGAATACCACCCTGTATTTAAATAGCCCCCTGTATTTAAATAAATGCTCTTTTACTTTGATACCAGGGGCGGTCGGTCCATGGAAGCAAGGGAAGCAGTGCTTCCCTTGGGATTATTAAAAAAAAAAATAATTAGAACCTAATTATTATTTATCACATATATTAATCATTAAAATTTACTTTTACCCAATTTCAGTAGACACGGCCCTGCATTTCAACAGCTGAGATAATGTTGTACGATAAAACCGTGACGATGACGCACTCGATTAATCGAGCCAACACGAACTCGCGGGACTTCGATATAAGCAACTTCTTGAAATGCATCCCATCCCCACTTCATAATCTTGATATCTGAGCCGTATATCATAGTAATGCGTCTTGTTTTATAGATTTTAATATTATACTTAATATTAATTTTCCTAGTATTATTCTCAGCTTTTGTGCTATATTTGTAAAAACTTTTTTGGTGTTTTTAAACCTGTGGGGCGGCGACAAGAGATTTTTAAAACGTTGAACATTAGTGCGCGTATAAGCAGTTTTAGAATTGCTTATTCAATATGGAAGCTGGTCCTAGTACTGTGGAAAATATTATTTGCGTTTGTGTGGTGTGCAATTTGTTGAAAAAGGGATTTTCAGCATATTCGTTTCAAGATAAACTGGATATTATTAGAAACGGGAGACCAACACCTGATTTAAAACTTTAAAAAACGAAAGTTAAATCATGCTATAGGTACTTTAATATTGAAATGTACAGTGCTAATCAGTGGTTAACGGGTTGTGAAAATTTGTGTAAATTGTTTTGTTGGCCATGTGTACTCTTCACAAATGAAAAAGGTGTTTCGAATAAAAATGGCTTTTCAGATTTAAACAACATTCACAAAGTGACAGAGGCATGGTAAGTGTGAAACTCATTTGCGAGCGGTGCTAAAAGAGAAAAAACATTTGGAAAATCACGAATTGAGCATTCATTAGATCAGCAGTTGAAAGAAAGTGACCGTAAGCATAATGCACTTGTAAAAAAAAATCGAGAAGTATTAAAAAGACTTATTGACATTGTTTGTTTTCTCGGCGAAAATGAACTTAGTTTTAGAGGTCATACTGAATCTCGGAGCGTTGCTAATAGGGGAAATTTCATCAATATAGTTGATTTATTAGCGAAATACGATACAATTTTAAGTAACCATCTGGAACACTCCACGGTATTTCGAGGTACATCAAATCATAACCAAAATGATTTGATTCAGTAGATAAGCAATATTGTTTTAGAAAAGATCAAGCAAGAAATAAAAAAAAGCTCCTTTTGTTGCAATTATGTTAGATGAAACAACCGATATTACGAATATTAGTCAGTTGTCAATCGTAGTACGATACATAAATCCAAATGGGAAAGTCCAAGAGCGCTTTTTTAGGATTTTTAGACGTAATAACGCAGAGAACGGCCGCAGCTTTATATTCAGATAGTCGATGATCTACAGTGTGGTGCTAAACTTATCGCCCAAAGGCCGCTCTAATGGCTGGTGAATGGGGGGGTCTGCAGGCCAAAGTAAAAGAGACTTTTCAGAATGCAATACTTGTACATTGTTTTGCGCATCGATTAAATTTAGTTCTTGCTCAATCTGCAGCGTGTCTTAAAGAGTGCAAAGTATTTTTTTTCAAGTATTAGTGGAATGGCTGCCTTTTTTTCAAAATCATCAAAACAGACACGAACTTTAGATTTGGAAGTACAGAAGAGACTACCCAGAGTTGCTCCAACATGATGGAATTACAATGGGAGGCTATTACAAACTGTATCTGAATATCGACAGCCTCTAATTGATTTATTTGAAAATATTTTCCAAAGCAAAGATGATTGGGACATTGAGACTTTGAATGGATCCAGACGTTACTTAGATTCATTGAAAAGAGACTTTGATTTTAATTTTTTTGTTAAATATTTTCTCCGAAATATTCCCATTTACTGACAATTTATTCAATATTTTGCAAACTAAATCAAATGACGTTGGATTTTGTGTAAAGAAAATTGAAGAATTCAAAAATTTGATTTGTAACAAAAGAAATGAATTTGAAAAGTTCTGGGAGAAAACTAGTAAAGACAATTTATAGCCGCAAAGAAGAAGAATACGAACTGAATTTATATCGAAGACTTTTTATCGAAATTTTGAACAATACCACTGGGCAACTAAATAATCGATTTAAAAATTTTAGTGATATACAATTTTTAGAATTGTGTAATTTTAATGAATTTAAAAATAAACAGTTTCCACAAAACGCACTTCAGTCATTGAGTGATAACTACGGAAATTTTTTTGAAATAGTAGGGTTACGATCGGAACTTTCAGTTATTTATGCTACAGAAGATATATTAGTCAGAAACATAATGCCAATGAACTAATTAATTATTTTTATAAAAGAAAATAGTTTGGATCAGGCCTACTCTGAAGTGTTGAAACTGTGTGAGTTAGTGTTGACGATACCTGCAACTAGTGCTTCGGTTGAACGCAGTTTTTCGACCTTAAAAAGAATAAAGACTTTTTCAAGAAATTCAGCTAGTGAAGAGCGGCTTTCAAAATTGTTCCTGTTGACAATAGAAAGTGACTTTGTGAAGCAGATGTCTGAAAATTCAAACTTTTACGAAGTTATTTCCGACTTCACAAAAATGGAGAGGCGGATTAAACTACATTATAAATAGGTAGGTATGTGCATGTTAACTACTTAATTAGCAGGCTCGATTTATAGTTGACTAGAGAGTGCACGATGGCAAGTATGACTGAACAAACTCTCTATTTCACTGCGGGTTCGATCCCCGCCACCGGCACTGACAATGTCGGTGGGTATGGTTGTATGTCTGCGTTTTTTTTCATAAGTGTAACCTGGCCGTGCAGCTTCGGCTTTGGAATCGGGGGTTGTCTAATTTTTGTGGTGTTTTTATGTCTTATGTTTATTGAGGAGTGGCGGTCCTACAACTGTACTTTTTGTCTAGATATCATAACTTTGCGGCTTTCGACATTTGCTTTAAAATGAGTATACGGAAGCCAAGTCCCTTTTCTTAAAAAAAAAATTGCCTCGCTTCGCTCGGGGGCTTCGTACTACCCATCACCCTATATCACAAACTGCTTCCCCCTGTATCAGAACTCACCGCACGTCCCTGTTTGATACATATCCGACAAATTTTTTATTTTACTCTACAAATTTTAGGAAAACACTATAGTAATTTTTCCTACGTTTAGCTTCATAAACATTTAGCTCTATTATTATCTTGGGTGTATTCTGTTTGCTTTTCATCATTTTCTTCTTTTTGCAGTTACAAAGTTTCACTGTTCCGCTCTTACCACAATTTGTTTTATAGTCCTATCTACTCTTTGATTTTTGTGCAGTTTTGTCTACTAAGTATTATATTATATTAAATCAATTTGATCCACTATAAATAAAAATCACAGCAACACATTTTACTTGCCTTTGGTAAAGTAGTTTAGTTTTTATGTACTGTCAAACATGATTTGATTCGTTTCTTCTGGTTATAAGGAAAGGAGTTATATTTTAAAATTTTCACCGGTATTTTTACATTATGCATAAAACACATTTTGTAACCATAATTATCAGAAAATCAGTGAACATCATTTGACACTAGAAGTATTAACATATTTGCGACGTAAATACACGCTTCCTTTTATTTTAAATGGATGAAGCCACAACTACGTCATAGAGTTGCAAGAAAGCAAAATTGGTGTGTCTGGATTTGAACGGAGTAACATTAAAATTTTAAACGGTACCTACTTCTAGGTATAAGTTTGCTTTGGAATTACTAAAATTATCTAGCACAAAAAATTATAACATAATTATGCATTCATGTATTTTTAATGGTAGTATACGTAGTTATCTGGCGTTGCTCAGAACTTTATTAAGTTTTATTACTAGGTACAAATTTTATTATTTCAACATTAACTGAAAAGAAAAACAAACTAGATTTTTATGAAATATCATTTAACATGAAATGGACAGTGTATAATTTAAAATACAAAAACATTAGCAACGTTTAGATAAATTATATTTACACTGTTAAGATATAATGAACGAGAATGATTAATTTTATGCATACATGATCTTGTGATGAGCTTTCTTGAAAGCAGTAGTCGAAGGTAAATCTTCGTATGCGTTCTCGGCTGTCTCCTGCATTCTGTTCTGGTACCTGCGAACAGATAAAATTAGATCAAAGGACTGCATGAAATATGTCAAATAAATATAAAGCGTATATGAATTAGATCGCAGCCAATATGTTCGTCTTCATGGTGGCACGATATTTTAAAAGACAGTTCATTATAAACGGAAATTACTGTTGTTTTATTGGTTAATATTCATAAATTTAATAAAAAGTGTAACAACGTTTTGGATACAGCTTTGATTCGCCGACGACGATACGATATTCTTTGATCATAATAAAATATTTGTTCATCTGTTCAGTGAGAAACTGTAATAGTCCAAAAATTTTAAATAACTTTTTAAAAAAATTTAACTGAGGATCTAGAAATCATTTTTGATTACTTTTTCAAAATACGTGGTCTGTTGTTGTATGGGGTTACCCCAGTGGTGGCTGCTCCATAGAAGCTCAGAAGCTAACTTCCCAAGTTACTATTAGGAAAATGCAACACTAATTAAATGCATGATATATTTTCTTTTTTTTCAGTTTTTTATATTAATATCTTTTTTTAACATAGTTATTACCTGTTTGCGACGGCTATATGTACAATAAAGTCGTATAACTGACCGTCAACTTATAACTCTAACCAGAGAGTATGGGGCAGACTCAGCTCATATGAGCCATCCTTACATAGGGAAATATATGAAGAAACGAACCGAGCGCCGAAATTGCCGATCGCGGAGAACGGCTTTTATAACGCGAGAGAAGGCTCAAGTTATCAGAGCCGCAGTGTGCTTTTAATGTTTGTGAAATTTAGTAGGGAGATACAAATTGCATTAAAAACAACTTTTTTAAAGGATTTTTTTTAATATCTTGAAAAACTAAAGTAATTTATTAATGATGTTTTTTTATAATTTGACTTATAAAACACCCCATATAACACCGATCAACTCATTTCTGATACATTTTTGTTTTACATCAAGCAGGACTGAATCCCCAAGTGCCATTATGCCAAAATTGACAATTTGTTGTCCATTGCACCTTTTGTTACATCTATCCTGGTACACGGTGTATTTGTAAAGCTGCTAGGCTTTTACTATCCACGCACTGGCGGGTGGTGGATTTAGGTTATACTATATTTAGGATTGGAGCTTGGAACCCAAGCAATATTTGAAAGTACGACTATCAGTACTGAATTGAGAAAAAAATAAAAAGAAATTTGAGAGAAAAGTTCAACGCTAGATTACTTCTAGATTATTAGTAAAATATTTGCAAACTATTTTTTCTCATAATCAGAAAAACAACTTACCATCTCGTTCTTTTTTTGTTTTCGAAAATTTTGATTTTTATAGTTATGACATTTTGAAATTTACAACAATGAAGAACTTATATTTCAAAATGTAATTTTTTTTTCTGTAAAACTTCTTCATTCAGTATAAAAAAAAAAAAAAAAAAAAAAAAAAAAAAAAAAAAAAAAAAAAAAAAAAAAAAAAAAAAAAAAAAAAAAAAAAAAAAAAAAAAAAAAAAAAAAAAAAAAAAAAAAAAAAAAAAAAAAAAAAAAAAAAAAAAAAAAAAAAAAAAAAAAAAAAAAAAAAAAAAAAAAAAAAAGGAAAGGGGGGAAAAAAAAAAAAGGAAAAAAGAGAAAAAACCAAAAAAAAAAAAAAACACCACGCCGCGGGTTCCCCAAAACCAGTTGGAACCACCCGGGAAAAAGTTAAACCAAAATTAAGTTTAAAAACTTAACCAATTTATACCTAAACGATGATAGTTGTGCATAAAATATGATTGGGTTGGCTTCAATATTAAGATATTGTATACCCTAAATCCACCAGCCGCAACAAAATACTCAGTCTTCAATCCCCTCTTTCTTGAATCCACGTATCCCAACATATTTCATGTAAATTGTCTGGCAAATACCTTGCAATCTGTACCAATGCCTTGAACAGAGTACAGCAGGTTCCATGAAATGTTAAGAGACACGAGGTATATATTTTAGTTGTTCCGTGCAAATGATGTTATTGTCAGTTATCCCATGTGCCATGCCCGCCCTGCATGCACGGAAATTGACCTGTGTCTACATATGATACCGTACTGGTATTCCAAATTTCATATTTATATTTGCAATGGTTTAGCTGTTTCAGATTGTAGAAAGATAAAGTAATCACCCTGTATAAGGACTCATATACTAACTCTTAGCGCTTTCTAAGTTCATAGTGGTAAAAAACATTATTCAATCGCACATTTTCCATTTTCGGCGATTTGTGACGTTTTTTTTGAGAATACTGGGTATATATAATAATAACATAACACAAAAATAACCATTTTTTGTTCAGCTGTTCTAAATCCCTAATTAGTTTCGTAGCATTGAACTCTGGTCGAAATTCTAGTATTTAACTAACTAATGAACACATACATGAGTTTCCAACATATGTAAGTTATTCTTCTCACATATGTCACTTCTAACAGCTTCTCCAACATGCTATAATATAAAGTAATGTTTTGTAATTAGAAATTGGGAGAAGTCCAGAAAAAGACTAATTACTTACCCATAATAATAAAAGTAACTTATTTACACGAAGATTATGTATCTTTTACTTTTGAGCTACTGAAAAAAAATTGTTCTTGTATAAATGTTTAAGCGAACAAATTAACAGTGCTATTTATTTCTTTCGGTTTAATAGTTGGCTAGAGTGCACGATAGCAAGCATGACTAGAAATCTTTCTAATGTAGTTACGGGTTCGGATCTCGCCACCAGTACTGGCAATGTTGGTGGGAATGGTTGTTATGTCCACGTTTTTCTAAGTGTAACCTCCTTTTAAACAGCTTCGGCTTCGGAATCAGAGGTTGTCTAATTTCTGTGATGTTTATTTATTTATTATTTATCGAATCTGCTGGTTTAAATAATAGTAATAATATTGCAAAGAAGTAGTAGGTAAGTTGACATTTTTAAGTTATTATTATCAAACAGTTTAAATTATATATGTAGTGTTCCCCGGACTTATTTTACACGGAGAAAAACTTTTTTATATTTGATTTTACGGCAAAACTCCAGTATTGATAAAAAACTTTGCGTTGAAAAACATGATTGGAATCATCAAAAGTAATGTGTGATGTAGGTATATACAGGGCGTTCGAAAAGTAAGGAAATGTCAAAATGACCAAGAGAGCAAAATTCTTATTTTTCATTTTATGGATAAAATATAAGGATAGTTATTAATGAGTACGACCTTCATGCAACTAATTTTTTTCAGCAAACTTAGATTACGTCTAATTTAAACCAGGATTGTGAAAATCAAGAAAATTCTAAAGCAAGAATTAAATATGCTTTTATGCAACTGATTTTCCATTTACTTTGAATTTAAATTTTTACACTTGATTTAAATATTTAAATCACATTTATGCAATTTAATTAATTAATTAATAAGTTCTCTAATTTTTTTAGATCGTATCTTTTCAGCAAAAACATAAAACAAACTTTAATTAATATTAAACAACTTTTCTTATCATCTTCTTGTTGGATGTTGGATAAGGATAAATAAAATATACTGCGACCCCCAAACATTTTAATGGAGAAGTACATTTTAAAAAAAGTTTTAGCATTTTAAACACTAAGTGTGTACAAATAATAATAATAATCAATAAGTAGGCGATGTAAGTCAAAAGTCAAATTGTATGTCGACTCTTATATAATTTAAATAATAATAAGTGTCAAAAGTCTTATTATTATTTAAATTATATGACACAAACATCGATATACATTTTGATATGCATCGCCTACCTTAATTGAATTTTTATTTGTACACACATTATACCGTGTGTAAAATGCCAACTGCGGCCAGTTAGAAAAAGAATAAGAGCGATGACTAAGAACTAAGTTTAAATGAGATAGAATAAGACACGCCCAGCGAACGCAAGAACAGACTGTGGTTTGGTGGGGTTTGCGGTGATTCGTTGGAAGGGGACGGGCAGCGTATAAGGAACTCACCGTCTGTGCCCCACTAGCCACCTACACTCAAACATCGTGACCCTACCATTACTGTTAGGCCTATCTCGCATGTTCAATCGGTCTTTGTTAACATTTGGTCGGATTTGGCATTTTACACACGGTATATACATGGTGTTTCAGAGATATATGCAAAATTTCAAACTGAAATTTGTTCTATTTTGAGTTTTGTATCGATTAGATGTATATCTGCAGTCAAGATTTCTTCTGCAGAAAGAAAATTTGTTCCACGATTTAACTTATGTAATATTATCAAAATGAGTTTATACTAATACTTTAACGTAACAGGCATTGTATTAAACAAATATTTAGTTTATCTTTATCTATAACAAGTATTAGACTTTGTAGATTATTTATTATTTATTTACTATTTTGATTTTGATGGAATTATATCTTAGTTGATATTATTGTTACGTAAATAAATAAATATTATTATAATAATATTATTATCTTATTATTAGAGAATTTTAAGGTGCGTCTTTCACATAAACCCTAAAGAGTTATAACCTTTAAAAGATGGGGGTAGAAACCCAATTTTCATATATTTTCTTGTAAACGGCTAGGAATTGGAAGATAATTCTTGAAGTGAAGTTTGTAAGTAATAATTACCTTTCAACTGACTAGTTTTCGTCCACACCAATTCCTGATAGGGGTAGAAGTGGACAACCTCCTTTAAATTTGTATTCAGAACTTTTTTATTTTTTTATTTTTTTTTTTAATAAAAACGTTCATTAAATAATCTGGAGATGATTAAAACTAACCTTATGCTATTAATATATCCTATTTATACCTAAACTATTGTTGCGGTTTGGTGAAATAATCAAAATGGTTTACAGTGAGGAAGAAAAAACCAAATATTTATACAAAATAGATAAAGATTCATTTACTTTTTGAATACTATTATTATTATTATTATTATTGGCAATGTCTTTTAGAAATCCCCAAAAAATGAATCCATAGGGGTCAAATCCAGACTGTTAGGTGATCATTTAATAGGTCCATTATTCTCTATCCATATTGGGAATACATTATTCAAATGATCTCGAACGGGTAGGACACTATGCGGAGTTGTCCCATCCTGCATCCAAATCATATCATCAAGTTCGGCTTCCGGAAAATTCTGCAAAAGAATATTTTCTGATTCTGGGATAATTATTTCCAGATAGGTAACTCCAGTTAAAGTAACAATTTTGTTTCTGAAAATTCCACACCAAACGCTAACAGTTTTTTTTTTCCTGATTTCTTTTTTATTTGTTTTACCAATCTCTTTCTATGCTTGTTTTCCCACGTCCTTCGATTTTCCTATTAAAAACTCCTGCCGTAAAAAAAGAGGATTCATCAGTCCATAATATTTTGATAAAAAAATCGGGATCTTCATCTAACTTTTGAATCATCTTTCTATAGGCAATAATAACGATGAAAAGGGGTGGGTAATTTATAATGAATAACCCTGTACCTCTAGGTTGTCTAGGTAATGTTTGAAAATTCTCATCAAAATCAGTCTTGTAAGACACATTTCCATCTTCGTACTTCAGAGCTCGATTGTCACAAACTGTGGGGTCGTTCTTTTTGTTTCCTGGCCATATCGAATCAAAAATCAGGTCTTCTTTAAAGTTGGTAAAAAAGTCAAGTTTTACGGATATCACTTCATATGGAAATGGGTTTTCTTTGGCTTGTTCGCTTATTCTATGTTAGTCGTTTGGAATTTCTATTGAATTTCTTTTCAGCTTATTTTCTATAGTTGCATGAATGCTATCGCATTCCATCTGCGTATGTACTTTTGTGAGGAATTTTTGTATAACTACTCCTTTGTACTATGCATAAAAAGAAAGAAGAGCGTTAATGAGAACTGCGTTGCGGTTCTGGTACGTGCAACCATCAGAGAATATAATAATTGGCAAAGACTGCTTGTCTTCTTCCACATAATGTTTTTTCAGAAAATCTACTCTCATTGAGGCAAATGTTGATGCATGAAGATCCGCGTGGGTCTCGTCAAACCAGTAACACGTAGTTTTTTTTGTGGTCAAGTCATAGATTGTAAAATTGTGACATAATAATTTGGTTTTAAAGTATAAACTACTTGCATTTATCGCTGGACACGTTTTAACGGCTTGTAAATCTATGCACAGGCAGTTTTTTTTTAGGCTTCTAATTTATCTTTTGATTTTTCTTCTTGAGCTCTTTCTTTTGCCTTCATATGTTTCTTTCATTCTTTTTCATTTAAATTTTTGATTTCGTACTGTACACAAATATCGCATCTGTCTTTCTTTGGATTAAATCTTTCTATGTTTAAAATATTGTATACTTTATTAAATTTTTTTTTGACATAGGTGGTCTATCATTTTCCATGGAATATGTGGCGTAAATCTTGTAAGGGTCACTATAGTTAGCAAAATTTTGTTCGAAATACATTTTTTTGTACTTTTTCTGCAGTAATGGCTAGGCAGTTTTGGTAGGTCCTCTAAAAATTTTCGCATAAATTGCTCACCTGCGTTTTCTTTAGGAATTATACGTTTCGTTTGTTTATTTTCTATGAAATTACCTTCCTCAGGTCTTAGCTTACAATGGTGAACATATCATTCGCAAATACCAAGTGTATTTACAAACATACTTTTGCAAATCTGAACCCTCTTTTCATTTACTTTTAAATAATAAAAGGATTAGACCTTCGTGATTGTCTTTCAATTACGGTTTTTCTTTTTGTGTCTGTTAATACTACAAGCCCGTCTATATAAATCCTTCTTTCATTCCAATTTAAGTTATTCCAAAAGTGATCAAATACATGCTTTCTCTCAACTTCTGTTACAGTACTGCACATTCTTGCTTTCGATTTTTTATAGGATAATGATTTGCAGCTCTCTTCTAAAGCTCTTCTACATCTTTCAACGTCTTGAAATGTATTGGTTTGATTTTTTTCTCGATTTTCTTTGCTCTTATTATGACACATTTTTCCATTTTCATTTTTCTTCTTGCTTATTTCTTCCGAATTATCATTATTACTTTCAATCTAAGGCAACCAATCTTCATCATTTTCCACATTTTCCTCTTCTTCTATAATACTATTATTTTGCTTTTCTTCCTCCATACTGCAATTTTGTCTCAGAGTAATATCTATTTCATTTTTGATGTTTTCTTTTTCACGAAGTTTTTCATGATCCACCAACACCATACCTCCTTCCATTACCACACCACATAAAAGTTCTTCCCCATCCTTTGACCCTACGTCAAAATCGTCACTTACATTATCAAGTAAAATAGCATCATTTTCCGCATCAGTTTGCATCCCTAGTTCATTTTCAGAGAAACCGCTCACCTCAGGCACAAAATGGTCATTGTTATATCGTACGATAAAATTAATAATATCTAGAGAATCACTAGTAACATCTTTGTTAACAGAATCTTGATTTATTTCACCTAAGTTATCAACAATATGTAGTTTCTTCTCAACTTGAATTTCGGCAATAACTGCTGGTTCTTCTTTTCTACATATTGCCATCATTTCTTTTAGTGCGACTGGACAACCTACGAAAATAGAAGCGGTTGAACGACGATTCATGTATTGTCCGGTGAATGGTTTTAAAATTGTGAAGGCGATCCAAAAAAAGTAACACTATATTTAGACCCCTAACTAGTTATATAATGTATAATTTACTAAGGGTAAAACTCCTTCAAAATGAAAAATAAGAGTATCTTATTGAATAACTACAAACATTTCATGTCTTCTAGCTGCAGTCAACAATACGAATTTAATGAAAATGGGAATATGCAATACCATGTAACTACATGCAATTAGTTTTTTGAGTGAAATGTGATTTTTAATAGAATAACAACTATGCAAATAGGAGTATAAAAACACTTTTTCACAACCTTAGGAGTAAAATAATGTATACAAATTGTTTAAATGAACTGTTTATATGCATTTGAATGGAAAATTAGAAGGAGCACTTACTCAATGTTGCCTGTGGTAGCCATCTTTTTGGAAGATATTGCACGCGAAAATAGGATCTCGGCGCCTATTAGATGGCCATCTCGCACACTGTATTTGTACTAATTGGGGTTTAGTATTCGGCTGTAAAAAAACGCGCCAAAGAGTACAGATTTGAAAAAATGTGTAGATACGAGCTATCGCAATTCCGACGTCGATATGCTCCTTGAATCTAGTTTGAATTGATCGTCTAGTTTATCCAACATACAGTTAATTTCGTAAATCCCGTTAGTTTCAATTTTGTCTTTTGGATTGCCTAAAAGTGATGAATGATGACTGAACCACTGTCGTACCTATATTTTTAAAAATCTTACCAATACCACGGGTGATTCGAAGATCGTATGGAATCGATACAAATTTCGGATGTTATCTTTCATTATGAAAGATCGAGGAATTTCGAAGTGTCTCTTGGAATTTACCTATTTTATCAACTAAATGTACAGAATATCCATTTAACAACCTTATTACTTTAGCTTTAAATTGTACTCATTGTCCAGATATGTATCTTAGGCAAGTCGGTGCGGCCCATTGTTTCAGCAATAGGATGTTTGACACTATGAAATAGAAATTAATAAATTATGTGATTACGATAATTTATCAAATAAGAAATCAGAAATTATCTGTTTGCATTCACAAAAACACGGGGTTGATTTATTATTATTATTTTTAGTCTGTGAACGATATGTCACAGAACGCTAGCCGCTACGATGATTTTAAATGTGACGTCACTCTTGTAGTATTTTATTGTGACTGCTTTGTGAATATTTGGCCTAATTTCGTGTTGTATTTTCAAGTTTATAATAATTAATAATGAATGGCGGTTTTTTAGAAGCGGACAGTACGAATTTGCTAAGAATTGACAATAGTGGTGCCTAAGTTCTATGCGCCTAATCCGATTTCTGTTCTGACGCATTTAGGAACATTAAAACATCTGTTCAAGTATATAATATTTGTTTACTTCTAATTTTAAAGCTCACTGGGTAGCTCACTGGGTATTTATGTTTATAAAAGTGTGTATAATGTAGGTAATTAAAACATTATTTATTAGACAGTCTTCAACATAATCTCAAAATTACAAACATGAGAGACATGTCAAAGACTTCACTTGTTTACGTAAGTTGTAAAGTTCCAAGCTACCGAAAGTATACGACAAAATAGTACATACATCAAAGTGATTCACACAAAAAATACAGTAAACTTTTACTCGATCATAATGTTGGCTTTCTCTATATGATAAATAAAAAAAACAATACCGAGCGTTACTTGCGCTTGTGTGTTTACTACAAGAATGACGTCTTAGTAGATAGTGACATGGCGGCTCATGTTTTCGCGTCAATTTATATCTTTGAAGTTTTGAATGCTATTTTATCCTATCAAGCGATTTCATTTAAGCGAAATAAAAGTGTCTGTGGACTAATACTACGATATGAACATTTTAGGACCATTTAAAGATAAGAGTCAAATAGCCTACTGGATCGCCGACTTTCCACCTATCTAAATGCTTAACAAAGGAGTTTGAAGGTTTCCCTTTTACACCACCTAGTTTCTCTGTGATTAATTCCAATGATTTCATAAATAAGGTCAAAAATCTCCAGTTACAAGAATGCGAAATTTTGATCTCCTTTGAGGTTTGTTCATAGTTTCCAAGTGTTCCGATACCATATACCTTGGACTACCTTGAGGATTTACTCGAATCAAACAATCTTTATCAAGATATAGTAAAAAAATATATTCAACTCACTTTGCATAAAATAAAATTGCTTTCAGTTCAGTGATAATTTCTTCGAACAACATTAAGGGACAGCAATGGGTAACTCTTTGTCACTATTCATTGCCAATCTCTTCATGAACAGATTCGAAACAGAAGCAAAATAAGAATTCGAGTATGTCCCCAAGGTTTGGCTTAGGTATGATGTCTTTGCAGTGTTTGATACAAAATCACGGATACTCAAAAACCATATGTCTAAATTAAACAGTCGATTCGCGTCAGTTAAATTCACATATGAAATTGTGGACCACTACCATTTTTAGATGTACTAATAATTTGAAATTGTGAAAATATAGAATTTTATATACACAGAAAGGATACCAATACTTTAAGATATATATCTAAGGACTCTCACTATTTTGCTCAACAGAAAACGGTGAGTTTTAATTTTCTAGTTCATCGCCTATTACGCTTCCCCCTCAATAAGGAGAGGTTTGAAAAGGAAAATAATTAAGGATATGGCTATGAGCAATGGATATTCTGTAAGTTTAGTTGATAAAATAATTAGGAAACGTTTTAAAGACACTTCGAAATTCCTTGCCTTTCAAAATGGAAGACGAAAACCGAAATTTGCATCGATTTCATATGATCCTCAATTCACCCGGGGTATTGGTAAGATTTTTAAAGATATACGTATGACAGTGGTTCAATAATCGGGAAAGAAACTACAACATTTACACAATTCAAAAGACAATATTGAAACAAACGAAAAGTAGGGGATTTTCGAAATTAGCTGTAAGGACTGTAAACAAAAGTATGTTGGACAAACTAGACGATCAATTCAAACTTGAATCAATTAGCATATGGTTTATCTTAAATATGGTAGAACAAATAAGTCTAGTGTTGCCAAACATGCGATGGTCAATCCCATATAGTCTGCTCTATTGGTTAGTGAGTCACGGTTCCCCAAACCGTAACAACAGTTTAGGTATAAATAGGATACATTGTCAGCATAAGATTAGTTTTAAGCATCACCAGATGAAGCCAACTTGGTTGGCGAACCGCACGTCGATTGCAGTATATTGTGTTTAGGTGTTTTGTGGGAAACCACATTAGTGTTAAGGCGCGCAGGGGACGGAACAAAAACCAGTTACGTATAATATCACATGAATCTATCCCGGCTCCCTGCCACAATATCGATTGCCCAGCTGATGCATATAGATATTACAGATATATAAATAAACGCATACGTATCGACTGATTCAATTATATGAAAGCTCTTTAAAAAATTATACTACTGCTGGTTTTGAAAAATGGGCAAAATGGTACATATTTCCATTCCCTGGTCATCAGCATGGAAGAGAGATGGACGTTACTATTTTTTCTGCTATGCTTCTCTTTACTATCATTAATTGTCTGAGTAGAACTTTAATTAATATATCTAGACAATATCAGCACACATGCCATATTCTACACATGCCATATTCTACACATGCCATATTCTACATATTATTATCTTCAGATCATTAGTATGTAGTATTTAACTTTGTATACATTAATTTCACTATTAATCAAATTGTACAAATTAACCTATTTCTGTAATGAGATGTTTACATGTAGCGATCCCATTTTATAATTAGATGTATGAGTGTACAATAGTAAATTTAGAATAGTCATGTTTCATATAAGTTTTCTTTTTATTACAAATCAACAGGTTAAATATGATTCATTTGGGACTCTATGTTAAACTTAATAAAACTGTTACCTTCATATTTGTAATAGCAATTGTGTTTTCATTTTCCATGGCGATGATAGATGTTGAACCAGTTTCCATTTCTCTGAAACAAACAATGATAATGATTGACTTATTTCACGTTTCAAATTCAAAGAAATATAGTACGTATATGCATCCAGTAACTGTTGTTTCTGAGCAATATACAAGGGTGATTTCAAGATAATGCTTCGGTAGATAGATATCAGTTATTTCTCTTGTGTTATAATTGTGAATGTCGGTGTGTTTGGTAAACTTATCTTTATTTACGAATACATAAGTGAGTGTTTTTAAAATAAAAATACTTATATAAGTAAGAATTTTTCTTCCTTTGAATACATCACGACATGAGGCGCTGCGCGGTAACCTAAAAATTGTTCGTATAACTCGTTTTTGAATTAGAAACAGTCTATTTGCATGATTGAATAAACCCCATTCTATTACGTTGTAACTTATAGCACAATAAAACATGACAAGTAAATAGAAAATAGCGGTCTACATCGAGGTTAAGTAGTTTTTTAATTTCGGTTACAAATATCTTTTCCTTATTAAATTTTCGTCTAAATGCGTTCCCAAAATTGGTTGTACTACTGGCTATTAACTGTTTTTCATCGTGAAAATGTGAAATTATTTTTGAACTGTAGGAAATTATGGAACTTAACATATACAGTTTTATCCAGGTTAATAATTACCCTGTTACTATTACACCACTCTGGAACCAGTATTGATTTAACTTTTGTGACATTTTATTTTTTCTATTTAGAAACAATAATTCATGTATCGTCTGCATACATAAAGATCTTTCCTTATTGAATATGTTCTGGAAGATCATTTATATATAACAAAAAATCAGCGGTAATCCTCCTTTTGTGTTCCTAAGTTAACGTCCTAAATTTGGGAGATGGTATTATCGTATTTAACACAGAATTTACGATGTGAAAGGAACGAAATGATCCAAGAATTAAGATTTCTCCTTATTCCAAGTGTGTTTAATTTTTCGGAAGCAAACTCTATATTAATGGTATCGAACGACCGCGATAAGTCGAAAAAGATTCCTACAACTGTATCTTTTATATCCAATTTGTTGGAAATTGTCCAAAAAAAACTGAATAATTTATTATATCTGCTAGAGGTTTTGCCAAGATATCTGAGTAGTCCTTGATTGATTTAACAGACACTTGTCAAATACCATTGATTTTTTATTGGCCAATGATTTTATTATGACATGAACATCTTCTTTAGTAGAATAAAAAACATTGTAAAGCCACACGCATTTGGCAATGTGGTGCAGCTTTTTGACAAGTTGTCACCGAAATGCGAACTTAATTTATCTTTAACAATTTTAGAAAAGTAGTCACCGAATAAGGGCGTTATTCCTTTTTTCTCTGTAACGTAGTTGTTTTCGTGCAGCAAAGTAATATTATAATTTTTGTTATTTTTACCAGTCGAATTCTTAATAATGTTCCATAAGGATTTTGATTTATTCTGAGAATTCTGTATTAAACTGGAAAAGTGTGTCCGTTTTTCAATCTGAGTGAGATAACTGATTTCTTTTTTTAAATTTCTATACTGGGTGTTTCTTTTATCGTCATTCATTATTTTTTTATGTAGATTAAGTCTTTTAGTTGTTGAAGCTTATTATTTAACCCATCACTGAAGTTGATTTTATTAGATTTTTTTATTGTTGGAAACCTTTACCTTATAGAATGATGTTCAAAACAAAACTGAAAATGTGTCCAAAAAGTTTCGGATATATCATCGATATTGTTAAAAGTGTGAAAGTTGTTGTTAGTGAGCCCATCAGCAAGAAGTTTTCTAAATTCTTTAATGTTAAGATCCAACAATTTTTTTACATAGGTACTCGTTGTTTTTCCCTGAACATTTGTACTATGAAAATTAATCCAGCTTATAATTTGTACAAAGTAATCAGACCATCCGGGGTGATAGTTTAAAATTTTCATAGTTTCGATGTTTGTAACATAATCGATGGCAGTTTGTGTTGTGTACGGCCCGTATTGTGTAACCGTATTGTTGGTTGGTTTACGATAGAGGTGAGATTATGAGAAGCGAATATATCATATAAACAACTATTTAGATAATTTATATTAAAATCACCGTAGATAATTACTATCGCAAGTTGGAGGTCTGTTGATGCATAATATACTAATATCCTTGCAAAATGAGATTGCTGAACATTCAAGAATTAGTTCAGTTGATACGGTTTCCATATTTTGACATTTATCAGCAATTTCATTTTTTGCATAGATTATTGTCCCGCCGTGTACATGGTTTGACCGAAATCGTTCATTTAATCCATCTTAATGAAAATATAGGTTTCGAGAGGGTAGTTTTTTAGAATTCTAATCAGTGGCGGTTCATGATAATTTTATTTAGGAGCTTTACTTTCTTAAAAAATATGAACAACATAATAAAGGTTCACCTTCAGTCCCTCGGTAATTTCATCCAAGTAGAACTACGGTTTTTGATAACAAAAGAAAAAGTTTTATGTACATATGTACAAAGAAAGTTCATAATCCAATAATCACCTAAAAATGCGAGTAAAAATGTTATTGCTTGTACACAAAATCAAGTCTTCTGTCTTTCACCTACAAAATTATTAAAATCCGTTCTTGAATAAATGACTTCCAATTTCCAATTCAGCATTTGTCTTGTTATAACATTGGATAAGATTCAACAACTGATTTGAAAGTCGACGTCGGAAATTTCTTTGAATAATTAAGAAAATGGTCTACATTCACTAAATGACAATCTTTCTTTCATCTGAAAAATTATTGTATCACACACTTCCTTAGCAAATACGGAATTTCTATTTTCAGGATTAATTTTTTTCCGTTTATTCTCATTCTCAATAATAGTAATTTTTTTTCTATCTCATCAATTGAATTTAAAAAAAAAATACAAAATTGGGATCTTCTGGAGTTCTTCGTAAACTGTAGGCAAGTAATAGATTTATTATATTTGTCCTTCAATTCTTTGAAACATTCGATTAACTTTACTCTGTTCTGAAAAATGACGTTTACTATACGGATGTTATAATTCCAACGTGTAGCGGCAACTCTAGGCAATTTTCTGTTTACAGTTTCTTCTAATACATCATATCTGTAAGTAGAACTTGGAAAAATTGGAATTGCGGATAAATTTGAGAAAAAAAAATTCATTTTGGCATTCTGACTGGTTGCTTTCTGCATAATTAAATTTAATTAATGCGCATAACAATGCACAAAATGAGCATGTTTATACTTTAATTTTATTTTTGATTGAACTCCACCGGTAGCACCACTCATAACAATTGCACCGTCGTAAGTTTAAGCAATTAGTTTAGACAGCAAGTCTGAAATTAATTTATCTAACTCATATTCTATGCACTGTATTAAACCCTCAGCTGATTTATCGGTCACTCTTAGGAAACTGCAAAATCTTTCATAAATATTTCCATTGTGCTAATATCTTACTATCATAATCATTTGACACTGGTTTGAAATATCAGTTGTCTCATCACTCTGAAATCGTAAAAATTCATTTTCATTACTTTTCTCTTTAATTTCTTGACGACATACTGCAAGCATACTTTCCAATATTTCATTTTGCACAATTTTAAATGCACCTTTGAAAACCGTCGCCTTGTCTAAATGTTCTTTCAAAATTACATCCAATTCTGATGGAAAAATCGATTAATTCTAGCAAATTTCCACGGTTTTGAGAACCGTCTTTTTCATCGTGCCCTCTTAATGCTAGTCCAATTTTCTACAAAACTTGATACAATAATTGATAATTTTCTTTAAAATATACCTATTTTTAATCACCTGTTCGTTGTGTTTTATAATATTTTGTCCTTAAACTGAATGTCACTGAACTGCAATATGTATCGAGCCTAACAAAGCCAAATCCGTACTGCGCTTTATATGACATGCAGAAATTTCGTGCTTCTTTATTTTCTGATTTAAATGTTTTAGGTCTTTAAATCCTGTTACCGACCATATCCTGTCCATTCCGACAGAATCGGAATAAAATAGAACATATGAAAAACAAAACACAGCATTTATCTTATCACATCCACAAATCCACTGAAATTTTTTGTAAATTTCGTAAGAAAAATTGCCTCGTGAACGTACCTTGTCTGGTTGGTTAAGAGTCAATTTTGGTGTTGGTCGTCCGAGTTTCTTGATTTTTACTTTTTCTGTTAATGGCAGAGTTTTAAAATCACTTTCAGAATATTATTTTTACTATTATCAGTCATTCTGGCATCAACCAACTTAAAATAAAACATTCAAAACAGTGAAACCACAAATAAATATCGAGAGCGAAACGATATAGGCACTACTACACTACATAAACATTAAAAGCGCACTGCGGCTCTGATAACTTGAGCCTTCTGTAATGACAAATATTTTAATGGACTCTTTAGGGAATTTTTGAAGATTATGAGAGAAACTAAGATTATCTGGGTTCCTTTTTAACGTAAATAATATCGAAATGGTTCTGTTTGTGTTGGAATGCAATTTATGTTTGTCCGTCCATTTAATTATCGTATTATATACTTTTTCTGTAGTTATTTTTAATTAATCTTAATTTACTTTCACTATAAAAGTGTTAATACCATAAGCATAACAAATTGTCGAAATATTTTAGGTGTAGGTATTAATTTTGTTCAAATGTAGAATTAAATTGTTCGCAAAAATTATGAGAAGGAGAAGATATACTTAGTATAGATTCCTGAGACAAACCTTATTTTAGATCGTAACTATTACTGGACACACCATTAGTTAATTGAAAAATGTTTTCTCTTACTAAGGTATGAGGGCAAGTTTAACAGAATACTTATCACTGGCGAATTTAATCCGAAAATGTGACAAAAAAATAGTATATTCAAATTGAATGAAGAAGAAATTGGCGTAAGTATGTGGTGAAGGACAAATAGAAAATGTGAAAACTTGACAATCATCGATCAAACAATAGAATCAATAGTTATTTAATTAGGAGGTGCTACAGTTTTTTCGGAAGAAGAATTCTTCGAAACCCTGTGACATAATTTTTGATACATTTTATCTGAAATTCTAAATCGTACATCTATTAAAACTTTTACCTTCACTTATAATAAAATACATATATTGAATGTTGATCAGTGATGAATGGATATTATATCTATTTACAGTTTACCAAAGTTTTTGACAAACTACCAAAAAACCATCTATTGCATTACAAGCCAAGACATTTGGTATTCACCATTGTATTTGTGTAGCTTAATCATTTCTCTTAGACCATTTATCAAAGTTAAAGAATTTTCCCTCTCAGTGATGACAGTGAGATACCCCAGTGAATCAATTTGGATACCTTGTTATTTACTTCATACACCTGTGGTCATGATTCCAATATGTATGAGACCTTATTTCACCATGACATTTAGCGGGATGTTCAAAATGGACAGGAAAAGAGGGAGTAAGAAAGGGAATAAAAAACAAAGTTAATTAGGGATAACACCATTTGCCACACGAAACCATGTTCAAAGCAGACTCAGTGCTAATGGCAAAGAAGCATTACAATGACTATAAACACATCAAGGATTTTGACAACACATTATAGAGTATACAAAAAGTTCGCATCATAGTGGAACTATTTTCAAGAATTCGGAAAAAGGTTAGGAAATACATAAAATATAAATACAACACTGTTTCAAATAAATTGAGATATGTGTAATAATTATTACAATACAACACATATTACATTAGATTAAGAATCTAATGTGTTTCTTTCTAGCCTTAATTCACTAAAGACGTTTTAATATTATTACTATTATTATTTATAAGATCATAGAATGCAAATAACGCGAGTCCAAACATAAAAACGAAATGAGTGTCATAAACAGAGTTGCTAGTTAAGAGAGAATACAAGCCATAATTTTTTTTGGTAATTTGCATAAAAATGGGTTGTTTGTGTTCAATTACCGAATGTACGAGGATTATTTAAAAGTTTAAATTAATGCGTGATATTTAAATTGTTAACATTCAAAATAATACGTTTGACAACTGAGGTATGTAGTTGTGTATGTAGTTGTGTACGACACTAAAATTAAAATTTTATTGTTTCAACAGATCCAGTTAAGTCAATCAAACATGTTAACTTAAAAATATTATATCAGAGATAACTGCATTTTTCTAATGTTTGTAGTTCGTTTCAACAGGACCGTTTACACCGACGGGTTTTTTGACAGGATTGGAACGTACGCTCCAAGTGCGCACGCCAAACATGTGAATGTAAATGCTCATTCTCGAGTACAGAATGCCATCTGCAGATCTGAACTTGCAATACATTTACACAGCCACTGTCAGCTCCCTGTTTTTCTTTCATCAGTTTTCGTTGCGGTAGTGTGCATAATTAATAAAGTTTCTTTTCTTATGGTTGTATCATCTTCTTTATTGAAAAAAAAACATACAATACAGCACACGCTATTGGACGAATTCTTAGTTTTCTTCTTGAAGACATAATTATGATCTGAGTACAACACGAAATGCGTAGATCTTTCCATGAGCAAATAAACGCAATGCTGCTCTCGTGTCATGTAAAACTTTCAACTGGGTGGAAATTCCACGCGCCATTTCAAAACCTTTGGATTTGGCATGTACACGAACATTTTTGGATTGTACACTTCAGACCTATAATTGCGATGTGGAGGTTTAGAGTGTTAACTTTTTTGCTTCACGCGCTAGGTTCGTACGGTCTAAACCCTTGCTCCAGCGTGGCACTCCGGAGCAGCATTCCAAAACCGACAGATTGAAACATTCGTGTAAATGGGCCTAACGATTCACTCATCATGTCAGATCATAATCAATGAAAATCTCTGGATTCTTTCAACCCAGCTCGAGTTTTTTCAATAATGTGAGACCATCACGGTTGCACCACATAATCAAATCTCAACCCCCACCTCGATACACTCGGAATAAGTTTAACCGATGATCAGTTGATACAGAGCCTTATGTGCCTTTGTGTCATTGGATAATAGTTTTTTTATTCTTATTTATCGTTTTATACTATTATGTTATATTTCGTTGATGTAGCCACAGAAAAATATATATAACAACTTCATTTGACATTATGCAGACAGATGCTTGTTTCAGTAGCCGTGTTATATTGTTATGCGTGTATCCGTTAATCGTTGTTAATACTCACTAATCGTTCTTTATTTATTAGAACATTTAAAAATAAACGATAGGGATATAAATGTGTAACCCTAAACATTACGGTTGGCAAACTAATAAGTTAAGTTGTAAATTCAGACAAATTTATAACAAGTTTCATCATTGTCTGTTACTAATTAACTATTTCTGAAAATATCTAAATGTCTGAAATTGCGTGTTTAGTGATAATAAAATATGCTTTACATGTTTGTTTCTGTCGAGGTCCTTGTAGAGAATATACTCACTTGATTTAGCTAAAAATATAATTATTGCGAACTATTGCGAATTATTGTTAACTTTATGTTTTCAACGGAAGGTTAGTATTTATTATAGAACTTGAAAGAAAATGCCGACTGGAATACCCAATGACTTTCGAACGTCATTGGGAATACTAGTACACAGACAAATGAATTTTCCTAGATTGGAAGCAAATAAACAATATTTGCCAATGATTAAAATTGTAGGACATTTAGGCACATTTTTAAAAAAACCCTGAAAGTAGCAAATGATGTAGTATTTCGACAAACAACAATTTCAGAATATTTCAGCCTAGTTGAATTTGAAAACGGTGGTTATCAGTTGTTTCGGCAAATAGTTTCAGAAAGCTTGAAACCACATCAGCGTCCTCGACAGTGACATTGTTGAACATGACTTTTTGTTTAGTAGGAAATACTTAATTGATAAAATTAATGGCAGGTTTATTGTCTGATATACTTTATATTGTCTGATATACTTCATCGTTTTAAGAGGTATCTCGAACCCAGACAGCATCAGTGGCAGGTTTTCGCTGAGAGAGACCACATCTGCATAGAAATAAGCGTTGTATTAGGTGTAGAAATTCGTCATCATGTCACCTACGACCTCTGGTCGACTAGATGACTTTGCTTATCAGTTGTTTGTGACTAAAATAAAATATACATGCTTTAACATCGTTTGGTCGACTTCAATACATGACTGTAAACATTGGTGTAGATTTTGGGTTTATTATTGACGCAGAGAAAACGTCATCATAAGACTGAATTATTATCAACGTATAGATTAGAGTCATTCTTTAACGTTTGATGTATGCATGATGAAGAGAGTAGAGGAAGAATTAAAACAAACAACATAACCTAAATATTTCTGTTATGTTATTCTATTGTTCTCGTGATTTTCTTTGTAGGTGTAACTTCCCTGTCTCGATGGAGAGAGATCAATCATTCAAATATTCAAACATATTTTACAATTTTATACTTATATCGAAGTAGGTACTTGAATATATTCTGTGGTTGTCGGTCTAGCCATCTAGATGAAGGCTTGCCACGGTTTGTGGTTCATAAGTTAGACGTTGCCTTAGATTGGTCTAGATTAGGGATATTTTTGTTGGGGATGGTTAGTTGCACATAATTTTATTCTGGCTATTCTACTCGATATAATTTTATGTTTGTTTAATATCAAGTTTGTTTTGGCTTCTTTATTGTTAACCCTGAGTCAATGACTCTTTTCAGGGGTGTTCGTTGTGTCATTGTTGTTATATGTATTTTTATTATACCGTATATTATTTTCTTTATTGTTGTTTTTTGTGTGTTTTGTTTTCTAGATTTGAGTTGCTTTTTATTTTATATATTTCATGTATTTTGTTAAATATTTTTTTGTGCGTGTGCATTTTTTATGTTTTTTTTTTATTGTTTTGCTTGTTTTCGATTTTATTTCTGGTTAGTGGGTGGTGCTAAGAGTTGTATATGCAATTGAAGGACATATATTTTTTCAAATATAAGGGCGAGGAGGTCGATGAGGTTTGAGTTGTGGAATTAAATTACAGTGCTAGTGAAATTAGGGAGGAAGATAGTAAGTAGATAGTTCTCCAGTGTTGAAGTCTCTGTATATTCACTCATTGTTGTCCATTTAGGTTAGTGGCTGTAGGGATTTGTTCTGTGTCAGTTGTTTCTTTGGAGGTTAAACGATACCAGATAGGGGATGTGTATGTGGGGCTATTAGGAGGATTTGGTATAGACGATCATGGTATGAGTTAGCTTTGGCAATAATTTTCGCGGTGTGTTTCTTAAATTTTACCCCGTCACTCAGGGGTATTCAATATTTTGTTGCTTCGACAATCTCTGCCGAGGACCTTAAGTTTTGTTATTATAGGTGCCAACTTTTTTTATAAATAAATAGATTGAGTTCTCGCTGGATTGACTGTGTATAGCTTTTATAAAAGTTGGCGGTGGTGATAGCTTGAAAACGGGTGAGGGATATCATAAATAAGGATTCTTTGAGATAGGATTGCCGTGAGCACAGGGATGGTATTTCTGTCTAGCGGGGGAGGGATGTCGTTCACGTAGAGGTTGAAAAGGCCAGTCTAGAGGGCGCTGACAAAAATCGGGATAGGCGTGAATAACTCGTTGACTCTTATATAAAATTGGCGGTTAGAAATAATGACTGAATTATTTTAATAATAGTCGGACTATTCGCGATGGAGAGTTTATAAATAACAATTCACCCACTACGTAAAATATTCTCTTAATGAACGTCAAATGAAAGACCCTTTTATAACAATGTAACGTCTGTTTAATAGTTGCATCAACGTACAACTATAAAACTCTTATGACAGGGTAGAGATCTTCACCTTAACGTTGTTTTAAGAAAATTGAAACAATCTCTTGGGGTCTCTAAATGAAAAACCAGGTAAATCCACTTTTTTAAATTTTTGCAGTAAAGTATGCATTGGCCTTTTGACTCATAGCGCATCTGCTAAAACATCGCACAGCAATCAAAACAAGATAATTTCCATTTAAAACCGATCCTGAATATTGTTACGAAAAGCAAAACTAGTTATATCCATTGACAGATGGTGCTCACATCGAGACATCCAATATCAAGCAAACTCAGATATATCCAGCACTTAGGCGTTCGCTTGTTCGCTAAAAGTCAAAACAAGGTAAATCCACAATAGGAAAATTAAATGTAAGTACAGTTGATCCTTATTGGGTTGTTGAAATTTTTATGAAACGTACTGTTTTATTGTTCTGTGTTCATTGTTGTATAAAACCAAATTAATTTAGCAATGAGTGCCATGGAAGGAACCTTCGGACAATGCTCGAAGGAGAGTGCCAAATCCTAAGAACTGGAAAATGATCATTGCTTCAGGAAGAAGGTGAAAAATAAGTGTTTGTGTAGGAATGAACACCTTCCAAGTTAAAAGATATTTATTTTAGATATCTATTCAGCTAAGGGTTGTCCCACTTTTTTCTGCTTGCCATTATAATACAACTATTAGCAAATGATTGACATTCAAAACCAGATATATCCATTTTAATTATTGAATATCTTGGCCAAATGAAGAAAAGAATCCACAATTATTACTGGGATACCTCTACAAAACCATATTATCTTATTGCCATAAAAATAAGAAGTTAATATTTAAATTTAGAAGAGTGACAGTTTTTAGCGATTTTCTTCCTTTTGCTTCTAACTGATATATTTCGCTTTGCATTAGAGGTTTCTATTGTTTGTCCCGTCCATTGATTGTTTTAATATTAAAGTTAAAATAATCTCTCAGATTGGACCTTCTGTAAACAAGAGGCGCATGCGCGTTAACATATGAAAATTTTCAAGTGCATTTAGTGCAAGTGAACTTCCTGATAAATTAGTTTAATTTACTGGAATCAATACCACAGATCTGTCGTTCCAACCGAAACCTAATACTATATACTAAATATATGCTTAGAACGATGGGAAGGAGAATTTCACCTTCTGTGTTTTATGGTGATGTTTTCAGTAGAATTTAAGAACTTGTGACGAAGTGATTTTTTCTACGGGATTAAATTAGGTAACATAGGTGCTATTTGTCTGTATCGAAAGATATTTTAAACATTGTAGTACTGCACCCTTAAAGTGGTAATGTCAGTTGCTCATTAATAATAGTTTGATTGTTCATTATAGATAGGTAGTATTGATCTGTTTGTATACAATACAACTTTCTGAATATGCCGAGTGGCCGGCAGTAACCTGAATCGCGAAACGCGAAGCGCGCATATGCCCCCGGGCACTCCTGTGCGTCCTACCTTCAAGATCACTCCGGCGGACAATCAGATGTACCGTCTGTCCACCAACCTTGAAGCACTACGCGGACTAGGACAGTAAGAAACTCGTTGAATAAAGGTAGATAGGTCTTTAAATTTATGCAGCCGTAAACAGGTATCTTAATGGAAATAGCAGAATGTCATTTATACCGAATTAAATCGTTAGTTCAAAGGACGCGACGCCAGAGTGGAGTAAGGGATTGGCCAAAGTAGCTGGTCAAAATTATTTGAGTTTTCAAATAGAGGTCATATTTGGGAGATAATTTCTTGTGGATTTTTTAAGTCATTATGAGCTAAATTCGATAGAAAGATTTATTTTTTTCTGGGAAATACCTTATAACAATATATCAATTTGCTTAAAAATATATATGACTTGATAATGATACATATAATTATTAATGTAATGAAATGCTTTCTGAGAGGGGGAGGGTATTTTCTGTCCGAAATTATGTTTTTGTCCGAGAGCATGCCTTCTTCATCTGAATGTACTTCTTCTAATCTATTCAAATTTTTCATTAATATTCATTTGATTTTGTTGTTGCATCATGTTGAATATTTCGCGTTTAGTGAATGTTTTACGTCCTGATGGCTCTGAAAAAATATAAACATTCCTATTAATAAAATACGATAATTGAACATAAAGAAAATAAATACTTTTTTTTTAAGTAAAACTTTTTTATAAATTTGGGTGAAGAGTAAACTAATTTTTTTAAATGTCTGTAGAAAGGGAAGAAAAAGGTAATCCGCCATTTTGAGCCGTCCGGCAAATTGGATTTTAAATGATATTAGATAGACTATATTGCATTGATACTCGTGACTTAAATTACTTGCAGGTGCAAGATTTGCTTATTATGGAGGTCAAGTTATAAAAACGTTTTAAAAATACGTGTATAGCATGAGCACAGTTTAGGGTCTAATACATAAGTAAATATAGTTTAAAAAAACTAAAAAACACGCTTTTAAAGCACATCAAACTAAAAAGTGAAAAATAATTATTAATATAAACTGAAAACAATAATGAACGAAAAATACTAGTATTATTGTGAAAAAAGCGGGTTTGTCTCGGATACGAAAATATGGCAAAGCCCCACGCTTTTTTTCACAATAAATATTTTTCGTTCATTAAGTATTGTTTTCAAGTTTAGGTACTAATAATTATTTTCTTCAATTTTTAGTTTGATGTGCTTTAAAAGACGTGTTTTTTCCGTCAGCCAAGGGATAGTAAATAACCGCCATAGATAGTCTTAGTGTGCTTGTATTGGCGCTTGCTTCCCCTCCTGGTATACGTCCGCCGTCTGCTTATGACCGATTAATTTTGCTGGTTACCTTTTCACCGCTTCAATTCCCGTATTACCGTGTCGCACCGCTTATCCGCCCGCTTACTGTCCCCGCTCGCCCGTAGTTAAGACCGTTGTAGTATAAGTTGTAGTTACTAAGGTGTATATAAAGTGTAAATAATAATTAGTGTGTAGAATAAATGTACATATATTGAATGAGAGTCGTTTCATTAATTGTAATGTGTAAGTTATATTTTCTCGACCCCTGGCTTATCCGTTTCTTCACTGTAATTGCCCGGCCTCTATCGTCCCGCCGATAGAGTAAAGGTAGTTTCTGCACCTAAACAGAAACTGGCGCCCGAGATATCCGTACCGTGAGCACCGCTGTAGTGTTGGGCGTCAAAGTGACACTTCCGCTCTTGTGTAGTGCAGCGAAGGACGTCACAAACTTTGTGGTACCAAATGTTTTCAAACGCGGACTAGTTAACTGTAAAATAAGGATATTTTAGGCCGACAAACCAAGCGCCCTAAAAGTGATGAGTTTTAGAAAAAAATGTTTGTATTTTCATGGATACACAAATTTGAGTGATTTAATTAACTGTCAACACACACTGACGTGATTACTTCAGAGGCTTTAAATTAAAAGTATCATAGTTAATATGACCAAAATCTCCTAAATTCGCATTTTTTTTCAACACACAATGACGGACGTATGTACGTTCGTCCACGAGCTGGTCTTGAAAAAAATGGCGGAATTGTGTAAAACAACCTCGTTGTATAAACTGCTAATATCTGTTAAACTCACCGTAACATTATCTTAATGGAAATAATAGAATGTCATTTAAATCGAATTAAATCGTTGTTCAAAGGACGTTCTAATAAAGAAATACGATTAATCGTTCTATTGAAGTTACAATTCACATTTCTTTAGATGGAAGAAAATGTTCTTTGTACGAACTGCACATAACATCTGTTATACTAACCATAACTATTTACACATTATTTTAATGGAAACAGTAGAATGAAACCCTTGTTCAAACGACGTTCTAATAAAGAAGTTCTTTCTATTGATGTTATAATTCATATATTTTTAGATAAACTTTTTTATGAAGAAAATCTACGTGGTGTGAACGGTATATAATGTTTCATGTTTAGTGGGCACAGTGCCAGACTTTGTCAAAAACTAGGTATATTCATTTGCTTATTTAAACTACCACCACTCAACTGGTCCAAAGACCTGGTGACAGGAGTGTAACATTACATTATATCTATATTGCAACAAAACTTAAACACTAATACTAATACACTTAAACACCACTATTTTGTAATGTATAGTGAAATAAACTAAACTAAAGCTAAACAAAATTACCGTTTACTTACTTTACTAAGATATTGTAAGCCTTAATTAGGTCTAATCAGGTACTTATTTATTACACTTGTTTAGAGCAGGGTAGTGTTAATAAACGAATTGATAAGTTGTGATTTAAATTTATTATATTTGTCTTCAAATATATCACACACATCGTGTATAGAATTATAATGACGTATCATAGAATTCAGAGGACTGAATTTTATATACATAGTTTATACGAGGACGTTTATATCTAAATGTGAGGTAACATCTTGTGCTTAAATGAGGTACTTGTATTTCAATGAGGTTTAAAATTACAGGGTCATCTATTATTTTATTAATTATTTTATATAAATATAACACCTCACCAGCTTTACGTTTAGCACCAAGCCGTTGGAAATCAAATTCTCTCATGAGATGAATATAGACATCATTACAAAATATACCACTAATGATATATTTTGCGTATCTTAAAAACCTTTTTTGAACATTGTCAATTAGGTCAATGTATTTTTTGTAATGGGGATTCCAAATTGCATAATAGTATTCTAGTGTGGAACTTACGTAGGAGTTATAAGGGACTTGAAGCGCGGCTATTTCACGAAAGTCTCTATTACGAATAATGAATCCCAAAGTTTTGGTGGCGTCATTAGTTATTTTGGTTATATGTTAAGAAAACTTTAACTTTTCGTCCATTACAATTCCTAGGTCATAAAATTCAGATACACGCACCAAATTGCTACCATTCATTGTGGATTGAAAATCGATCAATATCTTCTTTCTTGAGAAAGACATTACTTTACATTTTTTATGTTAAATTCTAATTTAGATTCTTTTGACCAGTTTACTAATACTAACTCTGTTATCTCTGTCTGTAATTTGTAGGTATCAATTTTTAGAGACAATTTAAGGTCATCTGCACACCACAGGACTTTTGAGTATTTTATTGCATTTACCACATCATTAATAAAAAGTAAAAATAAGAGTGGGCGCAGGTTTAAGTCCTGGGGGACTCCTGAGGTTGCAGATACATATTATTGACACAGACATATTGGGGCCTGTTTTTTAGATAAGATCAAAATAATAAGGTTGGTGAGAAACTGTAAGTAAGTTTCAGTTTCTTTAAAATAACATTATGTGAAACCCTGTCAAAAGCTGTAGCAGCATCTGTATAAATAACATCTACCTGAGAATATGAGCAAGAAGTGTATTCAATGAAAGTTAGAAGAAATTGATCTACCTTTGTAAAAGCCATGCTGAGATGTAGTTATTTTATTGCTTAAAGAATAGAACATATATTTATATAGTATTGTTTCATGAACTTTAACGGACTTTAATAAGAAGCAGATTACTATCTACTATATTTAAGCAGCTTGAAAGCATCCTAATTTCAGTACATGAAAATACAAAATAAATATACCGTTTGTCGTTTAGGCTTCTAAATGGGTACTTATAAACTTTTTTCAGTAGATATTTTACCCAATTTTGGGAAATTAAAGACTAATACAGGATAGTCTGAAGAAATTGTGTGTTAATCGTACAGGTGTTAAAACTGAGTATAAATCACATTTGACATTTGAGGAGGTGAGTTGCTTTTCGGTCAAATAACACTAAAAACATCAGTTGTTAAATTGTTTTATGATTTTTTGTAAGCGACATATTTTTTTGAGAATGATGACTAGACTAATGAGAGTAGATTTTAATCAATTTGATACAGCAAAACACAGTACAAATAATATGTTATTTTTTTTACAAAAATATCTAAGAAACTAAAGAATGGAAATGGTCATTCAGACATATACTAGTGGGAAATCTAGAATAGAAAGAGTGCAGTGACTTTTTGCACGGGGCTCTAATTTTAGAAACTTCCGTTCCTTAAAACTCTACCTCTCACACGTGACCCTCCACAGTTCTTTGTTTGTCTTTATTTTCAGTCTATTAGGAATTTCTACTTCCTTTCGCCAGACGAAAATATTTATTTCTGATTTACGCGTTTGTTAGAAATTAAACTGTAATGTGTGCCGTAAATAATAAAAAAACACTACAAAATATTTTAAGTTAACACTGTATTATGTTTATTTAAAGATACTATATGTAAAGCAAATACTTCTCATCGTTTCAAGGAAGAGAAAAATTGAAACAGTAGAAGAAATGCGGATTCCCAATTTTTCTTTTAGTGTTTAAAGATCTAAGATATATTTAGCACATAGTATGTATTGTACAGTATGTATGTGTATGTTATGGTTATTGTTGTCTGCATAAATCCTTGGCGCCTTTCCGCACAAATGGCTACAGCCCAGTAAAATTAAATCAAATTTAGGCGAGTAACGACAGCGATTTGACACAGATGTTAAATATCTTTACGCTTAACTATAAGTATTTTAAGATAAGTAATTTTAAAGTCAGATTTTTTAAATTTTCTGAGCAAAAGCTTGTAGATTAATGTGTTCTCTAGAGACGGTATTGGAATTTTGTCAGTTATTGCAGTATTGGCCGAGAAACACGTTTTTTAAGAAAATGGATTATTTTAGACAATAATGACACAATTTTTTTTAAACATTTTGTCAGAAATTTTAAAATACGACGCGACTCATTTTGTGATTACAGGGTAATTACTGAAAATCAATAAATTCAGCAAGAAATACGAGATGAATTGTGCGCTCGCCACTTCTATAATTAAATGTGTTCCTGTAATTTTTTTCACTAGGTTAGAAGTTGCCTTGCAAAGATAAGAACTTTATTTGCAAGTTTCGGTTTTGATGGCTTCAAATGAAATAAAATATATAAATATATTAATCCAGTTTCTGTAACAGAAATTTTAGAAAGGACTTTATCTCATATTTATAGTGTTATTATGTTTAAAACACTTACAAAAAAATATATGTTGTCTCCATAAAAAAATTGCTGTAATAAAATTATTGTTGTTTTAAGTTAACTACGTCTGACAAGCAATTTTCTTGAAGGGAACTTCGAACAGCTCTGTTTCTTTTTTGTAGGGCTAGGTCGTACAACAAAAGGTGTTATTGTTGATAATTCCTTAGATTACTATAAATAATTACACACTCTCTAGCGCGAGAATTAGTTAATTTTTAAATTATTTGATGTAAAAAAAAATAGTTAACCATCTAATAATGTTAACTATAAGGTGCCGATTTCAAATAAAAAAAAACGTATTAAAATTTATGAGACTATAATTATATAAAAGGTGTTTCAATAAGAGCGCAATATTTCAAGGTTCAGTAAAATATGGTTTTCTGTAGCAAATATTTATTGAGTTATAATGTAGAAATTTGGGAGTTATGTATGGAACAACCACATACCTAGGTATGTGGGAACAATACATCTGGTAAATGGCATATGCGTACTCTTTTGGCGAAATTTTAAATAACAGTGTTGCACACATAGATGCATACATGTGGCGGTATTTCATTGATATAGCGTCTAATTTCGGCCTTCAATGCTTCGTTGGTCGCGGGCTTGTTGGCATAAACCTGTGACTTCAGATAATCCCACAGCCAAAAGTTCAAAGGTGTTAAATCGCAAGAGCGTGGCGGCCAATTCTGGTCACCAAACCGAAAGATGACACAACCAGGAAAAGACTCGTGCAGGACCGTCAATGTTTCAGGGGCGCGGGCGGTATGGCAAGTGGCACCTTCCTGCTGAAACCACATGTCGTCGAGAGCAATATCTTCCAACTGAGGCACCAAAAACTGGGTTATCATAGCACGATAACGTTCGCTATTCATCGTTAGTGCATTACTTGCCTCGTCTTCGAAGAAAAACGACCCCATAACTCCTCCAGACCACAATGTACACCAAAGAGTGACACGTATTGGATGCATTGCTTTCTCATGAATCACTCGTGGATTTTCTGAGCCCCAAATGCCGCAGTTTTGCCTATTAACGAAGCCATCGAGGTGAAAATGGGCCTCATCACTGAAAATGATATTGTCTGCAAAATCGGCATTCACTTCTTGTTGTTCAAGGATCCAATTGGTGAACCCTCCTCTTCGCTGTGCATGGTCTATCTGGCAGAAGTTGTTGAGTGAATTGGACTTTGTAGGCATGGAGATGCAAATCTTTAGTGAGAATACGCTGAAGAGTGGCTGTTGTAACGTTCAATTCTTGTACACGATGACGAATCGACGTCCCTGGATTCTCGGCCTCACACTCTCGTGAACTGACGTGATGTTTTGTTCTGTTTCACATCACTAACCGAACCAATAATTTCGAATTTTTCGATTATTCTTTTCACAGTAGATGAATAAGGAACATTATATCCACCGAAAATTGGACGCACTTTAAGAATCGTGGCAATCAAACTTTTACCATTTTAATAATAATGTTTAAAAATCAGGACGCGTTGTTCTGTCGTTTACTAACTTCCATCTATCTCCTATCGACCTGGCATGTCATAATCTTGTGACATCTTGACAACAAAACTGGCGCACAATTCAAATCTTGCGTTCTTATTTAAACACCTTTTAGAATTATGAGACACTTGTAGAAGTAAATTAGGCCTTATAAATCTAGGTAGCTATATACGCAAAGCAAATGAATCTGTTTCCAACAATTAAAGAATGTTCATTTTAAGGGGCTGTAGGAATATTTAATGTATGGCAACATATACATGTGTATACGTGCCGTACATTAAATATCCCTTTAAAAAAATATGTCCCTAAAGTTATAAAAAATAATTGTTGAATGCCTACTAAAGGTAAAATATATTACATATATAGCGCTTAACCAATATATATGTATATATATGTATATATATATGTATATATATGTATATATATGTATATATATGTATATATATATATATATATGTATATATATGTATATATATATATATATATATATATATATATATATATATATATATATATATATATATATATATATATATATATATATATATATATATAAATGCACACATATGTATACATAGAAATATGAGTTGGTAATTTCCAAAATAATATATTTTGTTCCAATCACTAGTGAAAAAATTTATGATTATCAGGTTCAATAAAGAAAATCAGCATACGACTTGCATTTATGAAGAGGGGTACATATACAATATTTTCAATATATTGAGTGCTGCCAAACTATGGGAGGTTTCCAGAACAAATCTTGTCGGCAAGGTTGCGTGCTACTTCAATAAACAGTAGTATACTGGTCTACTTATATGTATATATGGTCTTTCTGCATGCTAAAACGCAAATGAGTATCTTTTACACGAAGAAAGTTATAAAAGTTATTGTAAACCATTACACCTGTCAACATTTTTTTAAAATGTGAAGTATCTCTGAAACGACTGGGTTAGGTATAGGGTATTCTACACAATTTTGACTCAGAATTTTATTCTCTTTTTGAAAACCCTAAAATATATAGGGTGTTCCATTTATAATAAGCAAGTTGGTCTCGACTTCCGGTATGACCGGAAATGCCAGGTGCTTGTAATTATTTTAGTTGGATTGGCCACACTGCCGTTAGTAGCTCCCTAAATTTTCAAAATTTTCTGGTGCGTAATTTTCCCTATATCGATCGATGCAGTTCCTGGTGAGACATTCTGTATATAAAAAAACTGTCGCAAGCAATAATTATGCAATAAAGTTTTTATTGCAGAAATGTTTGGTGCTAGTGGAGGTCGGTTGAGCAGATTATTGATTCAATAATTGATTGTGGATCCGACACTAAAAGTTTGTTTAATACCAGAGTACTGCATAAAAATGTTTATCGTGTGCTAGGAATTCTACTGTTTTATCTCATTTTTGACAACCCCTAATAAAAATGTTTTTTGTTTTAGAGCAATATTTTTTTTGATACTTGAAAAAATATTTGTCCAGTTATAATTTAATCGCGTTTATTTATTTAATGAATATAATAAATAACATATTATTTGATTAGGTAATTAGGAGAACTGTAGATTTTTTAATTTGGTAATTTTCCGTATTATATATAAAAAGTTCTCTTAACTCACCTGTTTGACAGAGGCCGTACTCTAACGGCAACTTTTATACGAGTCATTCTAAATTTTGTGAACTATAATAATGACTGGAAATTACACATTACACGCTTCATAAATTAAATATCTGGACATTATTGCATCGTCATCCTCACGCTGCACTAGGATCACACACTTAAACACACCATAAACAACACAATCTGGACCACCTCCAGATCCAGACGGTGCGTTTCTAGCTGCTAATGTTGCTTAAGCGATGCAACGCCGTTCTCTACTTTCTGCTGTTCTATATTTATCATTTTAAAGTTACCCCACTAATTGTGCTCATATAAAAAGTTAAAAGTAAAATAAGGGTGATAATTATAAATATAAGAACTTTTCAAGAATATAAAGCTGTCTCGACGTATTTGACGCATCAATTATTTCAAATAAATTTCCAAGTTATGAATACAAAACAAACAAACATTTCGTACCGGCATATTGGCAGATTGGCCTTAATATTCATTAACACTGCACTTTAATAAAATAAATTTCTAAGTAGCATTTTTTTCATAAATAAAGACAAGTTGATGAAAGAACGCTCATCGATCTCGTATATGCGTATTGCAAGTTGTTAACTGTTAACAACTGTTACAGTTAAACATGTAAAAGTGTAAAAATGGTGGCTATCGTCAAGACCAAAGCTATCTATCACTCTGTACAATCTTTTAAAAAATTAATAAAAATATTTCGATTTCAATTTGTTACAATTTCTTCTTTCTTGATTCTGGATGACTGCTACATGTGGAAATTAGCTGGAAACTAGTTAGTAGTCTGTTATGTTGAATTAGAGAAGAGTTATTACATATGAAACTGTACAATTATTTTTAAATATTCTGTAGACAATTTTTTTACGAAAGCTATTGAAATTCAGTGAATCTAGAGTCAAGAACTACTATGCATATGACGCTTGTCAAGACGCCTAAAAAACATTTTCGACGTAGCTTTAACTAGTGACAGTTTTAAGAAAACTACTTAATTCTGTATAATATAGGTATCCTATAAAAGTATCAGACGTTCGGATGTCTGATATTTAGGTCCTTTGTAAGTTAAAACGTCCTTGGGATAATACGGATGTCAGGGCCCGCTTTAGAGGCGGACAACCCGGACCCTTGTCCGAGGCGACATTTTCGCCCCCCTGAATGTGAACCAAATATTGATAAATTAATTATTCTCAATTAATATAAATTTTACACTACTTGTTGACTTTTTCCCTAACTAAAACCAGAGACTATAGTCTCTGCTAAAACTAAGTACTATGCAATTTACATTTGATCTTTGTGGTTTGTTATGTTTTAAAGCTAGAAAAATATTAAAACACCTTTTTAAAAAAAACATATTTATTAAAGGACGCGCATGACCATGCATGAACTTGTAGATATATAGTTACTTGTTTAAAATAGGAACTGCAAGACATAACATGCATGGACATGTTTTCGCGCCGTACTATGTAAAGAGTCATCTAAGAGCAATTGTGTTATTATTTGCAAATGCGTTGATGCCGGTGATAACATATCCTTGTAGTAAGTTTATAAATATTAAAAATATTTAACAGTTTAGTTCGGGATAGTGACTTTTGTGCGTTTTGTCAATTTCTAAAGGTAAGTACTTCTGCAAATACCTATATTAAGTGGTAAAGAATTATTTTCAAAAATATTTTCCACAATACGTACTTATACATTTTTAAATAATTTTTGTATGTTTGTTGGGACGGATTTTTATTAATTTATTTGGGGTTTTCGCCGCGAAAAAAGAGAAACAAAAAATCCATTTTAAAAATTCAAACATTTTAGATAGGTATCTATTTTAAATATTTAGTTTTTATATGTTCGTTGTGGTGGTTCGCAAGTTGTCCATTTTGTTGGGATCCACCACATTTAAAAAAAAATCTTTGGAAAAATCCTGCTAATTAATAAATTATAATTTTGTGTAATAATAAGTCAATGCGTTGCATAAAAAAGATAAAAGAAGAAAAATCTTCAAATACGATTAATCGGTGACGGTGGCTTAATCTGTCCCACAGTTTAAAAAAATGAAATGCCTAGTTATAATTACTAAAAGTGTTAACTATTTTTTCCAAAAGGGGGTTGAAAATTAACCCGAAACGTTAAGAAATTTGTTTTTATATTTAAAAATAGTTTAAGTAGGTAATTAAAACTAGGCATTTTATTTTTCAAAAGTGTGAGACAGACTAAGTGACTGACTAATTGGATTTGAAGATTTTTCCAATTTTTATTTTTAGCAACGCCGTGGCTTATTTTAACTAGCGTATTTTGCATTATTTAATTTGTTGTTTTAGAATGTCTGACTCGCAAAGAAAATTGTCCGGCCATTAGTATAAAAAGTGAAGGCTAGAGAAGGAAACCCAAAAGCAAAAACAAGCTGGTGGTCTGCACAATTATTTACATGGTAGGTCCGGTAGTACCATTAGTATCAAAACAAATATCTCCAAAAATTCAGATAAAAAGGAAAACACTCAGAGAGTGTTGTTGACCAAGACCAATCAATACACGATATTTCTAAATCAACTTTGTCACCAAATGAAAGCAGCCTACCAACTGACACCGCCTTGGCACTTATAGAAGGCACCCTGGCTAGCACTAGTAGCACTCTACATCTACAAACTGACACCACCCTACCACCCACGGAATGCACGGTACAAACTTTAGGTACAGATCCAGCATTGTGGCCCAGAATTTTAGGAGATGCCGAAAGAAGTTTTTTAGTACGTCAAGGTCCACCTGAACCATTGTTTAATTACAAATTTCCTTATGATAGCACTGGTCGAAAATTTAGCGCAAATTACTCTTCTCGAATTTTAAGAAATACAGAGCAAGTTATAAGAGACTGGCTAGTGTACTCTATTTCAAAAAAACTGCTTATATTGCTTTTGCTGCAAAATTTATGGCCGTGTGTCAAGTTCCCTTCCAAAAGAAAGTTTTAAAAGATGAAAGCACATCGTTGTAAGGATCATGAAATTTCTAAAAATCATATTCAGGTTCAAACATCCTGGCTAGAACTCAGTCAAAGGTTAAAGTGTTGTATAACTATAGATGCAGCTGGCCAAAGAGTTTTTAACGCTGAAATGAATCACTGGTACGAAGTGCTTCTAAGGACTGTAGCCATTACTAAAATGCTCGGTAAAAATTGTTTAGCTTTTCAAGGTATAAGCGACAAGCTGTTTGAGCATAATAACGGCAACTTTTTAAAAATAGTTGAATTGCTATCCGAATTTGACCCCATCATGGAGGAACACGTGCGTAGAGTGCTTAAAAAAGAGGAAACCAAAGCTCACTATCTTGGAAAAAAAAACATTCAATACGAGATAATAGACTTCCTTTACGAAAGTGCAATCTTGAATTAGGAATTTAAATCAAAGAGCATTCTACGTTCCGTGTAGTAGACATTCGCTCAATCTAGTGGTAAATGATATGGCAAAAGCATCCTTGGAAGTAGCCATTTTTCTTAATATGGTCCAAAAAATATATTTATTTTTTTCTTCTACTTTTCGATGGGCAATATTTTTAAAACATGTCCAAGGATTAACATGTAAACCTTTGAGTGACACTCGATGGGAAAGCAGGATAGAAGCTTTAATGCCCTTAAGATTTCAACTTGGTGAGATATACGACGCTTTGCTAAGCATTTATGAAAACCAAGACATCGATATCTCAATAAGAGACGAAGCTTCGGGTTTGCTAAGTTACATTAAACAATTTAAATTTTGATGTTCAATAGTCATATATGGTATAAAATATTAAACTCTATTAATCCCATAAGCAAGATTATGCAAACAAAAGATTTTGATTTGAAAAAAGCACTTGATCTTCTAGAGAACTGCAAAATTTTCTTTAAAACTCTTCGTTCAGGTAAGTCAATGAAATTATTGTTGACGCAAGAGAATTGGCCGATGAAATTAACATTGAAACCAGTTTTGAATCAACAACGCCGCGACACCGCGTAAGAAGAAAGAAGTCAACTTTTCATATGAGGCAAGGGACGAACCAATCGAGAATTCCAAAGAAAAATACAAAATAGAATTTTTCTTCTATACTATTGATCAAGCATTAAGCGCACTAGATAGTCGATTTGAACAACTGAATCACCATAGTAACCATTTTCAATATTTCTATAATATATATGAATTGAAAATCATGCCTATGGAGACACTGATAAATATTTGCAAAGATTTGGAAAATATTTTGTCTGATGGTGAATCAGCTGAAATCAACGGTCTAGAATTAGTAGAGAAAATGTCTGCAGTTTGTGCATTTTTGGGCAAAAAAGAAAGTCCAAGTGATGTTCTTAAAATAATAACAATGCTAAAGTTTGTTCCAAATCTTAGTATTGCCTTTAGAATACTACTGACTATTCCAATATCAGTAGCAAGTGGGGAAAGAAGTTTTTCCAAATTAAAATTAATCAAAACCTTTTTTACCCTCAACTACTACGCAAAATCGACTAAACGACTTCGCCATTTTAGCAATTGAACTTGAAATTGCTGATCAAATAAACTTAAAAAAGGTAATAAAAAAATTTGCAGAATTAAACGTGAGAAAAAAAATTTTTTCTGATTATAACTCAAACAAACAATGTATTGCTGTGGTTCTATATATCTACCTTTTGTCTTCTATTTAGGTTTTAGGTATAAGTGAGAAAAAAATATAAATCGTAGTAGCGGTAAAATTGCATCCTGTATATTTAAAACTATGTAAATATTTTTAAAATATAACAACTAGGTATCTATTGGTACTGCAACTCTATTTTATTTTAATTTATACTATTTTGTACCAAATGTTAAGTTTTAATACGTGTTTCTTTTTAAATATACGTCTTTATTGCAAATTAAAACCATATTTTATTAAGAAACAATAACTTTAAAAGGGGCGGCAATTTGTTTTTGGTCCAGGGCGGCGTAAATGCCAGAGCGGTCCCTGCGGACTTCCAGTGGGTGTATATTAAATTGTCTACTCTGTGCACAATGGCAAAGAACAGAAAAGCTGGCCAACACTAAAAAAAGTAAAGTTGTAGTTATTCAATGTAGCACAAAAAATACTGAATTTATTTTTAACTTTTTAAAAAGAATATTTATTTATTAAGTATATGAAGGATGTGATTTACAATTAATAAAGACTTAAGCTAAATGAGTTAAAAACTGAGGCATCACAGGCCAAACAGTGTCTTTATAAGTTTTTAGGATACACAATAATTCGAGTCCTGTCGATTCCATTCGTATCTACATTCCAAGGAAAAAAAAACCTGCCAGTGTTCTAGTTCGACTCCGATCGAATCCATTGGTTTCCACATTCCAAAGGGGAAAAAACCTGCCAGTGTTTTAGTTTGGGTCCTATCGAATCCATTGGTATTTACATTTCAAAGAGGAAAAAACCTGCCAGTGTTTCAGTCGAATCCTATCAAATCCATTGGTATCCACATTCCAAAGAGAAAACAATCCTGCCAGTGTTCCAGTTCGAGTCCTATCGAATTCATTGGTATCCACATTCCAAACAGCCAATGTTCCAGTTCGAGTTCTATCGAATCCATTGGTATCCACATTCTAAAGAAGAAGAAGAAAACCAACCAGTGGTCCCATTCGAGTCCTGTCGATCCATTGGTCCCTACATTCCAAAAGAATAAAACCAGCCAGTGGTCCCATTCAAGTCCTGTCGAATCCATTGGTACCCACATTCAAAAAGGAAAAAAACAGCCAGTGGTACCATTCGAGTTCTGTCAAATCCATTGGTATCCACTTTTTAAGAGAAACAACCAGTAGCCTTTCGAACCTTAAGCATCCACTGATCCACACGATCCAAATATACGACTTCTGTTGGGAGACGCCAGAATGTTTAAGCACTTAAACATATATTTTTTTCTTTCGCATTGTCACCCAAAAATGGGATGCAGAAACCAATCGTTTGTGTGAACATTCCCTCAAGGCCCCACATAAAGTTCAAGATTTCAATTAGATGATAGACTTTCTGGAGAGAAGATTCCAGTCCCTGGAATCCACTGCCTTAGCCAATAAGGTCGCCCAGCAGCGGACATACTGGCCAATACACTGCCAGAATTTCCTGTAGCTATTGCAAGCAACAACACCTCGTCGATACATGCCCTAAATTCCATAATTTACCTACCAACGACAGAATTCAAGCCGCAAGAGACAGATGCCTATGTCTTAAATGTCTGAGCTATAACTATAGAGAAAAATGTCGAAGACAACTGAAATGCCAAATCTGTTGACTTCCGCATCGCACAATGCTACACAAAGATTCTACATCAAAGTCAGCTAGAAATAGCGCTGCCACTGTTGTCGCAACCGATCAGGCAAAGCTACAACTTGAGAAAGAGTTCGCCTCCAACAGCGATGTTGGAAGAGATCACACAGTTTCATTAGCCACCGCCCAGATTCCTATCAAACCATCATCATAGTCATACCAATTCTTTTGTTGGGATTCGTCGGTCTCCTACTGCAACATAAACGCAAACAGCAGCAACAGGAACCCCCAAATCCACAACCTGATGATTGAGCTCCAGCCGTTACGGTGAAGAAGAATCATAGGACTCCTGTTGGGAGACGCCAGAATGTTTAATCATTTAAACATGCATTTTTTCATCATGTGAAATTTCTTGCAATGAAGTAACCAAATGTTCGGGAGTAATAATAGACGAATGTATTATTTTTAGCCGTGCAAATGTTATTGAGTTTAAAATGTCATATAAATTGTCTTCAATAAGCAAGTAACTTGCCATGACTTGTTCGCATATTTCTAAAAATTTTAATTTTGTTTGAATTATTTCAAGATTTGACACACTTAAAATTGTGGTTTCAATTTCCTTACTGTCGTTATTAAACGTTTGTTTATCGAGTTGCAGTTTTTGAATTGTTGAATTAAAGTTTTTAATAACCGATGTTGTGACTGATATTTGATTTTTGATTAGGTTTTCTAGTTGGTGTTTGTCATTATTTATTTTATTGATACAATCCGAATAGTACTGACCGTCCTCGGCATCTAAATTTCCAGTAACTGATTTAAAAATAGTATCAATACCATTTAATCCACCGCGCTTATAATGTTTTGTATCGGATTTTGAAATTTGTTTGAGGAGGCTAAGGTGAGTCTTAACTTCGCTCGTGAGTGTTCATATTATGGTATGCAGGGTTAAGGGTGTTAAGGATGGTCTCTAAAATCGGATTTTGAAATTTGTTTGAGGAGGCTAAGATGAGTCTTAACTTCGTTCGTGAGTGTTCATATTATGGTATGCAGGGTTAAGGGTGTTAAGGATGGTCTCTAAAATTTTACCGTTTTTGTTAAAGGCCGTTTTTAAAAAAGATATATTTTTATGGACTGGTAATGTCCATTTTTCCTTGGTTTACGATGTCGGTGTCTCTATGGTAGTATACTCCCATGGTGTTATTTATAAGTGTTATTTTGTACTGTGGAACGATCCGATTAGCAGGAGAAACCTGAAAATAAATTTAATTTTCAAAATACGTCTTCATTTGGTCAAAGTTTACTTTGCTTGTTTGGTTACTTTCAGGATTGAGTAAGATAGCAGAATTTTGGAAAATTTCGATTATTTTGAAAGGACCGTTACTCTTGTTGTGTAATTTATCTTTGATTTGTCATTCTTTGACGTAAACTTTATTGTCAATTTGGTATTCGGGTCGATTTTCGGGAACATTTTTGTCAAAGCGGACTTTTGGTTTTTCCTTTTGTAGTTGCGTTCTTCCGTGCGCTAGTTTATAATGGAATATCGATTATTAACGTCTCGTAAGTATTTAGTAATCATGTCTTTCTGGTTGTGAAGTTTATTAGGTGGTCTGTTTGAGGTGTGCCGGAAATGAACTCATACGGTGTAAATCCGTGTGTTTTTTATTAATCGAGATTTTATAACAAATAACGGCATAAGGCAGTATAGTTAGTGGATATTCGTTAGGATTTTCGGTCTTATTAACAACCCTTAACATTTCCGCTAACGTATCGTGGAACCTTTCGAGTGAACCATTCGACTGCGGGTGTCCTACGCTACAATATGTCAGTTTTATGTCATATAGAGTACATAGCTCTTTGGGTAAGTTGTTGTCGAATTCACGACTATAGTCACGGTGTACTGGTAAAGGTGTGCCAAAATGTTGAAAATATATCAATAAAATATCGACAACCGACTTCGCCGTTGAATTTTGTTAATTCATGTCGGACTGTTAAAGCGTAGTTTCATATCGGTGTTTCGAAAATATCAATATTTACACGTTCGAAAGGTGTTCACGGGATTTTTTGTAATAACCAAAGGGTTGCAGAGATTTTTGCGTCAAATTTTTGTCTGACATGTTTCGCAATTTTTTATATAGTTTTCAACGTCTTTTGTTAAGCCTTGCCAATTATAGTTTACTTTTATTCCACGAATAGTTTCGTTTATTCCACGGTGTAAGCTGTTTTTACCTGTATGATTTTGGTCTAAAATAATAGGAATTTGGTCATTATCTGGAGTTTCAACGATGTTCCAGCAAATTACTAGTTTTAACTCTATTTCCACAAAAATAAATGATAGCATTTCCAATGTAGGTAAATCTAAATTATTTTTTACATGATACATTCCTGAAAGATCGAGATTTTGATATTTGAATAATGTTTCGTTGATAGATTCTAGATCATGAAGTAATGGGGTGAAAAAATATTTTTGATTTCTGACAGTTTTACTCGAAACTATGTTAATTTTATCTTTGTCAAAATCGGGATGTTCCCTAAGAATATCTTTAATTATTTTATAGTGAAAGTATTCCAGTTTATGTTGTTGGAAGAATGTCATGATATTTTTGTTTTCTAATAATTGTTTATTAGAAAAGTGGACTTTAGAATAATCGATTAACGAATTTGTCTTGTATAAATTTATGATAGTATCAAGTTCTTGAAAAAACTGTTTGTCTGTGATTCTATCATCGGAATCTTCATTGTGGGAATTTTATACGTCATCCGAATTAGCGGTTAAAATAGATGTTTGAAAGGTGACACAATCTTTAACATGGTTTTTGTTAATCTTACCTGGTTTGTATACGACTTCGTAGTCATATTCTTCCAGTTTTAAGTGCCAACGGGCTAGCCTGCTTCTTGAGTCCTTTATAGAAAACAGCCAGGTAAGGGGTCTGTGGTAAGTAATTAATGTGAATTTTCTGCCGAATAAATATGGTCTAAAATGTTTAACTGACCAGACTATTGCTAAGAGCTCATGCTCTATAATAGAGTATTTTGTTTCGGAACTACATAACTTTAGGGGCCATAGGACCCTGTGATAGCACTGCATCTATCGCGAATGTGCTAGCATCTGTGGTTACTATGAAAGTATCGTTAAAATTCAGATATATTAGAATCGGCCTAGTTGTTAAAATTTGTTTTAAATTTTCGAAGGAATTTGTAGTCATTGTCGAAAATAAAGGGGACGTATTTTTGTAGTAGTTTTGTCAATGGTTTGGATATTTTATAGAAATTAGGAATGAATCTCCTATAATAACTAGCTAGACCTAAGAATGATTGTATTTCTTTGGAATTTTTAGGCTGAGGAAAATTTAGAAGAGCGTAGACGAAATTGGGTTTGGCTTTACACCATCTTTAGTGATAAGGTGACCAAGATAGGCGACTACTATGATCAAGAATTCGAACTTGTCCGGTTTAATTTTGAGATTTGCTTTTCGTAAACGTTGAAATTCTTGGGTTAAACGGGAGATATGTTCATGAATGGTTAGTGAATAGATGATAATATCATTCATGTAAACTAAATAGCGCTCATTCTGGATACCTAACAAAATGTTGTCCATCACTCTGAAATATTGATGGGATATTTTTTAAATCCGAATTGCATTAGCACGAATTCAAAATCAATATGTACCATCTCTCATTCTTCCAGAACTCCTCAGGGGGCTAGTAAACACGAACATATTATTTATTAAAATCTTTTATTAATATAATTCAAAATATGAACATTTATCATATTTATTTTTACATTCTATATTAATTGATTGATTGTAACTTTGGTAAAGTGACATCTAACCTAATCTAAATAAGCCATTCTATTCATACATTTGAAAAAATCTGACATTTTATTTGCTTCTTATTATGATTTTTCTGGTTTATTTGCTACTGTGCACTGGTTTATTCCTTTATGTCGGTGCCCGGCGCGTGCTTTCAATACTTAATAATAAAAATTCTCTTGTATATATTGCGCCTATATCTGAACAGTTTTGACGAACTAGCGGCTTAGAACTATTTACTGTGAAAACGCCGAGGATATTTTATCTTTAAAAATATTGGCCCTAGACGTACGTGATTTATGCTACTTTGGACTGTACAATCTAAGTTTGTGATTAAGGCTTACTAAGAATGATCCAACTCATAAAACTTCATAAAAAATATGAGTTCTGTAAATTCCGGGAAGGTGTCAAAAGGAAGGAAAAAGGAATGCAGAACAATTTAAATACAAAACACTAACATTTTACGGCTTTAAGGTTTCTCAACGGCAATATAACAACATAACTAATTTCTAGGAGAATGAAATTTCAACAGGCGCAAAATCCTCGTTCGTTATGCTTTTTCAAAGACATTAATCTCTCGGGACAACAGCTGAGCTACTTTCGCCCCCTCCCATGAGCGATCGGAAAACTAAAATAAACAGTGGCCAAACCATACTGTCTTCCATGAATCAAAAAAGTTATCAGCCCCAACTATTCCGTCCATAAAAGATGAAATATGTGAAGCAATTAATTTGAGGAATGCTTTTAAAATATTTTCTAAAACCAACACGCGAAGTGCTTTCAATAAACTTCGAAACAAATGCGCAAAGACGACAGGTTTAATAAATTATATTTTTGAAAAACTTAATTTATTCAAATTATCTGCTAACACATCTTCGATCCTATATCATCTAAAGTATCTAGCTAATAAGTTTCTAAAAATTCATTTATTTTATTTTTGTCAATTTTATTATTTGTCTGTATTGTGGCAATGTAGGGATATGAAAGGGATATTTAGAGCGCGGCAATGGCAAATTTGCACACAGGCGGCAATGACCCTGACACAAAGCACAGTATTTGGTTTTTTAGAGCAATCTTATAGTATAAGCTATTTTGTAACATGGCAAGAGCAAAACATGACCAACTTTATTGTCTTCTGAAAATTCGCGGAGTGTAATGATTTTATTTTATTTTGATCAATGAATGGCCGGGTATTTTCCTGATACTCACGAGAATTTCGAAAGTTTGTATATTTAGAATTTCATTTTTCAATTTGCAATATATTTCAGTTGGAAAAAAGCCTAATACTAAATTATTAATTTTGATGATAATTATCGGCAATATTCCCGGAGTTTTGAGAATAATTTGCAAATTTTTAAAATCTCCCATAGAGCTTGAGGGAATATTCCTTTCAGGGCTAAAAGTCGCATGTGAATATCCCAGGTGATCCATCTCAAAAACATTAAACATATATAAACCTAGTTCCTTGTTTTTTACTTTCTTATTTATACCTGGAAGTATAGTACCTAATCGTGATTTTTTTTCGACCTCGAGATTTTGATTGATTTATATGTTTTGAACCCTCCTGAATCCATTCCGACTATTTTCTGAATGTCTGTAGGTGGGTGTGTGTATCCGTGATAACTCAAAAAATAGTAATGGCAGACTTCCCAAATTTGGCAGCTAAGATTTTCAAAAACATTTTAGGCGACACATTAAATTTGGTGAATGCAGTACCACCAGAAGTGACACAATGAATGAAAGAAGAAAGGTAATATTTCGGGAAAAAAAAATTAAAATTTTTTATTGCATTTCTGGACGACTTTCGAATTATAAGATCTTTATCGAAAAGTCTCTGCATGTCTGTAGTATCGCGATAGGAGCCACAGTTTTTGAGATAAAGCTTTCAAATTTGGATCACATGTTCTAACGGACAAAGACAATGATAAAACTCGGTGATGAGCAAAGTTGGCGAGCTGAAAGGAGATCCACGGGACAAACGTTTTTGTATTTGACTACAAAAAAATTTTCTTGATGAAAGATTATAAATCAGATCTACTATATCAAGCCAATGAAATATATTTACTAAGTACTTAAATAAAGCTGATGTAAACTAAAATTTTTTACACATTTGACCTAATAAAATGGTGTTAGGATAAATTTAGCAGTTTGACATTTGAAATGGCTAATTCAGTTACAAAAATGTCAATGTCAATGATAAAATAAAATATATGACATGAATTATTATTGACAGTATCGAATGACGCTAATAATTAATTATTTAAAAACTTTAATGAAACATATCAAGGTACGATATTAAAATTTAATTGAGGTAAGTGAAGAATTAAATAGAATGATTTTTTTTAGATCAGGATGATATATACTGGTATAAGAAAGTCATGTGCTGGCCACATCACATATTTTCTTTAGTATGCACAATATTCCATTATTATTGGCACTTGAATACCATACTCTGCTTTTGGGACATGCATCCAATACAAAATCAGCTTCCGTTTAGATATTTTTTTATACTATTTATCGTAACTTCTCCACAGTAGCAAGTGATTAAAAACAACACACAATAAAACTCTTTATAATGGCAAAACCAATATATTTTTATTGAAACATATTTCATTTAATACAATAATTATACGTATGAATAACACATTAAAAAAAAAATACAGCGACTTTCAGATCCCATACAACGAGATCACCGCTGCATTTCCAAAGTGTTTTAATAATAACTTAAATTGTAGAACATATTTTGTAATATGTTGAGACCACAATATTAAAAAAATTAATCAATGTTTGCTTATCAGCTTATTTTGAGAACATAGCTTTTTATATTGCAAGTTGACCAATCACATGCCAAAAATCGATACGAAAAATCACTTGTTCTCAATGTTTAATGGAGAAAATATTCATATGCAGTATAAAAATACCTAACGATGGGGTCAACATGTATCCCACAAAAAACTATTACTTTTCCAAAATATAAACATATTATACTATCTGATTTAATAGGCTTATCACAATAATAATGATATTTACAGTTTACTTTTTACTGACACACCCTCATTACATTGCTGGGTTTGTTTAGGACCCAAGAGAGCAAACAACTAGCTTTATACATTCTATATTAACTTTATCTTACTTATTATCATAAATCACACAAAATTTTATTGTTTTCTGATTATCAACAGTGAAATGATTTTAGTACAATATAATTAACACCAAAGTCTTGAATTAGTTAAGAATTAATTTAAAAAAAATGTTAGTTTTCAATACTTGTTTAAATCTTGAATACACTCAAGATATAAAAACAAATTATCATATTTAAGAAATTAGGCAAAATTATGTATGCCACGTTTGTTATTTCAGTCTAGCAGAGAGAAAATTGACAGAGCACATAAAAAGAACTATATTTAACCAAAAGTTGGCTGTGGCTGATCAAATATCTATCTCGGTAGCGGACCGGAGCGTTAAGCGACAAACTTAGCTGGTTTACTGCTTAATCGAGTCCTGGGTTCAATTTCCGGTTTCGTTTCTTACAAAGTTGAAGGGATTGGTTGTGTGTGTAACTACTTTTTTTCTAAATAAACTGATTTGTGAAATGTTTATGTGGTTTTTATTTTTTCTCAATCTTCAATATAACAATACCGTATAATTTTACTCTAGACTTTACATCAATGGCGCCATTTTTGATATGCAGTATGAAAACAGTAGTACTGAGAGCAATATAGAGAGGAAATGGAAAACGATGGTACGATATTAGTATAAGGTTTGTTTTTTAAAAGCGATATTTTTTATTTGCAAGTTCATCATGAATAGAAAATTATATAAAAACGTAGTTACAATAGAAAAAAAAAAACAGTGCTTATAAACACTGATGCGCTTACCACCTGGCGTCGGCGATTGGCCCTAGTAGAGGAAAGGCGGTAAATAAAGTACTTATAACTTACTAAATGCTAAAAAATCACCTAACACATACTATTATTTCAATTTTCTGAAGTGAAAAAGTGAGAATTAAATACAGTTTACATTGGTGAACAAAAAATTCTGGACTGACATCTCCTCTGTCAATTTTCGTTGATACACATAATTTACTACAAACTAATAACCTAGTTTGGAAAAGGTAAGTAGACATACATTCATGGACAATAATGGCACTGTATGGAATTCTGTTATTTTGTCAGATTTTTATATATTCAAGACTTGGTTCACATACTTTAACATTATAATAAATTTCGAAAAATTTCAATAACAAAACAATTCAATAATAAACTCTAACAAATACTGTTATCATTTAGTAGGTATTTAGGTACAGTCTACATTTTTAAAACAATTTATAATAATATTCAGATTGTTTGGGTTTAGTAACTTTTTTACAATGTTAAAAACATTTGAGCAGCTTGAGTTAATCAGAACAATATGATACTGATGTGTATATATTTAGATTTGGTTTAAAATTTGGATCCACATGATTTGATTTAATTATCATTAGGCACCAACGAAATTATTGGGGGGCGGGGGGGATTAATTTTAAATTCAGTCGTCTTCTTTCTTTTCTGGTTTGAGATCTACCATTGCATGAAGTTCCTCTGGAGTATATCTGTAAAATATATTTATAAATAATATAAAACGCTAACGATTATATAATAGATTTAAGTAAAAGTAGTACATATTTTACAAATTGTAGTTATATTTAAAAAGAGCTATTATTAAACAATACAATGTAAATGCAAAGTTGATTTTATTAACACAGGTCTTTAGTCTTCATAAAAATATTAATATCAATTAGTCCACAAATTGTTTGTTATTAGTGTTTGAACAAACATAGTGATATACTATTAATTATAAATACTATTAATAATATTATATCTGAAAACCACTCAGAAATTCATAAATATTGTTTTTATTTTATAGTGAAAGGTGCAAGTTTGCCTTTAATACCACACTAATCAAAATTTAGCATCAGGGTAAACTTCCATCATCATATCTTTTGGCCTTTTCTATTTTTTTTTCATTTTGAAATTTTGGCAAAATCCGAAAAATAAAATGATAATCAATAATTTCATTTTAGTTTTACTTAATCATCATAAAATATATAGTAAAATAAACATAAAATAGTAAATTAATAGTAAAATAAATATAGTATAATTAATACTCACCCAAGTAAAGTTTGAAGATCACACACGAAGCGATACACATAACGTTTGCCAGCAGTCTTGTGAATTATGTTTTTATCATAGTAATAGCGAAGTCCACGTGATAATTTTTCGTAATTCATTTTTGGTTTATTTTTGCGAATACCCCATCGCCTGGCTACCTCATCGGGATCGGTTAACTTAAATTCCCAACCATCTCCTGTCCAGGAAATAAAACCCTGGCATGCCTTATCTGTCAGTAATTCTAATAGGAATTGCCACAGCTGAATAGGCCCTGAACCTATTAAAAAAAAATCACTTTATTTCATCATTGTTCAAATAAATGTACAGCAAATTGGTAAATTACTACCTATTTAAAAATAATTTCAAAGTAAGCGCCATTAAATTTATTTTAGTATATTACTCTGTCTCTTAAGCATTAAAATAAAACATAACACCAATTTAAATTTATATCAAAGAGCCAATAACATTAAATTCTTTGAAGGTCGATAAAACAATGGTGTAGGTTCATCACAAAGCGTCTAGCATTGTTTAACATTTTTATAATTAATATTTTTTACATTCTTGGCAGTTGTTTATTTTTCAAGAGTTTTGCATAAATAAGCGTCACACAACAAGAGGTATAGCTTTCAAATCAACACAACATTAATATTTATTCGTTAAAAAACTTATTAGAATTTTATGACGTCATAATATATTTAGATTTAGTTGATATTTTTAAAACAAAGGTCTAGACAACCTAATAATTGTAGAGGTGATGCCAAAATCTATAACTGAAATAAATAATTTTACACAATCATCTTAATGTACCATTAACTCTCTATAAAAAATTCATCTATTTTATTACTTTTATTTTATTTATATGGTATTTGTTAAATACTGAAAAAGCAGTACTTTATTCTGCAAGTTAACAACATAAAACAAATTCTTCCTTGAAAAACTGATAATTTAAGTAACTCATAACAACCAGATTATTCATTTTTGTTTTTAGTAAGTAGGACATACATATATTATAATAATGAAATTTAATTAATTCACCTTTCCAGAATACATTTGGTAAAAACTGGTTTTTGAAAAATTTTCGTTAAAAATAATATAACATAATTTAAAGCACTAGCATGTTAAAATGAAATGAAATAGATGTCATTACTATTAGTGACATATAAAAAAAGAAAACAACGATAATGTCACAGACATGTGTTTCAGAGTTATTGCTCCTTGTCAGCGCAGTGTAGTTAGGAAATTGGATCCATACTCTGATTGCCGTACATTATAGTAATAAAAATGCTTGATCGTAACGTGTGTCGACGCTGTTTGCATATTACAAATCGGCTATGGTATGATGTCAATCAAACTTCAGCCTTTGATTTTATAAACGAGCCCCCGGCTATATGAACGTGATTGTTGGGCTATCAGAGTATAGATATATCAATTTTAATTTTTAGCTAATGAATACACAAATTCTAAATTTATCAATATTATACTCACGAAAACTGAGGAGGTATTAAAACAGGCTAACAATAAGTAATACATTTTATTCCTTGCTTTTAATTTTTAATGGGTCATTATTAAGGAGCCAAAATTTATGTATTGAAATAGCTTAAATTACCAGTAAAACAGGGACCGCCAGCACTAGGATTATTAGGATATCCAGCGATCATTCCATTCTGTATCATTGGTTTAGTGTCTTGCATTGCATTTAATTGGTCTCTGGACATACCAGCCGACAGAAAAGCTGGATGCGTGTGTGGGTGATGCGCAAGGGACAGATCATGGTTGTGGCCCCACTGATCTGGTCCGCTATTAGCTCCACTAGGTACTGTTTGAAAAGGTGTTGTATCATAAGGAGGCCCATAGGTATCTCCGTAACCATCATTATACCTTCCAGCTCCTAGAATCAAATACGTTTGTAAGTAAAATTAAATTAAATACTCTAACTCTAATTATGTTATAATATTGAAGATAGAAATACCAGAACACTCGTTACTACACTCGATGCGCGTTTTACTAACCAAGTTGTCATCAGCAGGATATAATTAAAACAAACAGTTTAATGCTAATTACTTGCTATATATGATTTCGTATTTTGAGATTGTTTTTTTCATAATCTGCACAATTTTATTAGAAAATAAAGTTAAAAAATACGTTAAAAATTTGCGAAATAACATAAAACAATTGGTAGTCGTGATAATGCACATGGATTGTTGTTGGAATAGATGTAAATGCGATCAAATACTTTTGGGTTGTATGTTCATATTCTGGCAATTTATCCCTGCTTGGTTTTAAACTAAGATTGTGACAAAATTAGTGAAATCAGTCATATTGGTGATTAAAAAAATGGACAAAAGCAAATTCCTCAATTGCTCAGAATGAATAGATGTCACCGAAACTAAATTTTAATCCTGATTTTATTACTATTTTTACTAAAATTCCATATTTTAAGTAGTAAAAACTGATAATTTTTTTATGGTTGAAAACTTGGATTCAGTAATATTCTTTTATTCTATGATATTATTATTTGAAAAAGGGTAGTTCAATTATTTTAAATTTACCCCTAAATCACCCTAAATACGACCGATTTCACAAATTTTGTTTAATATGTGACTAGGAAGGGACAAATATGAACATCCAACTCTAGAATATTTGAGGCATGAGATTTTCTGTTCATAAATTTGATTTACGGAAAACTATTTTACAATTTTTTACCCTAACATGTTATGTATTCTTAAGATTAACATACCTATCCATATACAGGGTGTTTCAAAAATAAACATCATCATTGGCTGAATTGGCTTTCATAAAAACTGCACTCAAAAAGCTGGCAAACATATTTTAAAATTAACATACAACCGAATTTTGCATTTAATCTGTCAGGTGAACAAAAATGTTTTTAGTGAAATTTAATTAAATCGACAGTCGGGTTGGAAGATACGTACTACATTTTACCGAATTTACTTTACGAAAAAATAACGGATAACATACAGTGTTGTTACTATTAAACTTCCGGTTTAAATATTCGAAATATATGAGTATGAGTGTTAAATTGCTATTTATCAAAAATATCACAAATTCCCTAAAATATATGAAACTTTATCTCATATACTGAACATTTCAATAAGACATATAAGACAACGGTCAAATACATTAAGACGCATATTAAATATAGATCTGGCAACGATATCCAATGTTGTATGTGATTCTCGGTATAGTCGAAATTTAATATATCTACCGTATTTATTCAGTGACTTTTAAAAATATCAAGTAGTACTTAGATTACACACGGCTTATTGGAATATTCCGAGAAATTAAAGTACTAATGCTGCTTACAAATGATGGCCTATTGTTCCCAAATAGGTCTGCAATTCACATCGAGACGTTAGAATTAAACGTGACATTGAATTTTAATTAACTTTTTCATCTCGAAGGTCATTAACATTGTTTCATTAACGAAGCTATACAATGAAAACCAAACTAATTAAAAAATTGTGACGTTAAAACCACCAACACGTATATCTTGGAATTTTTTAAATAATTTGGTATCTTTCTAGTTATTTGATTTAAACATCTTGGTAGAAAATATATTATGACTACGGACAATTAGAAATTATAACGGAAAATCTAGATTATTGGTGCTTATCATGTGATACATATTTTAGAAGCCTCTGATATTAATCTTAATATATGCGGTAGTCCTAGGAGAACGAACCGAGCGTGGGAAAATGAACGCAAAACAATTAAATGAAGAGGTTTGTTGTCGAGGATATTAATAATACCTAATAGGCAAATAAACACCTATTCACAAAAGAAAAATATTCGTTTAAAGCAAATTGTTATAAAACTACCTATTTATAAATGGATGAAATTATGGATATTTCAATCTTACCTCTAACATAATTTTTTACATAATTGTGAGCGGGATTATATTTTGGTTCTAAAAGATGATTTGCAGCGTAAAACTCAGGAGAATTATCGAGATATTGTTGCTGGTGTGGTTCTAAGGCTTGATACTCGTGTTCCTCTGGTGAATAATGTTGAGGGGTTTGGAATAAATGTGACTGATCTTCATTATTTAACGATTGCAGATTTCCTTCGATACCACCGAAATTCCCTCCCGATGATTCGCTTGTCGTCGGACACGATCCTTTATAACCTGGAATAGTAAAAGAAAAATTGCTTATTATAATAATCAATATATGTAAATATATACGTAATGATAGTGACATAATAGTGTATTTATTATTACATCTGAATCGGAGAAACAATAAACGGCAATAACAACGATACTAGAAGCAGCAGTTGTTGAAGCTCCTACTAACTATATGAGACCTATCCCTTCTGAAAATGCGATAAGCCCTTGTCTACAACTTATGTCATAAATAAACGTGACAAGAACTGGTGTAGATGGATTTGTTGTTATTGTCGAGAGTAAAGGTTCATTTTTCAGTATTTTAAGATAATCGAAAGAATGTGTAGTGTAGTCAATTTCATTTAATCGAGAGATTGGTCTCTATTTCTTCGAGGGTAAAATCGAGCAAGAAAAACACAAAACATGATATAATCAAATAATAGAAAACAAATGTTTAAATACGTAATAAACCTTATATACCTATCAACTGTGGATTCACATAGTAGTATCTATTTGGGATTTATATAATGGTCATAAAATGAACTGATTCCACAAACACCAAAGACAGGGTCGTAGCGACTGCCTGTTACTGTTGTTTTCATTGTTTCACAAATAGTACCCTCACTAATAACCGGGACGGTAGAAGATTGATAAAAGTCACTTACCATCTTTTAAATGGTGGTATGCAGGACTTCTTTGAAGATGCTGAAGATATCCTGATGGTGGTCCTGGAGGAGGTGATCCCTCTTCCCTTATTTCGTCTGTGGTAGGACAGGCTGGGCTCCTTAACTGACCATAAACCCCTGTAATAAATAAGTAAATAAAACGTTAGGAAAATTTTAAAAATGTTGTTCTGTAGAACCGCGATAATTTTTGACGATAGCAGGCGTCACAGTTCACCGTCAGCGCTGTATTAAAACGTGTCTACAAATCAAAGTCATTATACTAGATGGCAATAAAGTTCTATAATCTTGGATGGTATATTATTTACTTATTAATTTACATTTACAAGATTTATGGCATGGGCAAAAATCCAATTACGGGTTTGTTGAAATTCCTGGTTACTGTATATTATAACATAAAAAGCTCTTAATGTGCATGCTTTGAGCATGGATGTATCAGATGTATGTTAACTGCAAGATACCTATAGATATTTCAAGTTCAAATAATTTAAAAATTATATCTAAACTAACTAGGTATATGGCAGTTTCTGTGGAATTTTGGGTGTACAAAATATCGTTTAGACAATTTTTCATTATATGTGTATCCCTTCAGCTAGAAAATGAAACATTTTTATTTTTGATTTCGGCTTTTGAAAATATTTTGATTTATTATTTAAAACATTTAATATATTTTCTAGTGGTGTAGCGAGTTTATATTAAAATGTACAACAAAGGCGCTTCCAAATTAAACGCGTCGTGCCGTGCATTAGCAAACGTTGCAGCAACATATAGTTTGGACGGATAGTTACGCACGAACCGTTTCTTGTATCCAGTACATCAAGAGAAATAGCGATTGGTGTGCGATCGGTGTTTGTTGATCCCGCAGGAAAAGAACGTGCAACAATGTCTGATGGTGAACGGAGTCACGATAAATTGTTTCAACTAATTCGCGTTAACTAGAAACTGAAACATTTGCGGACAAGTGCACGTTGCAGTGCGGCGCAGAAAAAGCGAACAACGCATAAAGTATTCACGAATGTTGCTGCAAACTACGCGAATGCGCGGCTTATGTGGATACACCTTAATACCCCAAGAAAAAAGTCAATCAGTGACACGTTAAAAATATATTTTATTTTATGTTGTAGTAACAAAGAAGTAAAAGTAACAATAACAATACGTTAAAACAATTTTTACTGATTTTTTTTAGTTTTATCTTGTTTATTGGAAAGTTAAAGTTAAACAGTTTTTGTGTGAAATGTTATCTATTTAAGAATCCCATTAGGAATAAGATACAAATGAGTAGGTTTTAACGAGAAGTATTTTTTTTCGGTTCATATTTATTAATTATTACATTCATTTTGTACTTTCATACAACATCGATATATGCTTTAAAAATATTCAAGATTCGAAGGGACTGGGAGATTCTCGTTTGCGTACTTATATTATTATGTTATTAATGAATGAGAAATTCTTTCCTTGTGCACCACCATGCAAAATATCCTATCGCCGCCCATGGCAAGTATGTAGTTCAGTATTTTATTTGTTAGCATTTAGCAAGGCTAGGAACGGTGATTGCGGAGATGACCGCCGAGAGAGCAAACCCATTCGGATTGGCTGACAGTGATCCGCCTCTTAATAGTGGTCGTCTAATTGGGAAGCTGCGGTGCCCGCCTACTATCTTCCAGTTGGTCCACAACGATTTTACATCACCTTTGTATAAAGTTCACCATCCACCCAAATATAATAGATTTGCTTAATCAGGGATTTCAATAGTAAATAAAAGATATAATAATAAACATAACAATTCAGTCTTTTAAATTATGCTGTTTATAGTAACTACACTGCAATTTGAGTATCTAATTAATTAAATTTGTCTTTTTCTGTTTTACTACATTTTTTTTAAATATATCATATATCTCAAACAGTTAAGAATTAAAAAACAAAATTCTTTTATGGATACCAAAAATTTTGTTGTCGATGAAATTGTTTATTGTACATTTTTTATTATAACCAAGGAACTATTTTGCGCAATGCTGACTAAGCTGAAAACAAGCTACGGTTTTGGGAATGTTAAAAATTCATTTACGGGGGTACCCACAGCACAGCATTGACACTAAAATTGTCCACTGACGAAAATATGGCTCTACATTTGTTTTTCTTATCACATTTTTTTTCGATATTACTGAAAAAGGTAAAAAAAGTAACATGTCATCATTTTTGTGAGTTTCGAAAGGAATGGCAGACGGTTTCTGCATGAGTTATTTAACAAATAAAAATTAAGATGCACTCCAATTTGTAGTTTATTAGATACCTACTAGTTCAATGAAGTTCCCTATTTTCATTGGGCTAAACTCTATAAACGAAAAGAAGCAAATAAGAAAACTAATTAGGTACTTTAGACAGATTAAATATTTAATATATATGCTTTCCATTTTTAATCTTGCGAGAGATATTTTGACAATTTTTTTTAACGTACCTATTATTCAAATAATGCAAAAACAATCAATTTATACTACAAACACTATAAGCAATGTAAATTAGTAAATAATGCAGTGAACATTTCCCAACTCGAAAATCACACTCATATGAGTTTAAATATGAATTAAAGAATCTAAAAAATAATAATAATAATAATAATTATTGGATACTATTCTTTTGTGATGTTAAAAAAAAACTACTTTATATATTTGTTTTGGACGCAAATAACAAATTGTTTAAATGCAAATATATTTATTTTATTCAACAAAATAAAATGATCGAGAATTACATCTAACATATCTTACAAAGAAATTTCGACCACCCTGTCTATATAGGGTGTTATTTATTTTAATAAACTTCCTCTTACAAAAAAATAAATTACACTAAATAATGTAATAGTATTTATATAGTACAATAATTAGTGTACGGCGCGAGTGTGATCACACCCCACACCAATCGACGCCTGCGCCTGGCTTTACCTGTGCTATCTGAGTACAGTGTTGCCAGATTGGGGGTTCTCCCTCAAAATAGGCTTTATTTTAGGCACATGGAAAAAATGTGAGAGCACAAACTGTTGGACGTTTTTGTTGTTGAAGTTTCCATTTACCTCTTGTTTGAAATTTTTTAGATATAATATTACATAAGCAATGCTTAAAGTTGCAGAAAAAACAATTTCACCATTTTTTTACTGAAGCTTACACTTACCAGTAATTTAAATAAAATATGTAGTTGTGACATCTAACCATTCTAGGCTGCTGAAGAACTAATAGATCAAGATCAGACAGTCATGCCTTAGAGCTAAAACACACTAGGCGGTTATCGTCGAGTGGGCCGCCGCCTCGACATATGCTGTAATGTAAACTTATGGAGATGTTCACACTATAGCGCGCGGCGAGAGGAGCGGCATCCACACCGCGCGTATCCGTCGTTCGCCTGATGTGCCGAGGCGTTTTTATTGCTTTGAGCGGCGCATGCTGCAATGGTTTTAAGTGGGACTGTTCACACGATAGGCGTTTTTCTAACAGTTTGTGTTTTGTATTGAAGCCAAATCTGCACGTTATTAAAAATATACCATATTTTACTTCCTCAAATAAACTTTTTCTTTGGCGTTTCTTAACAAATGGACATTCGCCTATTTTTTCTTTTTTTGATTGACTGTATAATAGACCTAATAGAATTAATGCTTCGTCTGAATGAGACAAATCCATATTGCTCACTGTGCTATTAAAACAGTGTTGACAACATTGTATTTTGACTCTTTCTGCGTCAATTGGTGAACCGCTTCAGTGTGTGTTGTAACAGGCGGCGGCAGATTCGGCGAAAACCGCCTAGTGTGTTTTAACCTTTACACAGCCGGCAACTGATTATACTTGCTATAATTAGCAGTAATCATATCAATCGACAGCATATCCTTGCGCCTGTGAATCACCGACCTACAAAGAGAGCTGTGAATCTGATACATTTGTAGGTGATATATCTTAAAATCTTCGTTTTAAATTTTAGTTTAATTTAGTGAACAGGAATTGCACTGTTTCTAGCTGTTCAGTTATTATTAACTTTACGTTTTAAGGTTGCCACAGACAGAGTCTTGCGTTAAGGGAAGAATGCTCAATCTAGTCTTAACGCGTGCTTTAAGTATTATCTCTTTGTCCACAAACCAGATTCGTATGTCATCGTCATCAGTTTTGTTTTCATGTTTGCATGCGTCACATCACAATGACTTCTCAGAGTGAGCTATGTTTAAAGGCAGCAGCATGCGCTATGACAATTAGAAATTCTCCACAGATATGAATGTGCTCTGTACAGTTCAATAAATTCTTCTAAAAACGTTTTAGACAATCCGTACAAGTCGGTCATTGTATTTCTTAAATTATTACCAGAGGTAGGATTTACCAATCGGATATGATGTAAAACCAGGGTTGGCTTTAGGTGGTTATGTGTCAGATTTGCATGCATATATGAAACGATACCTTATCTTGTTTTTAGCGAATTCTGTATTATCCAAAGTCGATAGAAGTTAATTTATTATAAATACTCACTCAAAGAGAACTGGAAGTATAGGGAGTGTACTTAACAGTAAACTACACACAAAAGTATTTTTCACTGTCGGTTACATGAATAAAAGTATATTATTAACATCTGTTCTAAATGTTTTGTAGTTAAACTTAGGCGCATTTCGTTGAAAATCCATTTATATTGCGAGAAGGACCGCTCGATGTCGACAGATGTAATTGGAGCATACTTAAAATATGTAAACTTTTACAGTCACCACAATCATGCCCGGTGTAGCAAAGTCTACTTTTTTGCCGTTTAAAAGGTCTATTACACCTGTCAACGTAACAAATCCGGATTTTTTTTTAACAGTTTGGAGTTTTGTTTCTTCCCTCCTAATGTCTCCCTGTAATTGAAAAATATATTGTCGAAGAATGAACACAACGTTTATTGCATCAACTGTAGTAAATTTTGATGTTGGCTGATACTGAAGGTCCCATATGGCTAGAGGAATTCCGCGAAAAACTTTCATATATAGCATCCCGATTTTCTTGAACAGTTGGATCCATACATGCCTGTTGCGTATGTGAAATAACAACTGCGTCATTTGGATTGAACTGCTGTATTAGGGATTTCACATTTTCAAAATGACAGTAATAGTACGATGCTACCTCTAGCCAAGTTCCTCATCGTATTATAATGGGTTGTGTAGGTAATGGAGTATTTGGTAGAATTTCATGAAATAACCGTGCTTTAAGAAAAACTTTCTTTACAATAGATATCAAATTATCAACATTAGGGTAGCACGCCCTAATAGCTTCAGCAATCCCATGACGCCCATGTGCTACACATATTACATGAAGTATAATCTGATATGTTTCCTTTAAAATTGTACCAGCAGCTTTCATATAATTCATTCTATCGGTAAGAAATAATAAGAATTTGTCCTTATTTTCTGCATATTTGTCACCCCAAAACTCTTGTAGACTTGATTTCACTACCTCTGCTATAGTGCTAGAATTTGTAACTTCTGAAACTTTAGAGGCAATCAAGTGCCCGCTCATTGAACAATTTTCCTCCAATGCACCCACTAAAACATTCACTATCTTAAACCCGCAAACATTAGTGGTTTTGTCCACGCTAAGCCAGATTTACTTCCCATTAAGTTCAGAAGAAATTTTCTGTCTAATATTTTCACACTCCGTTGAAAAATATATATTTTTTAGTGTAGACCCCAAAGGCACGTTAACATTGTTATATTTGCCACTAATACATTTTTCCAAAAATTGTCTAAAAGGTGGATTGTCTAGTTTCGACCATGGTATGTTACATCATATATACCATTAAACCTGTTAAAATTATGTTGCATGCCACTGTAAGTAAAGCCACCTACTGGCTATGGTTTTCTGAGAAAATATGTCTATTAATATTTGTGTTGCATGACCACGAAATTGCTTTGTTACATCTAGTGCAATATAATTGTCTACCATCAAATTGTAAATATCGCGAATCCAAGAATTTACTGTAGCTTTCGTCGGTTTAATACGTAGTGACATTTTAACTGCGCATTTTTAGTACCTACGTTCACGTCATGCAAGATACTGTTTGATCATGTTATATGTTTTCTCCCCTCACGTTAGGGCCTTCAGTAATATAAATTACTAATATACTGTAATTTAAGAGAATCTATTAAACATTACATTTTAATTTAATACAGTGCATTCCCTGGCAAAACTAAGTTACCACGAACATTGTAAAATTAAATAAAATGCACTTAATATGTTTTTGTAGTTTGGGAATGTTTCATTAGGTGTTTGCAATATATTATATCTGTAAAAGCCATCCCTACGAACCAATCGGTAAATCCCACGTATAATTATTACAAAATTATAAATTATAATACCGAATTAATGCAACACAATACACTCTGAAAACTGTACTCCCACAGACATTCGTACTTTTAATTGTGCACACCATAACTAGAAATTGAGGTACTTTAACTGTGCATCCCTGGAGTGAGACACACACTGGGAGTTTTAACAGTACCCCGTGGCGTATGCACTCTTTCCTTAAGCCAAGTCTTTATGTATAGTTTATAGAACTGTTTGTTGTAGTAGCTAAGTAGCTATTTTCACTTACCAATACCTAAGAAAAATATTGAGTTGTTTTTGGGATGCTGATGCTTAACTGAAATGTATTTGCAGTAAATATTTTATGCATAAAATAAAATTAATAGTTGAATTTCAATTCACTTAGATTAGATTTAATACAAAATTGGCATATTTTTAGATTTGGGTTTCTTTTTAAAAATAATGGTTTTTATAGTTGAGCATCTATTCGAATTAGTTGTATATAAATATTTGCTGCAGCACTATCTGGTCAGGTTGTCTGTGAAAGATCTTTTTCCAAACTAAAATATACATTAAACAGGTTACGTTCTGAAAGTAACAATAATCAGAATTACATATTTGAGTTTACATTTTTTATAAGCATTTTAATGTTGAGTTGACTGTTTTTGTTTTTTTTAATGTTTTCTTTATAGTTATGTATTTGATCTCTTATTTTTGTTTTGTACATTGTGCAAAAAATCATATTTTTCATTTCTTACATTTTTTGTATGTTTTCCAATAAAAAAATATAAATAAGGTCATTTGGACCAGGAGACCGTGCCTTTTTTTAAAGCCAGTCCGGCCCTGCACAGAACTATGCCAAAAACCAAGTTACGTAAAAATATTTATGTGGTAACATGTGAGTCAATGCATTCTGTGCAATCTGGAGCAAAAGTAACTCAACATTTGGGAATAAAAATAAAGTCGGTATTTCCTCGACCACTCTCCGTGATTAAAATGTTATTTTATTAAACTAAATAAAGTATTTTTTCTTAATAATACTTACTTCAACAAACCCAATAAAGTTCAATCCTCATCATTTCAAAAATTCTGCGTGCATGGCTGTGTAACAGATAATATTATTGTTAAATATAACTTTTTTTCACTTATTCTGAAATTTTAAATCAACTCATAACTACAATTTGTTGTGTTTGTTTGAGATTAAATTAAGTTTCTATTCAGTTTATGTCAAACTTAAAAAAAAAAAAACAGTATATTAATGTCCTTTGCACTATTAGGCTTCAAGTATTTAATTAAACTGATCTGTCATCAAGTACAAGTAAATAATTGTAATAAAATTACCTTTCAGATAGTACATTTCTATTACGACACCCGACACTTCTCTTCCGCAAGCCAAATAAGCTAGTTTCTTTCTAAAGAACGAACGTTCTAAAACTGATATAAGAGTGCTATTGGTTTATTTAAACTGCATGCAAAAATATATCGTAAGGCGGATACAAGATATTTTTCTAAAATTTCGAAGTACAAAGTTTATGTATATAAAATAGAACTTGTTATATAACGTAAGGGTTTTAGTTATGATTTAAACAGGAAAGTAATATTTGTAAATTCTCGAGGGTGTTAACATGTCTGCCTGATGGCTAATATCATTTAGTGTTTTGATTAGCGGATGTCCGGTACAAAATGGGTGGTATGGAATATTAATTAACTTTAATGACTATTACTCAATTAAACTGACCATATGATATGAACCATAACCGTATATACTATCTAGGTATGTATTATTTCAATTTACAGGGACATTGATTATATATAACAAAAAAATATATATATTTCTAATGAGAAAAAAAATGAGTTAGGGAATGAAGTAAATCTGATGTTGTCGTCACTGTGGGTATAATGTACACATCATTAATGTCAATAAAAAATGGTCAAACGTTTAAATTAAATTATTAATAAACTAACAAGTGTTATCCCCACTCAAACCAATGGAACATCAAAAAACAAATATTAAGTAAAAGTCACACACAAATTGCAAGTGATATTAGGATTAATCATTTAAGTTAGCTCTGCCTGTTCGGTAATCCAAGTATAGATACAAATAGATAGACGCAACCTGGCAAACATTTTTTGAAACTCTAATTTTATCCACATGCCAGATAGATAGACATGAGGTCTATTTGGCAGAGTAGCTCTAATGAATATTCGTTCACCAACAGTCTGGGTTTACTGATATTTTCATTTATTGAATTCGGAGTAATGTTAAACAAATTGCAATTTTGCAGCTTTTTATATCCTATAGCAGTCAAATTAGGATACTTAGCTACAGCACTTACACACCTGACACTAGTTTTGCCACTTCTCCCAGAATTCCGGGATTCTCCCGGACTCGTTCATTTTTAAAACCACTTTTCACGGCTCCCGGAACTAAGTCTAAATCTCCAATGAATTATGATAACATAGAACCACATGCATTACAAATGACAACACCCAACTTTTACCAATCACCTCTGTCTTCTGTCATTTGCTCATTTGTTGAGTTGTCACCGTTTTGAAAATTGTCTCATTCGTACTTTCTATACCTGTATCAAATACAGTTTACGAACGTGTATTTAGTATAATTGATGAAATAAGTTCAGAAGACATGAACCGTTGAGCGAGATATACATTAAATGGGAAATTCAACTATGTACAAGCTTCAAATATTTTATTTGAATTTAATTTAGATACTAAAATCAACTTGTGGAAATGAAAAGTATGTTTTTAAATGAAAAAAGAAAAAATGTCTCTATTTTTAATTTCTTATACCTAATAATATAAGGAAGTATAGTAATCGTGATTTTTTTCGACCTCGAGATTTTGATTGTTATATACCATCCTGAATCCATTTTAGCTATTTTCCGAATGATGTCTGTCGGTGCGAATGTGTGGATGTGTGCGTTGCAATATAAAATTTATTCTACCTCTAGTGTTATAGCTGTGAAAATCTTCAAAAGTTTGCACATTTTCTTGCAGAAGGGAGGTACCAGTTGCAATTTAGTTTTATGTATGAGAATCAATACATTGAACTCGATATAATTGTACACATTCATCCAACCCAATATTTTCAACATGTCATTCACTCTAGTGTAAATGTTACATTTTAATATTACCCTCATGGCTCTGTTCTGTAATTTTTGCAAACGATCCATGTCGCTTTGGTTTGCGAGATATAGAACCGTACTACAATAATTAAACTGCGGTAAAACGATAGTGTTGTATACTAATTTTCTACTTGCTATAGTCAGATACCAACTAACTCTTTTTAACACACCAATCTTTTTAGCAATCTTCTTACACACATAATTGACATGATTACTGAATTTAAGTCTATCATCTATGATTACTCCTAAGTATTTAATCTCCTTGACGACTTCAATCACTTCTCCACTAGCTCTAAACTCTAGTCCTTGCTGTTCTATTTCGTTTTTAAACCTCTGTTTTCCCATTATCATACCTTTTGTTTTAGACACATTCAACTTCAGTTTATTCACTTCTAACCATTCACTCACTTCATTTAGAACTTCATTCATTCTATTCATCATCGACCCACCGCTTTCTTCTGTTATATAAATGACCGTATCATCTGCAAACAAATGATAGCAGCAGTTACTAAACAGAGCTGCCATGTCATTAATGTATAAAATGAATAAGAGTGGACCCAAAATACTTCCTTGCGGTATTCCAACATTTACACCACTTGCTGTCTATACATACTCGTCATACTTTACTTTTTGCATTCTGCCACTCAAATAACTACATAACCATATATGTACAACTCCATCAACTCCATATTCTTGCAATTTTTTTAGTAGTCTATCTCTATCTACTGTTTCAAATGCACGCTTTAAATCTAAAAAAACTATACCGGTCACTTTTCCTGAGTCACATGCTTCTTTCCATTCGTTAATCACATACTGCAATGCACTTTCACAACTATGTCCTTCCCTAAAGCCAGACTGAAACTTGCATATCAAATTGTTTTCTATCACAAATTGTAACATTTGCACATATAAAACTTTTCCAATATTTTTTCAATCCCTGCGAGCATATTTATTGGACGAAATTCCTCTGCCTTAATGGTTTTAGCTACTTTTCTTATTATAGCGATAGTTGAGATTTTCAATGCATCAGGAACAACTCCAACTTCCAACGAAGTATTTATAGATGCTCATAAGTCTGCAGTGGCCTGTCAAAATTCCGATTAAAAGATTCAGTCTTTCGATTTTGGACCAGTATCCAGGCCGTCACAAAATATCGAGTTCGCCCACAGGCCTTATTGGTCCTCCAATGCTTCCTTAGGGTCTCGTGGGCCCACTCATTGAGGGCCATCGTGACCTGTCTTCTTGTCCAAGGCAGGGCTCCTCGGTACCAAGTCTAGCCGATTCGTCGGCCTACTCGTTACCAGGAATCCCGGATGTCCCCGGACTCCCATTAGGTTTACCTGTTTGTACCTGGCAAGCTCTTCCAGGGGGAATCTACCGATTTTAGAGTAGCCCGGCTATCGAAGCAGATGGACACCATCTAATCAGCAGTGTTCCTTAAAAATAATAGTAGCAGTGACAGAGGATCCATCCCAAATAGTCCGGTGAGTCTAGGGAATATTATCGCAACTACTTGATCCTCAGTTCGTCGAACCGTGAAAAGAATATAAGTCGATTGCACTGCTGTTGATGTAAGTTCGGTCATAATCATCTCCAGATGATGACAACTTGGTTGACGAAACTTCCATCGAGTCTAATACAAGGCGTTTTGGTGTTTGTGGAAACCACTTCGGTATTAGAAGAATTTCTAGTCAATGTCATTTGAACTTGTAGGTTTATTATTATTTTTAAAGTGCACTGCATGAAAGTTACACTAGGCCCTGAAGTAAAAAGAACACAATAAGGCTTGAACAGGGACGTTTAAAACAGTCGATAGGCAAATCACCCTTGTTAAAAATATTTTGATAAAGTAGGTATCTAAAATACATGGATACTGTTTCGGGAAAAATAAAGTATCTAAAGTATAATATGAGTGACGGGACGTGCGGGGTAAGACGGGATATTAGGGCGGGAAAAGTCTAACACATAACAACTTCCGTCTTTTACACCGCTTACATTAAAGCGAGAACGATAATTGCTGTTTTTGTTGGCTTGTGACCGAGGCGAAGTTTAGCTTACATGCTGTGATACTTCAGATCCGCACTTAGTTTTGTTACCGATTCGTTCTAGCAGTGAGTTGTAGGATATATTGTAAGTGTAATATTATAAGATAAATAATTATTTTGTATCTATTTGCTGGAGTGTTTTTGAAAATAATTTAAGGAGGTTATTGTGTTGCAGTGAGTGATGTAATAGTGTAATATTATAAGTAATAATTATTTTATATCTGTTTATTTGCTATTGTGTTTTTGAAAATAATTTAAGAAGGTATTTGATGTAAAAATGTTTCGACCGTGGGTGATCACTACGTCTACATCTTATTGTGTTTGGGAAAATGAAAATGATAGTGATTACAGTGATAAAGAAAAACAAAGTTCATTAGTGTTTTTCAGAAAAAAAATCGCTTACATTTGACCGAGCAGGCTAAACAAATTTGCCTTAATGCTTACAATAATGTTTTGAAGCGACGAGCTACTAACCCTAATTTGTATGATTCAGATTTACTAGGTGAAACAGCATCTCTGACTAACGTTCCCCGTCCGCAAATTCCCTATACGAATTGGTGATCGGAGTCACGAACTCGTATAGAGAACGAAAATGTTTAACGTATTACAAAGCCTAGCGGAACTCGTGACGTCGCTCATATTCTCATAATTTCAAAGGTTTTGAGAAATAAATCATGCGATAATCGAAAATGTTTGGAATTTGTAAAATTTTATTTTACCAAATATTTTATTATATACAGAAAAATATAAATGAAGAAAGTAATTTTGCATGATTGATAACGTTAAGTGTGACATTTTGCATGTGGTTTATTAGCTAAGATGTTTTCAATGAGATTTCTTGGTCGTTTTTTACGTCTTTGTTTTTTTCGCATTAATTGGTCGACCCCCCTTTAAGGAGATTGATCCCTTGTAATTACATTTTCTTCGGGATATTGCCGTTGGTTGGATTTTAATTTTTTTTCCGTGGCAGTGACTTTTTCCATGATTTCCAAAAAAATCGTGGATATTCTGTAAATTAGACTGACGCAAGTTAGACGAAAATGGCACGGCAAGGAACAAACTAACCTCGCTGAGTAAAATATGAGCGACGTCACGAGTTCCACTAGGCTTTGTAATACGTTAAACATTTTCGTTCTCTATACGAGTTCGTGACTCCGATCACCAGTTCGTATAGGGAACGGAAGTTTGCTCCCCGTCCCACAAATAGACAAACTGGTGAAAGAAGCTGCCCTCTCAAGAAAACAACGATCCGACGTCAGTCAATAGAAAACTCTGAACCCATCGTTAGCAAAACTTTTAAGACCTTTAGTTTACAACGCGTATCAGAAAAATGAAATCCCAACTATTGACGTAATAGACGGAAAACTAAAAGAAATGGATTATCATCTAAAATATACCAAAGCAACTTTAGGAACCTGGCTGAGAAAAATGTGCTTTAAATATCAAACTATTAGTAAACGCATGGCGATTATGGAAAGTAGACGAATAGTGGATTGACGAGATTCATATCTAGAAGTAATAAAAGAATTCAGGGGAAATAGACCAATTTATTATCTAGATGAAATTTGGTATGATACTCATGACACCTAAAAGAAGGATGGACTGATGGATCTAGGAAATGTCAACCAATCTCATTGCCCCCTAATAAAAGGAATCGGTTGGTTTATATTACACTGTGGATCAGTTGATGGAGGGGTTGATAATGCATTGAAACTGTGCGGAGAAAAATGGAATACTGTAACGTGGATTACCACAAGAACATGGAGGGAGATATATTTAAGGAATGGTTTGAAAATACCTCGATTTCAAAATTAAAACCGAGTAGCATTATTGTTCTAGACAATGCGAAGTACCATTCGAGACTGTATAAAATTGTAGAGTTGTACTAAGCTAGAGTTAAATTTTTTTTAATGGAACATGATCTATGTTATGAGAGAAATTATAATAAAGCACAACTCTTGAAGGTCCTGCAAACGAAAAATTACGAGAAGTATACTACAGACAATGTGGCGGAGAGATATGGCCACAAAGTGTTGTGATTACCGCCATATTTCTGTATTTTCAACCCGATTGAATTAATTTGGTATAAATTGAAAAAAATTTTCAGAAAAGGAAATACTTTTCCAAAATTTGACAAAAAAAATGTCGTAGAGTTAATTCAAAATGAAGTGTCGAAAATTAACGAGGAAGATTGGGAAAAATAATTAGGAAAGTAATTACAATTGAGGAAGATTATTTAAAAATTGCCAACTTCCATATAAATAGTGGAAATAAATTTATTATAAATTTGAAAGAGGATTCAGAAGAAGCGATGTGAGGTGAGGTATGTGAAGTGAAGAAGTGAATTTTGCGATATCAACAGCATTATTTAATTCCGGTTTTGTGCTTTCGTAGTTCAGTGCTTGAGAAACTTTCTTTTTCAGGATGTTATTATTTATTAATGTTATTATTTTTTTAACGGCTTCTTGTTATTTTTTAAATAATTTCTTTATTCTGTATTAATATTCCATACCCATCCTTTCCTGGCAAGAAATGCTCATACCTCCTCGCGGTTCCTGCTGGGTAGTAACAATTTATATTAAGTGAACTTGAATACTGTAACTACTGTATGTGTAGCCAATACTTTAAATTCAATACTTTTATTTCAAGTTATTACTTTTTGTACAATTGTTAAATTGTGCTAGCTAAACTGAGCACAAAAACCTACAATGAAAAAGTAAACGAGCGAACAATACAGTTAAATCCGGCTCTGCGTTCTGTATCGTCTTACCCCGCGCGTCACTAAAGCAATTTCTCACACTATACTTTCAAGTGTCTTTTCTTCTAATTTATTTTCAGTACTGTTGAGTGTCGGTAGATGTATTTAAAACACTCACAACTTGTGATCATTAATACAGTATCAAAATAATGTATGTATGTTAAAAATTTCAGACTAATATGACTACCTATACTAAATCCAGATATAAGGGATAAACTGGTTACACACATTTCGTAAACTAATCTCCAGGATAAAAAACGATGCAAATTATTTCAGACTAGTATAATTTTCGTATTATAACATCTAGAGAATTTATTGTATAACCAGGTTAGTTCAGAAATAAAAATATAAAATGATAGCAATGATTTAAAAAATGGATCCTTATATCTTGAAAATAAATTATAATTTGAAGAAGCGTAGTAATGTTTAAAGGCGGTAATTCTAGGTGATCCATAATATTAATAATGTAATACCTATTTATATCATAGAAAGTTCAAGAAACATCAGTCAATTTACATGAAAATTAAAATTTAAATACAATACTTTCAATAATTGTCACTTGACAATCATAAAGTGTGTATCGTGATCAAGCTACAGAAGTTTTACAAGTAGAAGAAGCTCACCTGGTTATAGTAAAAATCAAGAATGCATACTAGTAGTATAACTTTGCTGATGCGATGTAATAGAGCCAGTTTAATTCAATAAATGTTCTAAATAACCACAAATTGAATGTATCATTAAATCTCAACCAGATCGAATTTCCAAGTAGTGTTAACCGGTGCAAATGAAATAAACTATCACTTCCACATAAAAGATTAAAACGAAAACATTTCTTTAAGGATTTCAAATCAATCGTATGTGCACTTGGAGATTTTTAATTACATATTCATTATCTGTTCGACGTGAACAAGGAGCAGGAGAATTTATTTTATTTTACAGAACACCTGACCAAGATTTATTGAAAAATTGCACATCATTATACATTCCATTCCATATAATGAGTGTTTTCTGCTCCATTCTAGAGTAGCTATAATTCTACTGTTATAATTACTGCTTAATAGTCAATTATTCATAAATAATTGAATGCTGAGGTTTGATTTACCAAAATCAATTTAATGGTTTGCCCCATCAAATTTATATATAATTATAATACAGAGAGGGTTGGATGTGTATTATCATTTTGAAACACAAAAAGAACCTCAAATAAAAAAATTATCAATGATGTCATACATCGTGTTATAGAGCAGGCTTGAAAATTTCGTGTTCGGATACATCGATTAAATTATTTTTCTATCGAACAACGAATATCGTCCCTTGAAGTTAATTTTCAAAACTCAACACCGCTTTCAATAGGATTACCGTTCGAATGTTTAATTTGCGAATTACTAAAAAATGGACTGACATGTAACGTATAAGTGGATCGGTATGTGACGGAAAATGAAACGGTAGTCGTAAATCAGCGGGTACTGTTCAAAACCAAGATCTGGTCAAAACCGTTACTATTTGGTAACGCAATAATACGAAATTTATCGTAATACATCTCAATAAGTGATGAAGCCAAGCCCACCTTCATCTTCGTTATTAGGTACTAGATTCTGAAAAGCGATGGAAAACTTACGATAGCCCACTTCTTTCACTAGGTATTGTAAGTATTCTAAGTAACTTCACCTTATTTTTTGGAAATCACTAAACTATCACTGATTCCTCGTATTTACGAGGAACTGTTATAAAATTCTTTCAGACCTCAAGTTAAACGGCTACATGAAACTGAATGGTTAAGGGAATCTCTTTCGCAATGTATACGTATAAATCCATGTGACAGTGTTTTGCCGTATCTGCCACGATCGCCTGATCTGACCACACCAGATTTTTTGCTTTGGAGCTGCTTCTAACGAGTACTGGAACATTTTTACATTTAGAAAAGCTTATTGTAGAAACAATGCCATACGTTTCTCCATTATGGAATTTCCCAGTTTCGCCGAATATTGTTATTAAATTATCTTTTCTTCCTGTATTTTTATATAAGACATCTTCTATCTCTCGCGGTACAAAGTTATCAGCAAACAATGCAAGTGTAGTGCCAAAATACAAAAAGTTCCTTTGCTTCAAATTTATAGCGGGTAGTCCAAAAAACTGGAACTTGTTTTTCCCAGTAGATTAGCTAATTATTTTCGGATTTTCTCTCTTAAATTGTAACCAGAACAATACTGTAATTGCTATTAAATCCAATTAATTTTTCTTTTAAAGAACAAAATGGTGAGAAATTTTAAAAAACTGTAATGTTCAAAAGTTGCTGGAACTTACAATTTGTAAATTTAATCCAAAGATTCCTCATTCGGTTAAGCACTTTTAAAGATAATGATATTTTTGTAGTAGCATTTTTTGATATTGCGGAAATTAAAATTTAAAATTTCCGTATATTTGGGCTTTTGTGTTAACTAAAAGTTTCATATAAAATAACTTATTATTAGGAAAAAGGATAGTTTAAGGCCAAATCATTTAGCATAATATAATCCGCTAACATTCTCGTATAAAACGCTCTTACTAATGGCGCAGTCACTACCGTTTGTGCATAAACTACAAAAAAATATTGAAAACTACAATGTCCTTACAACAGATGGCTCACATATTCTGTGTACTGCATGTAATCGACGATTCTTATTTCGTACTCGCTGTGATCGCGAAAGACATTTAAATTCGGCTATCCACCGACAGAATATTGCTGGTAGTTACAAAAGCGGATTTTTATGGTTTGTGTGTCATGTTCTGTGCATGTAGTCTGTCTTGGAAAGTAGTCGACAATGCTGACTTTAGTAGAGGATTCTTTGCAAAATACGTAAGTACCAGGTGTTTCTTTACCTAGTAGTCATACACTTCATAAAACAAACCAGGGTGTGTATAAAAATGTTTTGGGCAATACTATAGAGGGCGTACGAAATAAATTTTCGTGGGTGGCAGTAGATCACAACTGACTTTCTGTATAATAAAGTTGTTAATATTATACTAAGAATTTTGACTGTTCAAAAAGCTGTCTGCGATATTAATAGCCAGTAAACTAGTTCTACAAACCACAGAACACGCTGTAGAAGTAATAGTGATACGTGCATTATCCAGCATAAGTGTTCAAAATAATAATATATAGGGTGTTTCCACAAATCTTGAGCTATGGATACAGACTTTATTTTTGAAGATACGGAAAAATATTAAAAACAAAGTTGAACATGCCTTAAGAAACAATTAAAAATCATATCAAAAAAGATACAAGGTAGAGCTACCCTTTTTTAAATGAAACTCTATGTATTCTTGTATATTTGGGTAGAGCTTCTTTTTCTGATTTCACAAATATGTAATTTGCATGTGTTTAGTTTACCGGTTTTTTAATCGATTTAAAAAAAACAGCAGATATACGAAAGGAAATCGTCGTCGACTATGAAAAACACAAACGCTATTTCCCTTATGTTGACAATTTATTAAGACACTGCTATTTGAAAAACTCTTAGTCGTCTATGACAAAGACAAACGCTATTGTCACGCTTTTTATGGTCGGTTCTGGACCGACAGTTTCCTCTCCCTGTATCACATTATTTTACCCATGTATGTTTTATTTACCAATCATAATTATATCATATTGCGCCATCATGCGGCGCACGAAATAACTATCGCTAGAAACGGCCCTGTAACGAAAAACATATATTTTTTTCAAATTACTAAAGCGCAACCATATAAAGACAGACATATTCCTTACAGACTGAACATCGAACTAGCTTTACAATAATTGTAAAGTCAATACACAATACAATAAAAAAATAATGAAGCAGGACAAGGAAACAAAAAAAATCATATCAAAAGTTTCAGTTTTTCTCACTACCACGTATATGGCTGGTATATAACAAATTTTATTATTCACAGCACAAAGTCGGTAATAAATTTCGAGTTTTAAAAGTGTCAGAAGGAGATATCGCAAATATGAGTACAACAACTATAGTATCGTGCAGAGGGTGTTGATAAGATAACAGTTAGATGCACCTTGCGTTAAAATGTCCCAAGAGGGATGCAGTTATAGTGCGTTTGTCACGCAGATAGACATCTTCGGGTGGTAAATACTGCAATTTCTATTCCCTTGGTATATGATCGAGCGTTGATCGTATCTTATGTTGGAAAAGGCAACTTTAAGGCCGAGGCTCTGGAGAGAACTTCTTAGTCAGCAGGTGGTTACAAACTCAAGCACCTGTCTCATACACCAGTTTGTATTTTTAACTGAAAACTTGCACTTGCTAGAGCGGTTGGTTACTAAATATATTATTATATAAATGTATACGAATGAACCTGTAACTTTTCAATTCTCTACACGTTTTCCAGAGTACAGTTTAATTTAAAACCACGAAGGTATCTACTGTTAATTTATGAATATAATTCCAGCCCTAATTATTAACAGTTAATTAATGCATATTAATAGAACAATTATAATTTACTACATATTTTATTTGTACAATTTTTCATAGTACGTTTATGTTCTTTGGAATAGGTATGTTTATTAATTAATTACTGAGAATTACATACTGCTTTTAAAACTGATATAAAATAAAAAAAATTCAGGGTGTTCCTGAGACACCTGTAACTAGGTAGATTCTCGAACAAAAATAGGTAGATTCTTAACACAAATTAAGTGCGGTTTCTCAAATAAAATTTCCACTAATTACATTCATTTTTATAATTGTGTAGCCTCTTGCATAACAAACATTTGTAGCAGCTTTCTGCGTAAGGTAGTTTATTTGATTTTTTTTGGTTCAGAACGGTGTATTCAAAAATTTTGCAGGAGACAAAAAAAAATGTAAATAAATCATGATTTCTAGTGAAAATTTTTCTATTAAAAATTTTTAACCGTTAAAAAGATCTAGTTGATAAATCGTAAGAGGTGATTTATATCATGCCCTTATAACGGAGTGGACGTAAATACCTTCATAGAAACAGTTCACCAAATTTTATTTCTCTAAGTTGAAAAAAAGAATTTAAAAACTAAATGAATTTAATGCACCCAGTAAAACTTCCCAGAGGACTAATTTTGTATGAGTATATAATAATATTATGAAAAAACCCTACTTAATTTTTATTAAGAAATTTACCTGCCACTTATTCCCATCATATTTCAGAACGAGATATAGTGTTTTTAAAATTCACTGATAACTAGAGATCGGAAGGCAGCGATAAATTCCAGAGACGACTTTTACGTAGATGCATTGTAAACATCTAATGAAACCTTTCCAAATAGAGAGCCTGTTAGCGCGTGTTCCTATGCTCTATGCTTTTAATATCAATTTTCTAATGAATTTTTTCAAAATTTTCCTTTTTCGTTCAAAGGGCTTGAGAATTTTTTACATGGTAGTAGACTGTCAAAGATGACATTGGGTGTGGGGTCGTTTTTCATTTCTTCTTTCGATATCTGAATCCATTCACGAGTTGTATGGACTTTTTCATTTTCAGTTTATGCTTTACATATTTAACATATATTCGATCCTTTGAAGAAATTTTTCAAAACTATTTTGCTTTTCGTCCAAAGGGACCAAGACTTCTGGACAGGATAGCATGCTGCTAAACTCGACATGTCATGTGTGGTAGTGTTTTTTATTTATTTTTTCGATATCTACATCCCTTCACGAGTAATAAGGACTTTCTGTTTGTGTCAGTTTATGCTTTACATATTTAACTTCTATTCGACCTTTTAAAGATTTTTTTCAAAACTTTTTTTTTTTTCAATTTCCCGAGACATTGGTTTGTGTAGTGGTAAATGTCACGCCTGAGATGAACATATTTACGCGGTGACACATCACCTAGAAGCAACCCTGGAATTGACGTCATTTATCGCTACCTACACGTCTCTACTGATGATATTAATAATTATGTTAAGTTGACTGCTATAATAATGCTCAAGAAATTAACATTTTAAAATTGTTGTTATAATAAGAGTTACGAATGATGAAAATGAATCTGTGGATTTGCGTTTGAAACTATTCATTAGGAATCAACAAAATGTTATTAAAAATTAATAAAATAATGAGTGCGATTAAAACTATTGCTTATAACTGAATTTAAACGATACTAGGCTATATTATAGCAACATACTCTCATTCACACTATATAAAAATATACACCAAATTAAAATAAAAAAAATGTACATATTAGCACTTAAGAATATGATGTGAGCTCTACGAAACACAAGTATAATAAAACTAGCATTATTATGGATATTATAAGTATTTATTTGGAGAACAGTAATCTAGAAAATTTCTAATCTATTTTTAAAAATTAAGAAATTATATTTCATTCACGTAGTTATTAATGTATTATCTACGATGGCACGATTTTATTTCTTGTAGGTTAAAATTTTTCGACTGTCTTTTTTCTTTGATCGCGTTTGCAAGTAGAACAAAAAACTAAAAACGCGACATCAAAGAATATATATTTTAATAAATGTGTGCAAAATTTCAAGCCTTAATCTTAAAAAATGAACCGAATACAGTTTATTTCAAACTTATTTGGAACATAAAAAACGTCGGCTTCTTTGATCCCTTTACCACCGTCAAAGAAATCAAAGTTTTATGTTGAAAATAAGTTTGAAATAAATATACATATAATATACATTATTAATCCTATAAATTCTACGTAAATTATCCTCTTAATATTTTCTTCCAAAATTTAAATTTAACCTATAAAGTAATAACACGACATCTTGATAATTATGAATCATATTGTCGTACAAAACGGTACGAACTATAAAAGGTCTTCTCCAACTCAAATAATGGTATTCTTTTTTTAAGACATATTACAGAGTGCTGTAACTGTGTTAGAATATCTCAACTATATTTAATACATATTCAGGGTCCGGTAGCTACATATGATCGGGAATTTTTTTCGTAAACTACTCTAGATAAAAAAAACATCAAGCGGAAACTTTCTTTATTTTGTGCAGAATTCAAAAAAAGAAGTTAGACTGAGTTCGCTCGAGGTCAATGTTTAACATGTCAAAACTTTTGCCTGCTCCACAATTTCCATTTTCTATATAATGTTTTGTTAGATTACTATTTTATTCAAATCCACCAATCACGTCACAATTGTTTAGTAGCTATAGCTTCACTCATTTGCCGTAAAGAGATCTAAGTTATAACACGAATTTTCAAAGTTTGGTGCGATATTATGCGCTTCTAATATGATAGTTTTTTATGAGCCATTTACAATGCACTTAAAACAGTGATATCTGCCATATTAGTTACATTATAATTACAAATTTAAAAGAGCAAGAGTATACAAGATTTAAATTAGATGAAGAGTAGATGATAATCTAGACAAATGGAAAAAAATTCTTTATCTATGATACTTAATATTGAATGTATTTAGAATATATTTACCACAATTGTATGCTTATGTCACACAATAACCTTTTAAACATAAACTGTAAAAATTATATGTAAAAATATTATTAAGATTCTCGTCAAAATGTTAAAAAAAAAACTTATAATCAGAATAACTGCCGAAAACTGTATAATTATATCCTTTACTATATGATAAGTTTGTTTCGCCCAATACTTAGAAGTTGATTTAAATTTGTTAAAGGATTCTTAATGTTTACGTAGAGTATATATAAAATCATTGACAAAATCAAAATTTAGGTCGCTATCATTATCAATGTTAAAAACTATAGGCACTCGGAACCCCGGGGTCAGAAGCAGTGTTCCTACCGCTCGACAGAGCCTGAATAAGAAAAAATTGCGTTCGGGAGAAAAGTTGACTTTATGTATGCGCTCCTCTTTTTTTTAGATAAAACATCACTTTATTTTTTTCCAGTAATGGTAAACAAATATACTTCAGGTTACTTAGCAGATACAGCGACTCAACTGCGTACCTAAGCATTAAGCAGTTCTTAACAGATTTGCGTCCGGTTATTTACAGTTGTATCCGAAGAAAAATTTAAAATCGTCAATTAAAATTTTGGCTGGTAGGCAGACCTGTCAATACTTAAAGTAAAATACCTGAAATTATACTTCAAGTATTTATTAGTACTTCAAGTACTTTACTTTAAGTATCTGAATAGATATTTGTACTTGTATTTCAAGTAGTGTAACAAGTAAGTTAATTTAAGTATTCTTCATAATACTTGAAGTATTACATCATAATTCAAGTAATAAATTGTACTTGAAGTATTTTTGGGCTATTCCAAGTAAATATTTGTGTGATACTTCTGAAACAATCACTTGAAATAAAATTCCTTCTTCAATTATATTTGGTTTGTCAAAACTCGCATTAACAAGACCATACAAGAAATGCCTCGGACTTACTAGAAGGTTTATTTAATTTAGTTTGATGCTGCAACTCCTCGAGGTAAGGTGCTTTTAAAAAGACATTTCTAAAATTTTATCTTGTTTATAGTGTACAATTAGTAGCACAGTGCAATCAGTGATTAGTGACTTACAAAATTAAAACGGTAGGTAGATGGTATATACAACTACGTGAAACATCACTGGATAAATTAAGGTATATTTGCACGTAAACCATTTATATCACGTCACTGAGTGGAAGTATTGTATCGGCAGAGGAGCGTCTCACTGATGACAACCGGTGTAAATTTTTTCGGAAATAGAACGGCTATAGAACTACCGGCAGACGATTTATCCTCTTATGTTTTTAGTTCGGTTAGTTGATATTATAGTTCAACACATACCATAACTATCTTTGCTATTAAAAACCACAAAGAAATATCGCCACCCTTTCGGCAGAGAATAATTTGTGCTTTTGGCGTTGTTTTAACTGTTTATGCTAGCACGTATCATACACTTTTTTTGGTTCGCGGTAGGAACTACGTGTGATGGTCGCTTTGAGAAAATGATTTATGTTTTTTTTAATTCAAGATGATTATATTATATCAGTGTGTTAAAGTATACTTACAGCTCTTTTGTTTTCTCACATTCTTCGCCATTTCGGCAATCGACATTGTCGTAATTATAATATTCATAATATATGGTTAGGCCAGTGGTTAGGGTTGTTGTGCATTAAAGTGCCAAGAATATTAAGCCAGTTTTCAAAGTAACTATAATTATTATATATTATTTTTTACTTATTTTTGTAAATTAATAGTAGAAAATAAGAAAGAAAATAAATTAAGTAAAACATAATATTATCATCATTACGTAATTATTATTACGATAAGGTTACATGGTGGATCCTTTTTCCCCCGAAACAATTAAAATGATCCATCTTAACGGCTCAGAATAAGATTTTTTGGTCTATACTTTGTTAATTTAAAACTGATTTCAGATATACCGGGTCTATTGCAGGGGGATAACACAAAGTAACATTTTTAAAACGCCACACCCACATATAATAAATTAATTGTTATATTCACTAATTTTCACCCTGTGACTTACACGCATAAGCTTAGCATATAACTAAATATGTCAAATTATATTTTTTACACAACTCTAATCTGAATCTAAAACCATTAAACCATTTATAGATTCCAAAAATACAAACTGTATTTAAATCGAAAGTTACTGATTTTTACTTAGTATTTTATGAATTTTTTTGTAATACTTCAAGTAATTTTATGTACTTTAAGTATTCTATATACTTAAATTACGAAACAATAGCCTCAAGTACTGTTGTTTTACTTCAAGTAAATTACTTGGCGATAAATCAAGTAATTTTCACGAGGACTTGATAATTGTAGTTGTGTTTTAAGAAAAACTGTACTTGATATTTATACTTCAAGTACTTTCTAAGAGTACTTGTGACAGCTCTGCTGGTAGGCGGTTCTATTTAAATGTAATTGAATGGATTTCTAAAATCATGAAAATTACATCGTTTCGAATTTCAATGCACATAATAATATGCCCGGGATTTCTGACCCTTTGGCCCCTCTCGTAGTCCGGCTCTGGCTCCAAGTACACGCCTATGCTATAGTTACTTAAATTGTAGCTCTAAGGAACTAGCTAAATCACATTAAATTGTTACGCAGATCCTTCGCAAATTGGTCACGTTATAAACAAACGGGCATTCACATCTTTATCAAAATTGTCTTTCAATCATTCGACCTCTATCTATGAAATGCTATTGTTGTATTTAATTGGGTTGTTGAGAATGGAGATTTGCCGTTTTTGCTAAATTAACAGGAACAAAGTTCGTTATTAAAATAAGAGATTTTAATAGGAATTATTTTTGTATTCTCGTATATTTAATTTGAAAATTGCTTGTAACAACTAACTAAAGTTACATTATTGCATCAATTACTAGTGGAACCGTAAAGGTTTATTCCACTGATTTAATAGCTGCATCACAGTCACCAACAATGTCATCTATCGTATTCCAGGATTTAGTATAGTCAATTCTTAATTAACAAGTTGGGGTTGTAAGGCTATATTTCGGTTGAAGGCACGCGCTCCGCAACAGGTGTTAAGACATAAGGCATACGCTGTGCTCTAGAAGTCAGCTGCGGTTCGACAGACTCTTAAAACAGATGCTAGACCCTCTTGAAACAGTTACGTATTTTGCTCCAAAATGGCTAAAAACCTAGTGCTTTTATGTGTCTAATTATAATGTTAATAAAAAATTTAAATACAAAAAAATTGGCTAATTTTTGGTGGATTTATGCAAGCAAAATTGGCAATACATAGTAACAGATTAATTAAAAGAAATACAGATTCTGCGATCAGCCTCTCGAATCCACAATACGATATTTTAAGTTCGACGTAATGGATTGAGTTTATTACTTATAAATTCTGTTTAATGAATACTTAAACCGTATTCCTGTTTAATGAAATAATATTCAAATTATGTAGGAAACAGAGTTATGATCTAAATAAATAAAATTTAAACTAGGTATAATTTTGCAATAAAATTGATTTAAAATTAAGCCATGCATTATACAATAGCAGACATAAACGTAACAATTAATTACCTCGTCGTTAAATCAATGTCGGTTTGGTAAAAAATGTAATTTCTCTTTATAGGAATATATGGATACCAGTCTCCTTACATAAAATTCTATTTGAGAAATATATTCATGGGTAGGTAAGTATATCTGTATGTTTTAGGTAGTTTAGAAAGCAAAAGTTACATAATTTGCCGGGTTGTAAGTTTGTTACAGCTGGGCTAGTCTGAAAGTAATATCCATAAGGCTAATTATTGTATTTATAAAGTTATGAAAAATATTGACCATGGCCTGGATAAGATTAACTCAGCATAATTCTATCAAAAGATGAGTCAAGAGTCACGAACCGTAAATATATAAATGATTTCATAAATAACTACTTTACTTTCCAACAGTCATTTTGACTGTATTACTATTTACCAATTAAAAATGTACCTTGAGGTATAACCGTGCATGTTGGTTGACCCGTGGTATTCACATCCAAGTTAGTGTACGATGTCACAGGGCAATCCCCATAAAAGGGTTCTCCACTAGGAGTGACTAGATCCAGCACCTGTAACACCATGGTGCTCTTGGTGGCCTCCGTGTTTCCTTTTTGTACTCCACTTTACGTCACTACCGGTTATACTCTGCGACCGTTTTCACAGACGCGCTACTTATGACTGGATGTGTACACGGCTGTTGCACGGCCTCCTACTATAGCTTAGCTGAAATTAAAAGTGTACTGTCTCTGTCTATTGTACGCCCCCACCCGTATTAAAGCTACTCAAGCGGCAGAATAAAGAGCTTTATAAAAACTTTTTGTGTTAAATAACGCTGCGAGAAACTAGCGCGTGCAACATTTACAAATAATTCTCATAATAATTGTTTCTTTTGAAGAAGACGAATTTATTTAAAAAATTGATTATATGAATACATTTTTACAAAAATAGTTGTGTATGAATATTTCTCATACGTTGGAAAAAGTTTAATCAGACGCAAGCCAATCGGAAGTAATAATTTAATCGGTCTCAATTTAACACAAATATATTTACTACTTTGGTGAAGGCGCAGGGTAGAAGGTCTGTAATATGATAAACCCAGGGCGTGATCTAAACAGTACCGTTTTTGTTTTTGCCAGTTAGTAATTGTGAAATCGTTAAATATTTCTTTTTTTAAACCGACGACCCAAATTATCTCCATTAGTACCGTCTTCAGTAAAGCGCAGTAAACTTTTTATTCTGCCTGTTTTTATGCTTTTTTTAATAATAATACTAATAATAATATGCTTTATTTGTCCAACAGGTAACACCCAATTACAGGACAATTTAAAATACTCTTAAATACTGCGAAACATTTTATAATATTTAGTAACAAATCTTTATATTAAACATAATGGTACAATAAATGTTATTCAAAGGACTGAAAATTAAATAAAGAAAAAGTTCGTGAGATAATAATAGTTAAGAAAAACAAAATAAGAACTAATTATTGAAAAAAATAATATAATATAAATAACTACATAACAAGAAAAAAAACAATAAAAAAAAGTAAGCTAAATTTATATACTAATTTACATATAATATTGTGTGAGGTTTATATCAAATGTGACTTAATTTTAAAAATGAAAAAATGTGATGATAAAATGGGTGAATACATTTTGAGTAAAAAATTTTTTTTAGACAGTAATTTTATATGAGAAAAAAACTCTACTCAATCAATGTCTTAGAAGATAATTGTTATCTTCCCCTATCAGGAATATTTCTTTTCTTGATAAAAATTTTAAAAATTTTTTTTTGAATTTCTAACGCGCCTTTGTGAACTAGATAGTAAGGGTTCCAGTTTATGGATCCGTACTCAAGTTTTGATCGTACATAAGAATAATATAATGATTTTAAACAATTTAAATTAGTAAATGATTTATAGTTTATTATGACAAATCCTAACATTTTGGTTGCCTCTTAAGATTTGATATGTATATATATGTGTATATATATATATATATATATATATATATATATATATATATATATATATATATATATATATATATTTTTGGTGTATATATAAAAAAAAAAAAAAAAAAAAAAAAAAAAAAAAAAAAAAAAAAAAAAAAAAAAAAAAAAAAAAAAAAAAAAAAAAAAAAAAAAAATATATATTTTTTTTTTTTGTTTGGGTGGGGGGGATAAGGGGCCACGCCCCCCCAACGGGCGCGCGGGGGGGGGGGGGGGGCCCGGGGGGGGGCGGCCGGGGGGGCCCCCCCCGCCGGGGGGGCCCCCCCCCCCCCCCCGGGCCCCCCCCCCCCCCCCCCCCCCCCCCCGCCCCCCACAAAACAGTTGGGGGGGGGGGGGGGCAGGGGGAGAGGAGAGGGGTGGGGGGGGGGAGAGGGGGGGGAGGGGGGGGGGGGGCGCCCCGCGCGGGTGGGGGGGGGGCCCCCCCCCCCCGGGGGGCCGGCCCCCCGCGGGGGGGGGGGCCCGGGAGAAAAATTGACAATAAATATATATATATATATATATATATATATATATATATATATATATATATATATATATATATATATATATATATATATATATATTTTTTTTTATTTAATTGTTCGTATACGCTCTCAAACAATGTCATTAATGCTTTAGTTATGGTTAAGGCAATTTTTCTTTTTTGTGTAAGACACTACCTTACATTTAACAGCATTGATACCAACCTTGTTCAGGCCGCACCTCTTGCTAACTATATTAAAGTTTTCTAGAAGATATATACAATAGCTTACGGAATTTATGCTCTTAAAGATTTTTAAATCATCTGCAAAGATTAATTTGTCGCACTTTAAATCAGTGCATAAATCATCAATAAATAATAGAAATAGTAAAGGCCCGAGGTTAGAACACTGCGGCACTCCAGAAGTGACTAAGTATATTGACGATTTATATCCATCGTAAAATATAAATTGTTGTCTGCCTATTAAATGTGACTGAAAGTAATTTAATAGATTTAAATTAAATCCATACTTTGCTAATTTCTGTAACAGTAATTGATGGTCGATGCGATCAAATGCTTTGGTAAAATCGGTATACAAAGCGTCTACCTGCCCTCGTTCATCTAGAATATTAGAAGTTGTTTGACTGAATATTACTAAGTTCGTAGTAGTTGATCTGTTAGAAGCAAAGACATACCTTCTCCTCTTTTTAGATGCGACTGTATATAAAATGATTTCAAAAACTTTGGCAAAATTAAACAAAAGAGAAAGTCTGTAATTGCTTATATTTGACATGTCGGAAACGCCTATATCACCTTTCATCGGTTGGGAAAAATTGATGTTTTTATTGATTTTGCCATTAAAAAAAATTTCGATGACATCATGGCTCGAAAACAAAACACAAAGAATGCTATTTACCAAAAAGATGCCTTTTTTGAAAAACAAAATTTACCTGTCCGAGGAATTTTTTTGAAAACCTTCCTGGAAAGTTTTACTGAATTTATTCTAGTTTTCCGAGGACAAATTGTTAATGTTCGCATATTATCATACAATTTGTCAGTTTTTTGTTTTCTTTTTGTTTTATATTTGGCCTAATCTAATTATAGGTTACTTATCTATCACATCCATGAAGTAAAATAACTGAATTTATTTAACCGACATTATTCTCTCTCCTTATTTGATAAGTGACTGTCGTGACCATCATATTTAAAAAATAAACAGTTAAATTATCCTCAATCGAGTTCAAAAAACCTAATACAAAGGCTCATATATTACGAAATTATACAATCTGAACCACTGTAATATTTAAAATCAAATATGAATAATTTTTTATATTTATAATTATAAAATGGGACTGGTACGTTGCGGGCAGTGAGAAGTAAAAATTCCACAATCACCAATCAGGCAGGAAACAAAGCGTGTAGTGATATAAAATCAAACATTGTGGTCATTTTAATTAACGTCACTAAATGATATCTGAAAAATTGACCAAAGTTTACATTGCGGTTTAATATGTTTGTGATAAATAATAAATATTAACTAAAGATGTATATGTTAATAACAATAATGCGTTAACTTGGCTAGTATGCAAAATTACCAAACACTGATTTTAGCTATATTATACAAAATCATTAAGATAAATCAAATACCTAATTATAACTAGATAAACAATTCAGTTTTTTCAAATCGACGTCAAAAAAAAAGAACCAAAATCCCAAGCAAACAACTAATTACTATAAAAATATAAATAAGGTTCAAGAAATCAAAAAGAAAAACAACTTTCTTTTCAAACTATATTAAAATTAGATATTTTAAATATATGAGAGAAATTTGCTTTTTAATGTTTCAAAAATATTTTATTAGAAACTCTACACGTGTTTCGGCTTTTTAGGCCTTTGTCAAGAGTACAGGGAATACTGAACAGTAAAATTTGTTGTTCATTCGTTACATTTTTTCTTATTTTTAACATTTCTAATTGTTCTAATAGATCAAGTTTCTTTCCTTTCTTTTCCGAATGGAGTAATTTGACATTATTTAAATCTATAAAATGACTGTTTTCTATACAATGTGTTGACATGCCCGTACTATATACATTGTTTACAATAGATTTCCTGTGTTCCTCAAATCGCTTTTTTACATTTCGTTCAGTTTGTCCAATGTATATAGCATCACAGTCACTACATTTTAACTCATATACTCCTGTTTTTTGTAGCTTTTCAGTTTTATCTTTATTATTAATTAACATTTTACCTAAATTATTTTTATTTACTGAAATTGTTCTACATCCCAGTTTATTCAGTTTATTACTAACTCTATTACTGATCTTAGGCCTATAATTGATACATTTATATCTCTTATTGCATTCCTGAGAAGAAGCGGCATAAAACTCTTTACGTAAATTTTTCTTTTGTTTGTTTTTTATTAGTTTATCTATTAGGTTTTCTTTATAGCCATTGTTTCTCGCAATTTCTTTGATAACGTTAATTCTTTTTTAAAATTCTCTTCGCTTAATGGAAATGTTAATAGACGGTGTATGTAGCTGTGGAATGGTGCCATTTTTATTTGCAATGATTGTTTAGATTTACTATGAATTACTGTATCTGTGCAAGTAGGTTTACGATAAATGTCAAACTCTAAGCTATTATTGATATTTTTTATATTAATGTCTAAAAAGTTTAAACCCTCGTCATTTTCAATTTCTAATGTGAATTGAATTTTCTGATTAAGTGAATTTAGAAGACCTAAGAATTTATTTAACTGCCTTTCCATACCTTTCCAAATGCAAAACACATCATCTACGTAACGGGTTCAGAAAAATATGTTTTCAACTAAAACGTTTTTTTGTATTAAAGAGTACATTTTCAAAATCGGACATAAAAATTTCAGCTAGTAAGGGAGATATGGATGAACCCATTGGTAATCCGTCTAATAATTTATAAATTTCCCCGTTAAATTTAAAATAATTTTGGTTAATACAATTTTTAATCAATAAATTTAATTGGGTTTTGATGTCACTGTCAATATTGGAGTTATTTATAAGTTTGTCTATTATTTTAAATAATGTCTGCAACGGGATTGACGTAAAAAGACTTTTTACGTCGAACGAAACTAATTTTGCGTTCAGTGTATTAAAATTAGATATATTATAAGGCTTGTTGGCTGACAATATCTAATTATAAGGTTTGCTGGCTGATATTTAAGAAGAAAATTCTGTTTCTTCACAATAAAGCTTTGTATACAAACCAAGTAAGTTATGCGTAACAAATAGCCGACACATTTTGATTGCACTCAACATCGAATCCCAAAGTAGTCACCACCATTGAACAGATGTATAATAAAAAAAATGCAAATAACTGCCTTAGCTTATACTGATATTCACTACCTGAGCACGTGGATATTAAAATCCAGAATTTATTCAAACAATTAAGTATAAGAAACTATTTTTAGAACTTTTTCTAATTTCTTAAATTATCCAAAGTATTACATTTTTTTATTCCATTATTTCACTAAATTTAAACACACTGTACGTAGTCGCAACATCCGTTTATTTGTTTAGTTGAACCAGTCGACTATGTCAATTGCTTTCAATTAGTTATTTTTTTATTTATGTTTTGTGTTGTTTGCATGAAAAATTGAATTTACTGTGTTCAGGAATACTGGAATAAAAATCATATCTAAATCTAAACAATACATAGGTATAATTATATGTCGGAAAATAAAAGATATGTATCTCGCTACTACGCTAGTGATTTGTATGTGGTAATTTCACCAATTTCTTTCCAATTTTTCAATTTTCTATCTCTAGATTAAATATTTTGTTGAATGACATTGGTAATTGCAGCGGGACATTTCGTTGTAATTAGCAGTATGGTTTTTGCAATATTTTTTTCCCTTGTGTGTTTTTCCCTGTTGTACAATATTTAATACATTTTTAATAGATTTCCTGTAATTAATAAATAATAAACTTAATTCTTCTCATCAGTGACATAGCAAACTTTCGATGATGTCTGTAGCACGAAGCGGCAAGCAATGGAAAATTTATCGTTTCGATGATTTACTTGCCCATTTCTTGATCTTAAGTATATTTTTAAATATAGAATTATTTTTCTATACTTATTTCTTGATGGCGAATTCCATATTCACCGTTAGTTACCATTTTGCCGCAAACATAGCAAAGGCGTTTGATCAAATTATCTTTGCATCTGCTTAAAATAATGAGACTGTTAATTAAATATATTTCCCGTTAAATTTTTAATTTCATCAAACGCTTTCGCCTTTGTTTGCAGCACAACATTGCTGTTTTCGAACATTTGTTGTAAATAAAACATACAGAATTACTTCAACATTTCAAATAAATAAATTACTTAAATGTCTTTTTGTTTTCAAAAATGACTGTTTTAAAAGATATATTGATGTTTTAAATTTAAAACAATATATTATTTAATATGCGAGATAATGATAATATATTATCCAGGGGCAATAGTCGGACTTCGATATCTCGAATTCTATAATAGTCAGAAATTAAAAAAAAAAAAAATACAAGTAGATAAAAAAAAGTCTATAACCAGAAACTATTTTCGAATACACAGGGCGAGCCAAGACGAAATTACAGGATCAAGTGCCTTTTATTTTACATGGAATGCTATGTACGTCAGTACATTTTTTGAGGCCTCTTTCTTGACTTTATTTATCTCCCAACCACTTGGATGTAATGAATATTTTTGTTGAAATAATGCCATCTGCAGATGCATATTGAAAAATCAATTATTATTATTATTCTACAGGTTGAAATTGTCAAAAAAAAAAAAATAAAAAATATATTTTTTTTTTTGATTTCGGTCCTTGGCCAAGAACACTGATAAATTTTAATCTGTTGTGTGTCGAATGTCTACATATATGTATATTTTATTGACTTTTAAATCGATTGGTATTATAATTGTTATGCCTACAGACTTGGTTTTAAAAAAAGTTTTTCTGTTGTGGAACTTTACATAATTATTTGGCTATTGAGCCCTGAAGAAGTTTAAGCATATTAAACGAAACGTAGGCAAGGTAGCGTTTTTTATTTTAACCTATTGTCCTGGTTCCGACAATTTCAACCTGTAGAAGATTTTTCAAGGACACAAAATTCACTTTTTAATTATTATTATTATGTGAATACTAGTTACGAGACATCTAATTCATGTTTTTGATTCATTTTTACTCCCTAAAAATGTACAGGGCGCCCAAAAAATTACTTTTCAATTAAGAACTTTCAAATAGAATTTTTTTCAAATGGATATTCTTCATCGATGTGATGTAGAAATAAAAAAACGAACATTTTTTGCACGTACTTTCCTATGGCAAATTGCAACCACTTTCGTTTTATTAAGTACAAAATTTAAGAATAAACAAAAAAATAGAGGTTTCTTCAAATAATTTATTAGAAAAAATTATAATAAGTGTTGCCCATTATGATTGACACACGTCTCTATGTGCTTTTGAAATGGTGTGATAGATCTAAAAGTAGTTATTATCCTTTCCTTCATATACAATACATAAACATAGTAATTCTGGAATTCTGTTCCTAAGTGAAAAATAAAGCAACGACTCGAATAATCACTCTGTAGTGTATATATTAATAAATAAGATTAAAAAATACATATTATACTTGTATTATATATAATACAAAATAAAATGAATAATGTTCTGGTTAAATTTAGTTGATAACAGGCTTTTGGCGTATATTTGACAAAATATAATATTTTAAATAGCAATATAAAAAAAATGGAAGTACATATATTTATGAAACTTGGTGTTAAGGTATTACAAGGGATCTTGACTGCATATTTATATTTACAACTTTTCAATAAAATAATTCTTATTACGATTTTTCGACTTTTAGCCTTGAAAAAAATTACAGGAGGCTGTGCTTTAGCAATAGGAACCATTCCAATGATATACAACTTTTTATACTCTATTAAAAAAATAATACAAATTTTGTAGACTAGCTCCACTATAAACACCGAATTTTTTTTTAAATTTGTTGAAGTTATTTTGAAGATTATCTGGACACTAGTTTTAAAACACTTTTTTATAAATTTAACTGTTGTTGGATTATATCACTTAGTAAGAATCAGCAAAAAAACATCGATAATTGTCACTTTTAAGAAACCATATAAAGTCCTCTAGAATCTAAAATATTTTATTGATTTTCATTTTAAAATGTACGATTTTTTTCTTAATGAAGTGACAAAAAGTAAAAATTGGCAGTGAAAATAATAGGCACTCCAGTTTAAATAAGTTAATTTCAATATTAAACTGTACTTTCATTAAAAAAAGAACTCAATGCGTTTTTCGAAACATCAGACATTAAAATCCACTTCTTCAAGGCTATAATCGCTGTAAGAATCATTAATCAAGATCAAATAACCGATTACATGTTTTTTAGTGAATAAAATAATGTTAAAAAATAGGTACCCATAGAACAAAAGGTAAACATTTTAACGGTCATTTCTCAAAAAACTGGTACCTTCCCACGCATGAAGCGAAGGGCTTGTGAATGCTCGCGGCTTAATTCATTGAAAAATAAAACAAAACGAGTATACCTTCTGGTTTCTGGTCTACATACACACAAGCAGATCGAGCCCCTACCAAGGCCGAATGCTATCCGTTCAAGATATTTTATTTTAATAGCGCTGCAAATGGCCGACGCAAAAGTATCTGCAAGATGCACAATAATGCGTTTTTAGTTATCAAATGTGCAGCAATGCGATTTCCTATCCATGAATAGGACTCTCATAGGACGGGGTCGAGGGGAGAGAATGGTCGGGTATTGTACAACTTCCGCTGCCGGAAACTACTGCAACCTGACACCATCACACGTGATTTGCCTACCTTTACCCGAATTCATAGCCAACTACACGACCAGTTTAAATTATTAGAGGGAGGTTGGCCCGAAAGAGTAGATTTAGTAGCATTTACCAACTTTATTTTTTTTATGACTAAGATTAACAGTAGTAGATAACGAAGAAGTCGTTAAGAGTGTTGATATATTATGGGACTGCTTGCATAATTTTTGTATGTGGAATATCATTCCAGCTACTGAAACATAAACTTTCTGTGGGGTAGTCCTTATCGCTAAAACTGCGATGTTATGTATTTGGCGTTGAAGGCAAGGTACCAGACACAAAAATTTGGTTACACAGAAATGAGAACGATGAATAATTTTATTATTAACAGTATTCCATGAAAATAAAATATGGCCATATAGCGTCATGTACAGTATGTTCCAAATTCTTACGGAATAGTAAACTTTTATCTGAAATAATTTTTTTGAGAAATCGAGCAAATTTTAGGAAATTATTATTTTGTTCGTAACTTTGGAAAAAATACTATCATATGTAGTTGTATACGTTATTTTACAGTAAGGTTATTGCAAAGTTTTTTTTCTTTAAAAAAAATACGCAATAACGAAAAATAATTTCACAAATTTCAATTTTTTTTGAATTGCCTCTAAAATTACGGCGGGTAAATAAATTTCATTTGCGGGTTCTTACACAAATACGGAAAGCGCCAGGACACGTGAGATATCGGTGATGAGTTCCGAAATTGAAACCATCATAAACACCAATTAATGTTATAAACTGTTTACTATACATTACATTAAATACGACAAAACCATTTTCCTGATTTTATGATCGCATAATTTTCCCATATTATACATGAGCCACAAAACTAAACCGTTAAAGTTAAAAAAAAAAAATGCACAATTTTAAGCTAATAATATTTTACTTACTATACCTACAGTAAGCATAGAGGTCATTAATTAATTAATTAATATTGCGAAAAAAGATATTTTTTTCTATGACTATTTTTAATATAAGCAATTTTTAATTACGGAATAGCTAGTCCTGGGGTGAGTTGGAATCTTTGATGTGAAGAAGTTTTCCACGAAATACCACAACACTATATACTGCACTCGACGTGCGTTTCGCCAACCAAGTTGGCATCATCTGGAGATGATCAAAACTTATCTTATGCTAACAATGTGTACTATTTATACCTAAACTATAAGTTAGAATTTAACATTACATAAAATATACCACTACTCTAAGATATACCCCCTAAGGACTCTCACCATTGTGCTCAATGCAAAATAGCGAGTTTTAATTTTCTAGTCTATCGTCTATTAAGCTTCCCCCTCAGTAAGGATAGATTTGAAAAAGAAAAGGCATTGATTATGGATACAGCTGCGAGTAATGGATATTCTGTAAGTTTAATTGACAAAATAATTAGGAAACGAAGTCGCTTCGAAATTTATCGACCTTTCAAAATGAAAGAGAAAATCCGAAATTTGTATCGATTCCATTCGATCCTCGATTCACCCGTGGTTTTGGTAAGATTTTTAAAGATATAGGTATGACAGTGGTTCATTCATCAGGATATAAACTACAACAACTTTTAGGCAATCCAAAAGTCAAAATTGAAACAATCAAAAGTCTGGGATTTACGAAAATAGCTGTAAGGACTGTGGTCAAAAGTATGTTGGACAAACCAGACGATCAATTCAAACTAGATTCAAAGAGCATATGGCCCATCTAAAATATGGTAAAACAGGTAAGTCTAGTGTTGCCCAACATGTGTTTGAGAACCATAAAATAGATATTAGCAAATTAAGATTAATTAGGAATGTAACAAATACTAGACAGCTGGATGCATTTGAAAGCTTAAAAGTGTAAGTATAGTATGAATAGTGACGGAGGGCCAGTCCCAAATAGCCTGCTTTATTGGTTAGTAGGTTACCGAACCGTGACAATAGTTTAGGTATAAATAGGATACATTGATTACATAAGATTAGTTTTAATTATCTCCAGATGATGACAATTTGGTTGGCGAAACGCGCGTCGAGTGCAGTATATAGTGTTTTGGTGTTTCGTGGAAAATTACGTCAGTGTTACGGAATAGCTATATTCTAACACTTGTTATAGAATATTTTATTTTAACACTTGATATAAAATGAGTACTAGTACTGACATCTACTGGCTGTTAAACAAAGTTTGGGATGTTAACTAATTAATAATAATTAATAATAATCAACGTCACACATTTCATTTCAGTAATAAATATTTAATAACTGGTGCTGATATTCCAATTTTACGCCTTTCGGTTTGGGTGATAAATTTTCCACTCGTACGGAATATGGCATATTCCAAACTTGTTATTATATAAAAACGGCACATGTACATATTTTGATTTATGTAATTAAAATACTCATTTTTAAAAAAAAACGCGTAGGACACCCAGTAAATACATTTCTCGCCAAAATATTGGAAAACGTTATTACTGTCTTATTTATTCTTTAAAAAGTTAATGTTTTCCCTTTGCCTTCATAAAGCAAGAAACAGTCTTTTTTAATTTGCGTCAAGAGTATCATTATTTTTTATAATATTTAAAACAAATAAAATAATCTTAATCTAAAATTACAGGTCCTAGGTCCTTAAAACACTTTTCGCTTTTTTTAAATTTTCTGATTTTTTTGGAGGTAATAGTAAATTAAGAAAATTTCAAATTATTCTCAATTTACATTGACAAATAAAATCTATGTATTTTAAAATAAACTCTGTTATCTGGCAAAATAGTGACTGAGAACAAGAGATAAGTAAGTGTTTTGTTGACTTTGTTCCTCTAGCCCGTATTTATTTATGAGTGAGATTTTAAGATTACGAAACAGATATGATGCTGACAAATTGGAGGCCTGTTTGCATATTTTTAGAGGGTGTGGAAACTTCTCTGTTTTTCAGATGTTTATCATCATCACCCATCAATGTTCAGTGGTCGTAAAGATGCAAATAATGTGGCTTTAAAATTTTTATATCGCCCAGCCCAGTGTTCATATTCGAGTTTAACATGCTTATCCAACGATAATGATAATTTAATAATTTAAATTTGGAACACAATAAAAAACTTTTAGTACTTCTATACAAGTATTTACACTTATTTAAGGACAAAAACATACGAAAATGTTCCCGAAGTCATTAGTCATTATCAAGATCAGGATACTACGCCAGCGCAGCGTCCAGGACCGGTAACTACTACTCATATGGTTGACAGAAGGACAAATAAAAGCAAACGTACAAAATGAATCACGAAATACACACCGCCTAATATAATGTATTATTCAGAATGACTGAGGCTCATCATCGCATTAGCATACATGGTCACGTCACAACTAATATTCGTCCTGCATTCGTGCCTATTAAATTTGAGCGATTTAGTCTGTACATACGTTTGTACAAGGAAAATGAACGTTCCACATCTACCGAGATTAATGGTTCAAATTCTAAATAGTTCACATGGGCAGGCACTGGCAAACCGCGCAGATAATTTTCAGGAATTTCACACATTGTTTTGTATCCCAGGTTGAGTGTAAAACATTTTATAGTTTATTGTTATAGCCCGACTTTTGATGCCTGATAGAGACAAAGCCTTTTTGAACACTCAAAATTCTTAGTATAACATTAACCAGCTATTTTACCGAAACTCAATTGCTTCATCCACTGTCACCCACAAAAATTTATTTCGTACGTTCTCTATAATCCAAAACATTTTTGTATACACTTGGTAGATATGTTTTACACTATTAGGCAATGGAAAATTTCATGCACAAAATATGACACACAAACCATAAAAATTCCTCTTTTGTAACTGTACCGGCAATATTTTGGCGATGGATAGCCGAATTTAAATAATGTCTTTCACAATCGCGGCGTGTGTCAAACACGCATGGAGTACTCAGAATATGTGAACTATCTCTGTTATTTTAAAAAATATGACAATTATTTGCTTCGTATTTATGCATTTCTAGAAAATATAATAAAATAATTATTGGGTATTACATGAGCATCCTTTCAAACCTAACATGATAAAAATTTTAAACAGCTAGTTTTTTATATATTTTATATTATCATTCCTATCCGAATGGGTTAGTATAAAAGTTTTAGGTAAATAATAAATCACAACTTCCAATACATGTTAGGTTGAAAGGATGCTTATGTAATACCAAATAATTAATTTATTATTTTTTTCCAGAAATCTCTGTTGTCACCACCACATACGCACCCGCACACTTTCAGATTGCTAAGATTACTAAATATTGTTACTAAACTAGGTACACCACTGTCAATAGCGGACAAACTGCCAAGCTTCATATAATTGTATACTGGAAATTCCCATATACACGCACAGTAGGGAAACTCTCTGCCTCTATCCTGGTTCCAGTGGTTGCATACAGATTGTCTAATGAGCTATTCGGCTACTTAGAAAAAGAATATGAGCGATAGTCGAGAGCCAGGATGAATTGAAATAGAATAAGACACACCCAGCGAACGCACGGACAGGTTGTGATTTGGTGGAGTGGGTGGTGATTCGTTTCTAAGGAGTGCTTCATCAAGCTTTAGTCAATCAAAATTTTGATGTTCTAATAATAACGTCACGGTGACGTCACTGGTAGAACATTTATTTGTCTTGGCTATTGTTTTCTCCTATGTTTAGTCGGAGAGAGACAACCATGAGTGACAATATTATGCATTTTGAATTGTACTTCTAGTTGGTGTTGATCTATTTGGAACCATATTTAAAAATAAATTTTGTATTTGACGTTCTGATATGCCGTTGTGATGCCATATCATAATTTGATATATTTTTTTTGGGCGTATAAACCTTTATTTTTTGAGAATGTTTGAAATTTTAATAAATACATCCCTTTACGTACAATACATTTCTTGAAATGAGCGGGGCGGGTAGAGTTTAAAAAACTCACTGCTGCAGCCTATACCCCGTGATTGCTGTTCATCTCGCCTGTTCAATCGGGCTTTGTTATCATTTGGCTGCATTTTCCAGTCTATACACTGTATCAATAAACACACTAGATGAATTTTATTGTGGCGTATTTATTAATATCTATTTGTTTTATAAGAGCCGGTTCTGAAAAATGGAATACAAATCCGGCCCCTGGTCATTACAGTAATAATTAAACGGCCGGTATATATTGTCTTCAATATTTCTATAATTAATTCCATGCTGTTAATTTCCATGTAATTTATGAAAAGGTGGCTTAACATGTGAAATTACTAAATTTATGAAATTATAGTTATTTCTGCAAGGAATACAAATTATATAGCGAGACATATAAATGAAACAAAACATTTAATTTAAATAAATCTTTGTTTGACATGTACGCAAATAATACTACTTTTTATCTAAGAAAATATGTGTTTACCAATCACGTCACTTTTTGTTTCATATAAACATTCGTAGCTTACTCTGAAAAATAAATAATCTTTTATGGTAACAAATAAATGACATTCAGATTACGATTATTTAATTTTATCAATAAAATTATTATTTACGAAGGAAAAATATCCACATTTTATGGCGGGAAAGTTACATCCTAGAAACAAAAAAAATACATATTATGTATAATAAACTGCAACTGTAATGAAAAAAAGTTCAACCTCTATGGCGGCGCCTTAATTAAATAATAAGGGCTGTGGTGACGGCGCATTCCAATAATATAAAATTATAGCGAATGCTGGAAGGATTTGCAAAACTGCTCACTCAGTCTCGAGTAATCTTCCCCAAATAGCCAAGATTTCATGCATAGTCCACGGACTGCTATTTCTGGTGCGAAAATCTACAACTTTTATCATTTTGGAGCTGTATTAAAACAGCGACTTATAAGTCAACTCGATGAAATCCTCTGCTCAGCATTTTATTGCAACCAATTTGGATAAATGCCTGACTAGTGACTGTCAAATTATAAAGGAAGAAATATTCTACATAGAGGTGAATACGAAAAACGAACAAACAAATAATAATAATAATAATAATAATAATAATAATAATAAAATACTTTCCGACCAGGAATTCTAGATTGCTGAATATATTTATATCTTGTTTGCTAGGCGCTGAGGTCTGTTGATCCGGTCTTCCAGCGGAAAGGGGAAGGGGGGGGGGGAAGAGGGGGAGGGGAGGTTGCAAGGAGCGGATAGACACGCTGTATTACACAGGATTCTGTGCAAAACAAGGGGAATCTATCGATGGCCTGGATTGATTACCGTAAGGGGGGGGGGGGGGGGGGGGGGGGGGGGGGGGGGGGGGGGGGGGGGGGGGGGGGGGGGGGGGGGGGGGGGGGGGGGGGGGGGGGGGGGGGGGGGGGGGGGGGGGGGGGGGGGGGGGGGGGGGGGAGGGGGGGGGGGGGGGGGGGGGGGGGGGGGGGGGGGGGGGGGGGGGGGGGGGGGGGGGGGGGGGGGGGGGGGGGGGGGGGGGGGGGGGGGGGGGGGGGGGGGGGGGGGGGGGGGGGGGGGGGGGGGGGGGGGGGGGGGGGGGGGGGGGGGGGGGGGGGGGGGGGGGGGGGGTTGTGGGGGGGGGGGGGGGGGGGAGAGGGGGAGGGGGGGGGGGGGGGGGGGGGGGGGGGGGGGGGGGGGGGGGGGGGGGGGGGGGGGGGGGGGGGGGGGGGGGGGGGGGGGGGGGGGGGGGGGGGGGGGGGGGGGGGGGGGGGGGGGGGGGGGGGGGGGGGGGGGGGGGGGGGGGGGGGGGGGGGGGGGGGGGGGGGGGGGGGGGGGGGGGGGGGGGGGGGGGGGGGGGGGGGGGGGGGGGGGGGGGGGGGGGGGGGGGGGGGGGGAAAGAGGGGGGGGGGGGGGGGGGGGGGGGGGGGGGGGGGGGGGGGGGGGGGGGGGGGGGGGGGGGGGGGGGGGGGGGGGGGGGGGGGGGGGGGGGGGGGGGGGGGGGGGGGGGGGGGGGGGGGGGGGGGGGGGGGGGGGGGGGGGGGGGGGGGGGGGGGGGGGGGGGGGGGGGGGGGGAGGGGGGGGGGGGGGGGGGGGGGGGAGGGAAGGCGGGGGGGGGGGGGGGGGGGGGGGGGGGGGGGGGGGGGGGGGGGGGGGGGGGGGGGGGGGGGGGGGGGGGGGGGGGGGGGGGGGGGGGGGGGGGGGGGGGGGGGGGGGGGGGGGGGGGGGGGGGGGGGGGGGGGGGGGGGGGGGGGGGGGGGGGGGGGGGGGGGGGGGGGGGGGGGGGGGGGGGGGGGGGGGGGGGGGGGGGGGGGGGGGGGGGGGGGGGGGGGGGGGGGGGGGGGGGGGGGGGGGGGGGGGGGGGGGGGGGGGGGGGGGGGGGGGGGGGGGGGGGGGGGGGGGGGGGGGGGGGGGGGGGGGGGGGGGGGGGGGGGGGGGGGGGGGGGGGGGGGGGGGGGGGGGGGGGGGGGGGGGGGGGGGGGGGGGGGGAGAAAAGGGGGTGGGGAGGGGGGGGGGGGGGGGGGGGGGGGGGGGGGGGGGGGGGGGGGGGGGGGGGGGGGGGGGGGGGGGGGGGGGGGGGGGGGGGGGGGGGGGGGGGGGGGGGGGGGGGGGGGGGGGGGGGGGGGGGGGGGGGGGGGGGGGGGGGGGGGGGGGGGGGGGGGGGGGGGGGGGGGGGGGGGGGGGGGGTGGCCCGCGCCCCCCCCCCCCCCACCCCGGGGGGGGGGCCCCCCGCCCCCCCCCGGGGCGGGGGGGGGGGGGGGGGGGGGAGGGGGGGGGGGGGGGGGGGGGGGGGGGGGGGGGGGGGGGGGGGGGGGGGGGGGGGGGGGGGGGGGGGGGGGGGGGGGGGGGGGGGGGGGGGGGGGGGGGGGGGGGGGGGGGGGGGGGGGGGGGGGGGGGGGGGGGGAAGCCAAGACGGGCCGGCACACCCCCCCCCCCCCCAGAAGAGGGGGGGGGGGGGGGGGGGGGGGGGGGGGGGGGGGGGGAAAAAAAGACGGGGGGGGGGGGGGGGGAAAAGGGGAGAGGGGGGGGGGGGGGGGGGGGGCCGGGGGGGGGGGGGCGGGGGGGGGGGGGGGGGGTTGGGGGTTTTTTGGGGGGGGGGGGGGGGGGGGAGGGCGCGGGCGGGGGGGGGGGGGGGGGGGGGGGGGGGGGGAAAAAAGCGGGGGGGGGGGGGGGGGGCCAAAAGGGGGGGGGGGGGGATTTGGGGGGGTTCCCCCCGGGGGGGGGGCCCCCCCGGTTGGGGAAATTACGGCCCCCACCGGGGGGGGGGGGGGGGGGGGGGGGGGGGGGGGGGGGGGGGGCCCCCCGGGGGGGGGGCGGGGGCGGGGGGGGGGGGGGGGGGGGCCGCGGATACCGAGAAAAAAAAAAAAAAAAAAAAAAAAAAAATAAAATACTACCGTATATGAGTCCAATTTTTTAAATGTCATAGCAAAGTTGTTATTTATTTAGTATGAATGCACAATGTATTATTTGATGAAAAGACATGAAGGTCTCACCTAATTTATTTGATATATGCAGATATATTTAAATGGAGCAAATTATAATTCAATTTAAAACGAAGAAAAACATTTGTTTCTGTAAAGAAAATTGATATGTTCATATAAAAAAAATTCAGTTGAAGCGACTTTGTTTTACTTCAAAATATAACTTCAAACACATGAAATCAGTTTTTTATTTATCTGTATTGTAATTGATCAAAAATATTTACTTACCATCTACTTTTAGGTTTTTACTGAAAATTTACAATAATATAACAATGTACACATATTTAAGCCCAGTTTATTTTTCTTACACAGTTTTAGATTTTAGAATGAGTTATCCAATGAATATTATGTTCAAATCCAATTTTTGTTTAAAAATTGTATTAACTTCGTTTGATATATATGACTGCGTGTAAAATTATTTTTAATCCTATAAAATAAATACCTAAATGCAATTTTTTGGGCATCAGATTTTTTGTATCCAATTTCTAACTTTACTACTATTTAACTAGAAATAAATAGTTTACATTATATACCAAAAGATTTAAAATTGTATTGACATTACTAATGTTAATTTTGCATACGAGATACATGCTTGTAACTGTACGCAGTATTAGATTAATTACATCTGCGATTAATTACACTGGCTTGATCTGGGATCAATAAACAGCCGTTTCTGAAGGCTTGCAAATGGATAGATAAGAGCAGATGTATTGCGTTCTCACTTGCTTAGCTAACGATTAATCACTGAAAGTAGTCACCTATCCATTCATCATCAACAACTATCACATTTCATAACATAATCATCAAATTATTAGAAGTTTTATGTTCCATTACTTTCGTTAGGATGAGTGTTCACAAACAGCAAAGTATTCGCCTAAATATGAGGCCCCACATAAAGCGCCATATTTACTAGGGAATTTGTTATTTTTGTACTTTCATTTATTTACTAGTTTTGATTAACTGCGGTATGATACCGTTAAATTTTGGGTGGGTACTGGTTATTATAATATGGACATAAACTAATATTTATAGATGATTTAAGGTTTTTCTGATCACTATTCATCAGGTGAACCACTGAACAAGTGAGAAAAACTTCTACTTTTATCAAGTCTACAAAAAACAAAATAATCTGCATGTTCCTTTTCGCAAACCTTCAAAGATCGATTAAATACATCAATCGCTGCTTCCTCACTTCTCGGATATAAGTATTAATTTTATTAAAAAAACTTTAAATATTTATTGGCTATTTATAAAACACATTTCTAACGAACTAGAGTAAAACTGATATTGTCATTAATTACATACTGATGTCCTGAAAGCAAGCTTGATGTACGACCATTGAGTGCGTTCCCTCTTTTATTGGTTGTTCCTTGATAAATAACTCGTGTATTAAAACGATAGCATTCAAATGAGAATGGTGGAATATCTTAGATTGGGCCAAACGAATTTAAACCTAAAGTTGTTATTTAACAACATTTTCGTTTCTTATAACATTTAAGTATTTACCGATCTGCATATGCATTTCTACATTATCATATGAATATTTTTTCTCGATAATGACACATGTCTGTAGCAAGCAGATAATCTGTTATCACTGTTTGACACTCATGTAAACAAGCTAGTTAGTAATACAACACAATTGGAGATAATAAAGCCCCATATCGTCACTGTTCTTGCTTTAATAATTTAATAAACGCACTTAGTTGATTAACTTAATTAAACTAATTGAAATAAATATTACTTATTAGTGTCGAAATTAGAAACATATTGCCGCCCTTACAGTCTAATTATAAGTTGTCTAGCATGAAGAATTCGTAAACTATCTCCCAAATAATCTTGAAAATGGACTTGATGTTGTGTTAATAGGCCCTTTTGTTAATATATTATACGTATATCATATACCAAATACGTCTAGACACAAAATTCTTCTTTGTGGTTTCGGTGTCTTTCCATCTCAATAAATAGATCTATTATAGGCCTTTTTTCTGAGTAGACATTTAAGTACTCTTGAGATCGAGAATCTAAGAAGTGGCCTATTTAATTACAATCACAAATAAAACTAGGGTAGTGATACTCGACAGTATTTGCAGTAAATCGAGATTAACAAAATATTTTTTAGAATTATACAGAAAACTATTCACAAATTGATGTTTTGTCCAATTAGGACGAATCACAACTCTGACTGAATTGTTGGGGACGATAATTGTATCTGTCTTCTTCAATTCTCTCGTGTAATAATGGCCAATAAAATTACTCAAATCAAAGTTCTTGATTGAATAACTGTCTCGTATGCTTTATGCTTATTATATGACAAGATAAAAATAATTTGTATAATATTTAAAAATGGACGGCTAGAAGAATAACCCATAAATTAAAATGCATTCTATGTGCGTTGTTTCAATGAATATTTCCTTTAATGGTTAATGCTTATCATTGCGACCTAACAGTGGTTTGGATTCCGCCCCATCAATTACGAGATATCCATTCACAGTCGTAAATACTATATAAGGCATGAATTATTCGACTGTTAACATTTTTTGTTATAATTATTTCAATGAGATTTGATTCCTGTTGTCTTATTACGAGATCTTTAAACATATGTGCTTGTCAGTAGTAATACCATAAGTGTGCTAAAGATGATAAAATGTGCTCTATATTCTGTATCAACAAATGTAATATCATTGCTTGGAAATTCCCATTATGTAGGGTGCGAGATGGGATTTCTCAGAACAACATGACATAATTATCAAATGAGAACAAATTTGCTATAATCTTTGACACATGAACGGAATGTCTAGATTATTTTACAAAAACTGAACCACGAGCATTAATAGTACAATTTTGCTACATGCTTGTTCAGTAACAACAAAACGTGTTGACGGAAGGGCTGGACTACTTCTAATAAGATGCATCACTCACAGACAATCTTGATTTGTCCCATAGAAAATTGGATCACCAAATAAATTACATTGATATTTTTAAATATTACTGGAGTCTTTGGAAAATCAGTAACATCATTATACTAAAAGTTAAATAATTTTCACAACCACCATAGCACGCCAACTAAGTTCGCATTATCTGGAGTTGATAAAAACTGAGTATAGTATAGTTTGTACGAAGTCAATTGAAATCGTATAAAAACTAAAAGCCTGCAAAAACCGTCGGCATCTCTTTATTGTACATGGGCGGAGGTAAATAGAAATGCTTGTCATAAAAAAATGTTATACTTGTTTGAAAATTGTATTAATTTTTATTATTTTTTGTTTATTAGATAGGCTATTTTTGTTGATTTCGCCAATAAAATATTTTTGAAATCAGTTTTAGATATAAAGTCTAAATATTTAAATTTATTGGGTTTAGTTTTAAAGTTAACCCATACTATATTGAAATATGTTATTGCTCTGCAAGGACCAACGAGAAGGTATGAACATATCCTTGCCAGGATGAGGGAATGGGACAGGTTAGATTAGCGAGGGGCAAGGATGTTATATAGTAAAAAATAAAATAAAAGTTTCTTCTAAAATAAAAATAAAAATGTAAGTTTCTTAACCAAAGCAAAGAATTAGTACCACAAAAATAAATATTTGTTTAGATAAAACATAAATAAAAACAAAATTAAAATATGTCTCTAGAATAAAGTAACTTAAATTAAAATTTCTTGTCAACTAAATAAAATATATTCCAAGAAATGTAACAATAAAAAAGTAAACTTCATACCTAATATAATATCTAAATATTTTGTTCTGAAAATATATGTATATTAAAAAAGTTAAAGGCTAAAAGTTGACGCGTCCGAATCTTCACTTTCTGAAGAGGAATCATTACCAGGTTGAATTATAATCGGCGCATCTAGATACACTATATGCCTGTTTAGTTTACGATATTCTGATTTTTTCCAAATAATCTACCCGAAGTGCTACTATACGTCGTGATTCCATAATTACCATACGACTGTCAAGTTTTTTATGTTTAAAACCGCATTCTAATAAAACATTTCGTAGTGTATCTAAAGAACTATAATTATAATCAGGATAATCGCTTAATTTTTCTCGAATCATTTTTAACGTAGGAACTATATTTTTTCCATACATATTATAAATTATACACCGTATTACATCTTTGGTAGCATCATCAATATTTTTTAATTTCATATTTTTTCCGTTTCCTATTTGTACCGTGATCTATAACATCTCCTTTTTTAATTACACGATAAATTGTTGATTTTGATATTTTAGTTAATTCGTTAATACGTTCTATTATTTCTTTCTCACATTTTTCACGATTTTCGCTTTTTAAACGTTCATATATATTTAAAATAATGCGTTGACTTTGTACGTGTAAATCTTTATTTTGAAACTCTAAATTTATTTCGTCTTCCTCGACAATAACAGGCTCAACTATTTCGGGATTTTCGGGCGTTATTATATTATCTTCTGTTTCAAATGGTCTCCAGAAAGCCATGGTAAATTAGTAAATACCTAATACAATATCTTAAATACCTTTTATGCAGTAGTAAATATTTACCAATATGAACACTAAGTATAAACCGAACCACCTTGATATTATAATAGGTATTTCTGCACTGCACTGGACAAATGTAATAAATAAATAGGTAACATCCGAGTCCACGTTGACTCCTGACTGATATAAACTCAAACACCCATCGACCAACCGGATTGACGAATATCCTGATCCCAGCCAATCGTCGCTCATCGTCCTCAAAACATAGCCAATGCCGGCACATCTCACAAGTTTCCGTAATTGCGGAGAAACGATTTAATGAGTTTTTTTATACTAGTGGGCCTGTCCGTTTTATTATCTTTAAAACACGTGCAGTCGTAGATGGTTTGTTCAGGCTGATTACATTGCCAGTCTCGGACTCACCTGCACAATTTCAATTACCATTTGATTCTCGATACCATTGCTAAATACATAGGACAAAATATCAAGTTAAGTGCGCACAGTCCTGTGCTTTAACAATGACCAATTTCAATTGACTTCGTATAAACTATACCTAGTGTTTGGGTGATTGTGGAAATTATTGAAGTTTTAGTACTGTCACATCAACAGTTTCAACCCGCTTCAGGAAAGCCATTATACAAACATAAGTTTATCGATATAACACGTATCTTAGTGCCAATGAGAAACCTCTATTTGATGCTGAGTGAAATCAAAGAAAGATATATCATGTTGTTTTGCTTTATGCAAAATCAGTTAGGATATGGTATGGACACTTTTAGTCACAATTTGTGGTTTCCGCAACCCGCAATACCCTTCAAATTAAGAATAATAACAGCATAACTATCAAACGTTGATTATCTGTGATTTTACGTTTTTTGTGTGATGCTATGGATCAACTTCGTGTTGGCATGGCGTCATGATGTTATTTCCAGAATGGTGGCGTACGACCACATACACAAATTTTGAGTAATCATGTACTACTGATAATATATTCTCCAAAATGACTGTTACCACAATGTGGGACTGGGTATGTAGTATGGTCAATGTGGTCTTCTAATTTATACAAAATGGGTTATACTGGCGCCCGACAAGTGGTATCGCTCGTTTTATGTATTTCATACTATTAACATAAATAAACTGACATAAATAATTCACTGGCCAACACAACTTTTGTAACATAGTTCCCACTTCTATTGTTATATTGTTAATTAATAAAATATCCATACAAGTCTCAATACATACCATTTTTGTGTGAACACAATAGACCCTATTATATTGCCAAATAATAAATTTTATGATGAGTTTTGTTACATTATGTGATAAGAATTTGGCCGGAAAGGAAAGAATTTAAATCAGGAACTAGTAATGTTAAATATGTGCCTCTTGTAGACCCTAAAGATGCTCTTTTGCCACCTCTTCATATTAAATTTGGGCTAATGAAAAATTTTGTGAAGGCTATGACTAAAGGGGGTGAAGAATTTAAATACTTAAGAGAAATTTTTCCCCAATTAAGTGACAACAAACTTAAAGAAGGCATTTTTATTGGTCCTCAAATTAGAAAATTGCTTAACGATGCAGATTTTAAAGGAACACTCAACAGACAGGAACTCAGAGCTTGAAACTCATTTGTAAGCGTAGTCAGGGGATTTTTAGGGAACAAGAAGGATGAGAGCTACAAGCAACTAGTAAGCGAACTTTTAGATTTGTACCAAAAGCTTGGCTGCCGTATATCTTTAAAAATTCACTTTTTGCATTCTCATTTAAATTTTTTCCTGAAAGTTTGGGTGCGGTAAGCGATGAGCAAGGAGAAAGGTTTCATTAAGATATCACGACAATGGAAATTCGTTATCAAGGACGATGGGATCCAGCCATGATGGGTGATTACTGTTGTTCTTAAAGCGAGATGATTTGACTCCCCTTAGAAGAAAATAATTAACTGAGCATATGTTTTTCAAAAATTATTCTCTTTGTAGATATATCTATCTAAGTCTAATATATGTCATATCGTCGGTCTTATCACGGATGGACGTATCTAAATTTTGCATATTTTACAGCAGAGAGCAAAAACAAAAAAGGGTGACTTTGAAATGGCCCTATCATTTCTGTTTTGCAGTATTTTAAAATGATATCTTAGAGTTCAAACAGAAAAAAATATGTACTTTTCGCTCATTTAATAATAGGTAATGTACCTATCATACTTTTTTTAAAAAGGACGAAATTTGTAGATACGCCTCTACGTGAAAATATATTTATTTCGTTATGTAAAATACGTCTATGAAAGAGACAATAAATACCCTTTAAAAATGGTGAGTGTCTATAATTTTTTTAATAAATAGCAATTTATTTATACTTTTCTATCATTCCATTAAAAACTGTACATAAGTAAAATAATTTATTGTTCTACAAAAATAAATAAAGTTTTACAATGCTATAGAAAACAAACATTTTGTAATGCCGACTGTAATGTTTGCAAATAAAAAAAATAACAATACACTATTGCTCATGAGGCAAACATGCATAAAATTCTGTACCCTCTGGCAGTCGAACTACCGGTGTCTGTCCTATACAAAGTGAAATCAAATCTTCATATTTTCGTTTTGGTATTTTTGGGTATTTAAAGCATGAAGTTGCATATTGGATATGCTACTTTCTAAACGTTTTAAAGTAATGGAGTCGTATTCTTTATCAAGATGGCTTTTTTTTGAAAAATAATTTGTTTGGAGATTTTTTAGTCACCATTACTTCCATGATATCAGGCCACATCACATTATTGCCTCGATCAGTTTTTCTAATTGTCAAGATTCTAAGTAGCTTCGAAAAGGACTTGAAATCATAAAAATCATCATAATTCATTGGTATAACTTTATAAGGCTGTTTCCGCCGTGCAGGAATATAGATGTTTCCTGCCGAAGAAATTGCATTGGAAATGGCACTATGAGCAGAATCACCCTCATTCTGCCCATGTGTAGTTTCAAAATATCGTAAACATATTTCTTCCAACGATGTGAATTTATTCAGAGAATACAGCAACATTGCAGAGATGATAGTATTCTTATTCTGGCCAAAACATTCATCAGCAAATAGAGCAACTCTCGTTATAGGTTGTTTGTTGTATTCTTCGAACACCTTATAAACACAGGTTGCGACCTCAGAGGAACCACGCTTACTTATGGCCTCATTCCAGACAAAGCAGAAACATTCCTTAGTAGTAATATCGTCAATTGTCAAGTTGAAATTTGACAATCGGCTTTTATAAAAAATTGCGCTTTCCTTTGAAATGGGTAGATATATAACTTGCTGCAAATCGACAACTGCACATAACATGCTTTTATCATTCTGGGCTTCCTCTTTGCATTCAGATTTAATTTTCCTGACGGCGCTATTTTCTGAAATATGAGAATTGCACTAAAACAACAACATTGAACTCGATATTGTGCTCGTGCTGTAAGTTATGCCCGACCAATTTATCTGCGCCAGCCAATATTTTGTCACACGAACGGGCGTATTCCTTTTTACGCCTTTACGTGAGAAATCATGTAGATACTTCAGCACTTACGTCCTCAATGCATATATTGTTTGTAATTAAACTATAAGCGATACAGTTATTCCACTTCGTGAGATGAAAAGTACATACAAGGAAAGCCTAGAAGCGGCGTAACTCAATTTCTCATTTTTTGTTATTTACGCCCATACGTGATAAGACCGACGATATATATCATTGATATATAGCAATAAATAGATTAGTAAAATTAACAATAATGTTATTCCTGACATAATGTTTTATTAATGTAACAAGAAAACGTTATGTGTTAAGACTTTTTGCTTGTCATTTCTTTAATCAGAAGGCTTTATTCCAGTGTGATATGCTATTCAGGTACGTTACAAAAAAATTTTTTTGTCCGTCAGTGTTACTACTTAAGGCCCCGTACACTCCACGTTTTACCTACAGATTTACTCTTGATTTTGTATATAATACTGAAGATCAATTAAAGTGGTCCATTAAACTTGAACATCAAATTCAAACTCTTACAGCTTCTGAACCATGCAATGTAGAACCATGAATATGTTTATTCATTGATGACTTAAGAATTAAATTGTATGGTGCGGATGGGAGGGTGAGTTTGGCGAAAAATAGGGGAATGAAGGAAGAAAATTGTATGGTAACAAAAGCCATATGTAGGAGGTTCCGTTACGGTCTGGGGGGTGTGTATGAGGGAAGAACTGAATTAGTAGTTTTTGAAATCAGACAACGAAATTGTACGAACGATATGACCTGGTCGTTCTTCAGATTTGAACCCCATTGAGTACGTGTGTGAAGATCTGGGAAGAAGCATTAGAAATCGTGCTAGAGCTTAATGGGGCAATTCTAAAAGATTTTCCTCAATTCAAACAAAATTTAATAGACAATTGCATTTCCCAGACGTTGTCAGGCTGTAATCTGAAATCGAGGTATTCACCAAAATTGCAGTGTTCTGTGGAAATCTCCAATATTAATTGAGATAGAGTCAAATCAAAAATGAAAATTAAGATAATCGATCGGGTTATGAATTCTGCATAGCATTGTATTTATGTCAGCCCCTCCCCCCCCTCACATACACACCATGCCTAGCTCTAAACTTTTCAAAATAAAATAGCTCGAAGTTTAACTTTGCATCTTATAACATAAATGCATTAGAGGGTTGCTCGAGAAAAAAAAGATTTTTGGTTCTACGTTGTGCGGTTCAGTTTGAGTTTGATGTTCAAATTTTGTGGATCACTTCAATTCAATTGATCTTCAGTGCATTTCATCGAATTTAAACCGGATTTGTTTGCAAAGGATGTAAATAGTATTTATGGCAAAAATGGCCGAAATACAACCCCAGGAATATTTTTTTAAATAAACAGTAAAACGGTTCTAGTCTTGAACGTCGTGACAGAACACAAACTACTCACACCGTTGGGCAAAACGGATAAAAATGAGCACAATGATTTTTATTCAAATCTAATACATATACGTTTTATTTATTATTTACGTCAGATTTATTATTGTATTGTACATCTATTATATTTACACGTCATATGCAATTTACACATTTTTGCGTCTTTTTCCGGTAGCAAAATTGCATATTTAAAACAATTTTATTAATCACTTCAAATTACATACAGCTTCTTCAACCATTCCCTTTGAAGAACAGAAACTTTACCAAAATCAATTTAAACGTTTGTTGTATAAACGGTTCGAATCACGTCGTCCACTTTTTATTTCACTAATTAATTATTTAGTGGTATTTTGATCAAGTATGTGAGATACTATCGTCACTTGTTTCCTGTCAAACAGGAAATCGAGTTTTCTGTATATTGTATACATTGTCCAATAAAACACGATATGGTTAATGTGGACGCATTTGTGAAGTTTTTTATACTTCGTTTTATTTATTTTAATGATAAATTGTATACGAAATAAATATAAATATTTATGAGTATTAAATTAAATATCATTACATTATCTTTCGTTCTATGTTACTTTTTTTTGTATAAAAACCTATCAGATATTGTTTTAACTGTTGATTCATAGCATATATGGTACAAATTTTAAAATGTTTGTATTTTTTAATACACATTTACAAACAAACAGGGTATGTTTGTTAGATTTAATGACGCTTATTAGTAACGTTTTTAAAACTAATCCGTAATTATCACGAAGACACAAAATTGTCTATTTAAATAAATAACAGTTTAAAAAAAAAATTTGACAAACAGATAAATGTAACAGCTGAGTTGTGAGCAGAATTATCTTTGGAGGTAATAAATCTGATGGAAAAACAATTTATAAATATCTACGAAGGGTAATGGGGTGATTATCAAGATTCCCCAAAAGTTACAAAGATAAAAACGGAAACAAAAAATGGTTAGTCCTTTTCAGCATATAGGTATTAATCTTGTATTCAGAACCTTGTTTTGGATTTGCTTTTGAAATTGTTTTTTAAGTAACTATGCACAGAATCTTGTTATATTCATTTGGTAAAAATAACATTACTTGTTATTAAACACACCACGAAAATTAGAAATTAGACAACTTCCAAAGTCAAAGCTGGGCACTCCAATGGGATTGTCTATAGAAGTTAATTATTTGTGGCATGTGCTATAATGTTTCTTCTCAAATTATTTAAAAAATTCGTGAAACCCCTGCGCCAATAGGATTAGTCAGAGATTGGTTTTTGAAAAAAAATGTTTCTTACTACCTATCCAAAAATGTCTCGCATCTAAAAAATATTATAATCTGAAAATTTATTTGTCAAAACTAGAGAAAAAATTTCGTTGATAAAAAATTTGTTAATTACATGCCAAAACTTCAGGGGGTTATTCCTTACAACATTTCAACACAAAAAGTTCCTGTTGATATAAAATGCCTCGCTACTGAGATGTTGATTGTTCAGTTTTTTGTCTTTTTTTTTCATGTACTTTATACATTTTTAAAACACTGACGTAGTTTTCCACGAAACACCAAAACACCATATACTGCACTAGATGCGCGTTTCGCCAACCAAGTTGGCATCATCTGCAAATAACGAAAACTAGTTTTAATCATCAATTTTAAAATCATCAAAAGGTCTCTTTTGAAAAATTCCTAAAGTGTTTTTTATAGTTTAACATAAAGATATTATGCGATTTCTTAATTCATCTTCATTTTGAATAGGTGTACCGCAAACTAGAGTCTTAAGGTGCTCCAACAGAAAATAATCCAAACTGTTCAGGTCAGGGGACCTAGGACGTCACAACTGAGTTGCTCCCCGACCTATCCAAGGAATATTATATGTTTGATCCAAAAATTTACGCGCCATAACAATAAAATGTGCAGTTGCATCCATCGTGCATAAAGCACATCTGATTTCTTAAAATAGGGACACTTTCAAGCAAGATAGGAAGATCTTCAAGAATGCGAGTGTACGATTGTACATTAAGTCTCCATTCCTATCAGGTAATCCTCAACAATTCCAGCCCACACATTCACTAAAATTGCTTCAGAAAATGTGGCTAAATAATTGCATGCAGATTTTCGTCTGTCCATTAATGATTATTGTGGAAATTTCTAATATAGCGTTTCGAGAAAAATTAGATTCATCGGTAAATAATATTTGACGATCAAATAAGGAATTTTCAGCAAGTTTTGGAAGAAACCACTGGCATAAGTCATACGCAATGGAGTCACGAGGGAGTAGTGCTTGGACTCTTTGAATGTCATAGGGGTATAACAGATTTTCAACGAGAATTTTCCAAACAAACAGGTACATGACTAATATTCATTATTAACGAAATTTTTCTTGTACTTGCTTCAAGATGTTCTTCAACTGCGTTTAAAACGGCTTTCTCATATCCGAAGGTCTCACTGTAGGATGAGCTCCTGCAAATTTGTCGTTTTTTTAGCACTTTCGATTTCATGAATCTGTCTGTGAATAGTAGAAAGTGTTCTTGGATCAGGTATTCTCCGATTTGGGTACCGCTCTTGGTATATTCGTCTAGCTTAAAGAGCAAGCCCGTATGTAAAATGTATTTCCGCTAACTGGGCATTTGTAAAATTCATCATATTTTTTGTAATAATTATTTTTACCTAATTTGTTGCAAAACTCACTTGAAAAGAAACCTTAAAAGGAAGAAACAACAAACAATTCAACAAATAAACATGTATGTATGACATAACAAATAAATAAAATTATCGGCCTACTAAATTTGGATTACTTATTATTTATTATTGCACCAAAATGTTTCTGTATTTTAGGACGAAGAATAAGATGTTATTTTGCCAAATAACTCCTAAACGGTGCAAAATACGAAAAAAATGGAAGATATCAAAAAAGTTTAAGAAATGAACAAGGACGTTAGCTAAGTAAAAAACAGTGTCGCCCTAAAAAGAAGTTCCGGGGGGTATTAAAGGGTTCATGACCCCTAAAAAAAGTATCACCTTGTAGATTGTTGCAAAAATCAGTAAAGCTATTTTGTGGAGACTGTAACAAGTAGTATGTATAACAAATTTGAATTAATTATCTTTAAAAATGTGTAAAATACATGAAAAAAAAAAAAAAAAAAATTCAACAAATGTTGTAAGGAATAACCTCCTGAAGCTTTGAAATGTAATTAATTAACACCCTGTATGTTTTCATACGTGATACATTATTGTTATAGTGATATTTTTGGATAGGAAAACACATTTTTTTCAAAACCAACCTTTGACATCCCTTTGACGCAGAGGTTTATTTAACAGTTTATAGGACAGGCCTTAGTATCCAAAGAACGTGAAAAAGAAAGAACATTACCTATTTGAACATTTGTAAATACTGTGTAATGATATTTATTCAAATTTACACAAACTCATCTTTATTTTTTAATAACATTCTATTTAGTCTTTGTAAAATATTCGTTAATGGGCTATTGACGTCAGAAGTATGGAATAAAAAATAAATTAAATAGAAAAACAGAAAAAATCTGACGAATTCAGATCGAGCAAATCTTTTGCATATCTAGCAAGTTTCTTAGTGGATGGAATTTGGCAAAACAAAAATTGTTTGTATTAATGTTATAAGGAAAATACACATTTTCTGAATTTAATTTTTTTCATGACATTGGAAACGAACGATTTCTTACAGAAAAAATAGGCAAAAGTACCAAAACACATGCCTTCAGATAACCGAAATAACACACTGTATACGATAACGAAATAATTTAAGCTTATTCGTTTTATTAAATTTTTTAGCAAATACTTTCAAAAATTGGAAATTACTTGCAATGTAAAATTAATATTCTAATAGTTTATTTTAAACTTATTTATAACATTGATCCCTTTAGCACCGTCAAAGACTCGACTTCTTTTATGTTGCAAATAAGTTTAAAATAAACTATACGTGCATATGAAATAGGACCACTTGTTGGGATTAAAATAAAGGTCTTATATGTTCTATATGTATTTAACTTAAATAAAATAAAAAAATAACGTCTCCGAAAGAAATTAATGCCTAACATTCGCAATTTTACGTCAGTTGAAAATTTGATTAGGTTTGAAAGTTAATAATTACAGTTCCAGTGGGAAGTTACGCTGGTGATAATATTTTCATGTTTACTGAACCATTTGTTTAGAAATACAAAAAAGTGTTAGCAGATAACGTAAAAATAAATGCAATAGCACCAGTTAAGAGAGAGAACATTAATTAATGGTGGTGGTCCGTTTGCATGTTAATAAAGGAACGTTATTTTTCTCATGTTACTATCGTCGGAACGTTATGAAATTTACATTATAATTAGTTGAAGATGTAAGGAATACGTAGAAATAAAAAAACGAAATTCAATATTTTACACCATTCCGTCATTTTTTGCGGTTATCTAGTAAACGGTTGGCCGACAAGTTGTCACGTTTCAACGACACGTACACATTTTTATTTAATAAATTAAAAATGGTGTGACAACGGTAGTACAAAATATATCTGCCACATATCTTTCTTTAATTATGTGACACTGTGAAACCAGCCTAATTAAAAATAAAATAGAGAATCTCATTTACCATTGCTTTCACTTTACGAGTCGCCCCTGGTCCTCAAGCACCAACAAAATAAATTTAATATTCCAAACACCACTCCAATCCTCTTGTACCAATATAGGTAAGTACTATATGTCTAATCATAAAAAAATACTTAATTCAGTAGACCTTTTAATTCATCGATTAAACAAACCCTTTTCCAAACTAGATAAACCTGTACCTTTCTGAATTACATTCAGCCTCAGCCATCTTAAATCAAACTTTATTAATGGCCGACCAAGACGAGTCCCTAAAAGTGATGGGGCACCCCATATGTGAAGTAGTCGATATAATAGCATAATAAATACAAGTGGGCCGCGATATCTTGCGCACGTGTTTCGGCAGATACCCCTGTCATACGAGCACTTCCTTTCTGTTGATGGGGTAGCTTTAGGGCAGTACCAGATCCGCGGGTTAGTGCCACTTCTCCGATTACCTCAGGAAGAGCACGTGGGGAAAAATAATGCCTACATAGGTGTGTGTATGTGTTTGTAGACTCGTAGTTGCTTTAAAAGTAGTGCCAGCCGGAAATGGGTGGTTTTCAAGAAGAATCACCTAACACAACAATGGAAAACTACTTCGAGGTCCGACAACAGACATGACAGACTTGATTTTATATCATATGGCGGGCTTGTTTCGGAATGGTTCGAACGTTATAACTACCCTTTTCAATGAACCTTTCATGGATAGACTACATATCTGAACAAATTCCTAAATAATGCTATTGTCGCCAATAGCATCAAATTGAGATAGCTTTGGAATGGTCTGCGGACAACCATAGATTTCTTTGATGAAATCTACATCTATTTAAATATACAGACATTCGCTTAATTTTAAATTATTAATAAGTGTATACAGGGTGTATTAAATGAATTGGATACAGGTTAATAGTAGATTCTCTTCATAAAAATATGAAGGTTTTCTTAATAAAATGTTGGGGTTTCGATGTTTCGGTTTTGAGATATGGAGCACCAATTTTGTTTTTGGGACAAAAAAGACAGACATGTAATTTGGTACGACAGGATGTGACAAATACGATACTTTTATTTTGTTGTTGTTTATATAGGGTAGTTACGTTAGTTTTTTTGGTTATAAATAACTTTTCTATCACATATTTTTTGAATTTTAACAACATTAGTTTTACATAAAAAATATAATCTTGTTACAAATTGATACGTGGCGCCATTCGATAAAATTAAACATTATAATAATTTCTTTAGTAGCAATGATAATAAAAGAAAATTGCACATCAGTTTCTAATTTAAATAAATAAAACCTCCTCAAAAAACAAACAACAGTTTTAAATCGATATTTTCGAGGAATTTAATTTTGTTATAAGGCATTTTTTAAGCTACTTGTATAATTTTTTATTTACCTAACAGTAATTTATGCGCAATTATTCTTTGAAAATCAGGGCTAATGAAAAAAAAACCGAAAATAATTTTTGAAAACTGTTAGTTAAGATATCACTTGCGATTTTCGCAGTAATTTTCAAGACAAATTCGTAGTTCAAAAACTAATGTGATGTACCTCAAATTATTGCCGAAAAGCAGATTAAAAAAAAATCTAAATGGTGGATAATTTCATTTTTGTTATAGCATATTACTGAAACAAATTTCATATATTCAGTTTTTTCACATCACTTCCGGTTTAGCCGGAAATGAATTTTTGTTTTAGAAATTTCGATTCTCCCAATATATTTTGGTTGCATTGAACGCATTCAATTATCTATGAAAAAATTTATAAATCACTTTTGTGCTATCTAAAACCGTTTTCGAAATATTAATACCTCTTTGACTTTATCCTCATATCTACCATACAGTACGAAATGTAAGTGACATCGCAGTTAGCTGTGGCCAAGGCGCCTTGTGTTATTAATACTACCATTATTAGAGCCAAATCGTAGTAGGCAGGTGTCAAACTAGGACAATTATTGAGAAACCTAACACACAGCTAACGATGTCACTTAAATTGCATGGTAGGTACCAAGATAAAATCAAAGCTATTAATATTAAAAATTTAGGTAGAATATGCCATTTTTATTCATATTTAGTCTCTCTCCTCTAGCGCTGACGTTATTCTTGTAAGTTTTTAATGCTGTACAAGGATGAAGTACTTGCCGATAAGAAAAATTTTCCGCCTATCATCTTGCAGATGCAAGACAAATATAATGGCATTCACAATAAACCAAGTGACTGTCAGCTATTTCGGGCAAACTGTTCTGGTTATAAGACAATTTTGAATAAAATTTTACAGCTAATTGTTAATAAAACGACTGAATGACAATGCCAATGGCAAATTAAATAATTTGAAAGCCTCCTACTTTACATTTTATTGCTTTCATATCTCATAAATGCACATCCCAAATGTAATTTTCTATTTTATACTGTTTTGCTTGTAAGCGACTACTCCTACGATAATAATTAAAGAGAGACAAAATGCTTATTCCAATCTATCCTTGTCAAGTATAGTTTCCTTGATTTTTTCCAAGCAAAAAGTTCTGGGGGATGTAAGTACTGCCAAGTTGGCTATCTCAACCTTGGGCTGAAAGGAAAACTCTCCAGTATTGGCAAGAGTTACCAGGATTAGTTCATTCGAAGGCGTTTATAAAATACCCTTTGAAATCAAGAGCTAAGAAACTTTTAGAGTTAAACAGGGTAAACCTGAAAACTCTAACAGGCCTATATACCGGGCACTGCCGACTAAACTATCATGTGCATAAAGTCGGCCTAGCGGAAAACGCCGAGTGCCGTCTATGCCTGGAGGATGATGAGAAGGCAGACCACATCTTATGCACCTGTCCCGCTGTGGAGAGGATCCGATTCTCAATATTTGGCAAAGGGCAACTGCTGCCAGAGGATCTGGACATATTCTCACCCAATAAAGTTTTCAGTTTCATTAAGAGACTGAACTTATTGGGTGAAATATAATTAGGCGTGAGCCACAATAGGCCTGCTCATGGCCGCAGTGGAGGGTCTACTGAGACCCACTCACAACAAACCTAACCTAACCTAACCTGTAAGGTGGACCACCATCCTAAAAACATGTCTTCCTGTTTTAATTTTTTTCATAATGCATTAAATTATGGATGGAGTAGATCTCAAAATTCTTCCCAAGTTTAGTTGTTATAATTCAACACATCCTGATTTAATGGCGTATTTTTTGCTTCTCTTTTACAACTTTGAGGCATTTTTGGATAACACCATTTTTGGCGATTATCATGATTTTTACACAAGAACTCACACCTCAGTTCTTTTAAGCATCAAACACACTCTGTATGTACATTGTGACGTGTGCTCAAATAAGGAAACCAAAAGCCACAGTTTATTATAATTATCACCATACAAAATGATATTTACTATTATTGGTAACAGAATTATGATGTTTGTAAAGAAATTGTCAAGCCGGAAACATTAAACGTTTCCTAGATAGAAACATGTGGAGCATTTCCTATGAAGACTTTGATCACCTGTGATTAGCGTTTAATAATTATTATCATTATCGCCAATAAATAAAGCGTGTGAGAAATGAGAGACAGGTTGTACATCCCGTCCTCTCCTACACAACTCGAAGATTCAGAATCAGAAAGGGAGAGGGAGCGATTGAACTATGTTATGTTGTCCCAGGCCTTCTAAGTAAGTACGAGCGGAAAAGGTTTTTTTTGCTGCTCGACAGAATGGTACGGGATTTGTAGTAAAATTTAATTCATAATCATTGACTGGTTTTAGAATAATATTAGAATAGACGTCCTGCATTTGTCACTTGAATTTTTTTATAAAACAACAAATAATTACTAGAGGAAGTTGAATTGTCGGTTTCCTTCGCAAACTGGTTAATTAACAGGTACTCACTCATAATTAAATTGATTTTAGGTTTTGTGCTCGAATGATCAATATTTAATTTATACAATATTAACACTGATTTCGACAATTAATAGTCTGAGAAAATATTAACTGTGACATGGAATTACTTTACATACCTACCTTAATCATTAATTTCAAAATTTTATGATGCCATATCCTGTCAACAGCTGTTTACAGTATCATAATGTCAAATGTAATTTAGATTATATATCGACTTGCTACCAGTACTATGAAAATGTTTGAAAATAAATAGTTGTAAACCATAATTATTACACTCACAAGAAAAGTCTAGGGACATTTGACATTTTCATAAATACACGTATTTTTCTTTTTTTGGAATTGATTTAGAAAAAAAAAAACATAAACATGTCTTACGTCTTGTATGATTTTTCTGAAGTGGGTAGGAACCATTAATGTGAAGATAACACTGACGTTGTTTTCCATGAAACAAAAAAAACACAATATACTGCACTCGACGCGCGTTTGGCCAACCAAGTTGGCATCATCTGGAGATATTATATTATGTTCTATTTTTGGGGTCTACATGCATGAAATCAAATTTAAGATTCTGAGTTCTAGTCAAAAAGCCGAAAAACTGCTAAAATTTAAATCGTTTAAAACTTTTTCATTTTAGGAAAACAGGAAACTTCCTTTAATGAAATTTGACAGCAAAGTAAATATTTTTTAGACTATCTTAACAGACTTTCAAAATTTCTGATAGATTTTTCTGCACCCTCTATCTCAATCGAAGTAGGTTGTACTCCCAAAAAAATACTTATTTTTTTCCTCTTTCGTACGATATACTATATGCCCTACCTATGTTTTAATTTTTCGAATTTTTTCGCAACCTTAAGAAAAAAATATGTAAATTTTAAATATTTTCAACGTAGTTTGATAATAAGTTGTATTCTCAATTTTTTGTTATAAAAATAATAGTATATTATTCTACGAGCATGTAATGATGGCTTTACTCACGAGGGTGTTTACATACCCCTTAAATTTTAATAAAATATTTGAGAACCAGGGAATAATGAAATCATTATTCACTAGTGAATAACACAGCCCCACAAAAAAAATAATTCTGACCTAGCAACGAGACGAGTATATCTTTATGTATTTTTGATCGCTGATTTCGAATCCGGGGTCAAAAAAAGTCGTACACCCCCCAAAAAAAAAATGTTAGAGTCAAAAAACGCTCCCTGAATAGGGTATATATGAGATAACGCTCTGAAAATGATGTTATCATTTTAATCAATCATTTTGTTTAATATTTTCGGGAAAAATTGAATGTATTACGATAAAAATAAAGGTAAATTACAGCGTTCACCCTATCGGTATGAAACGCACCCCCACAGAGGGTGAGAACCACCCTCATCTGCCACCAAACCAATTGATAACGACAATGACTGAAAAACATTCATTTTCTTGATTTCCATCTTGATTATTTCCCGGAAAATTTAGGTGACTATAGTGAAGAACAAGGGGAACGTTTCCACCAGGACATAGCCGAAATGGAAAAACGATATCAAGGAGGATGGGACAAACACATGATAGCAGACTACTGTTGGTCTCTAAAAAGAGACACGAAAGAACAACACAAACGACAGTCAGTAAGAAGATCGTTTGAAAATAAAGTTAAAAGATACCATAAAAAAAAAAAGATTAAAAAAAAAGAAGAATTAAAAGCTACTAACGTAAGAGTACTTGTCACCCCCTTCAGTGATGCGTTTTATACCCAAATGGTGTTAAGATTGGTCACAAATGACTGCTAATATCCTAGCCATAAGGATCTATGCAAATAAGAACATCCATATAATGAAATCGTTATCAAATTTTATGTTTTTTCCTTTCTTTTTTCTGTAATTGAAGTTAAGGGTTGTTCTTCATAACGTTATAGGGGTAGTTTTGGGGTATTACGTGATTTCTACGTCAGTTTATTGCAAACCTAACGAAACTTAAACATTTTTAGATGTTTTTCAGTCATTATCGTTATCAATTGGTTTGAGGGCAGATGAGGGTGGTTCTCACTCTCTATGGGGGGTGCGTTTCATACCGATAGGGTGAATGCTGCAATTCACCTTTATTTTTATCGTAATGCATTCAATTTTTTCCGAAAATATTAAACAAAACGATTCAGGGGGTGTTTTTTGGCTTTAAATTTTTTTTTTGGGGTTGTACGACTTTCTTTGACCCCGGATTCGGAATCAGCGATCAAAAATACATGAGGATATACTCGTTTCATTGCTAGGTCAGAAAATTTTTTTCTTTTTGTGGGGCTGTGATAATCCATTATCCTTCAGGAAATATAAAAGTATCACAATTTAATATTTCTGGCCTTTTAGTTATTAATCTAAAGTTGATCTAGCATAACTGGCATATAGGTAATTTTTTTTGCTTGCATATGTAACATGCAAATAAATACAGTAAATTTTAAAAACAAAACCCAAAAGCTTTTTTTAAAATAAATGTTGCACCTATCTACTGAAGAAGTTCAATCTTCTTCCAAGTACATATTAGTATAAAATCAAAAGATGATGGTAAATATTATAGTAAATTAAATCTCATGTCTTTCCTCCTACCCCTATATTAACCTAAAAGATATATTTTTTATTGCTACTACTTTTTTTAAAATACATCTTCTATTGCAGTTGGAGGGCTGTATCACCATGCATTAAAAATTGTATTAAAAGACTTACGTGATCTGGCCATGATTATTATCGATAGGCAACAAAGTTTTTTTTTTAAATTACTTATTGATCGTCGGCCTATTTCCGCTCCCAAGGTCAATCACCGACACCAGTAATATGTGTTTGTGAAAATAATGGCAACCTTAACCAGTCAATTCTGCCAAACCAACATTTTCGTGGGGTGGGGATATTTAACGTGCACACATCGCAGACTCAAGAAACCCACAGTTTCATATCCTTATCGAAAGGCAGTGATGCGATCTGGTCTGCTCATCTACTGTATATCATCTATTTGGTCCGACTCGGGTTTGACCCATGTCGTTTGGGTGTAAGAACACTCCAGTGTTCGTCACACCACTGAACGACGCTACTAGGATATAAAGTTCTTTTTTAACTGTGAGTCTATGATTCATCTTTAATAGCCAAAAGTGTACACAAAATTTATATTGCAGCTTATTTTTGGTATAAAAAAGTTAGTCTCGCATGGACAGATTAGTATTTGTTGCCTTGACATACTTGTGGACATAAAATTGCATACAATTTTATAATCATATTTTAATTATCGTAATAATAACTTATTAAATGAAACAGTCAAGAGTTAGTAGCATCCTAGCTGTAATAAACGAAATTATTAAATACTCATCCTTTCCGATAGCTTAACTTAATGAATTCTGATATTTATTTCAATAATAATAATAATAATAATAATTTAACAATTCCTCGTGTGTACCTCCCACGTCAACGGGGGGGGGCCGAGGACTCTTGAGCCTGGAGTGTACGCATGGCAGAGTAGTTCTGAGTATGGCATGTAACATACTCAGGAGCTCAGATCCCCTCTTGCGGTTCGTAAAACATCACGAAACTGTAGGAGTTTGGAGCAGGATTGTTCAAGGCAGCAAAAAGGGCCGCTGATGAACTCGGTCTCGCATTTGACATCAGGCGAGGAGGCCGGCGAGGTGCTGATGTTGAGTCAGTCACCGAACTTCAGCCAAATCGTCTGAAAGCCCGAATCAGAGCTGCCGAACAGGAAAATCTGTTTCGGCAGCACGTCGATAAACCCCAGCATGGTGTCTTCTATAAGAACATGGAAACACTGAGTTTATCGACCAGGCTGACCTTCGCATTTCTAAGGTCAGCAGGGCTTAAGTCGGAGACCGAGGGATTCATTATGGCCTGTCAAGATGGTGTTATCAACACCTTGGTCTACCGTAGCCGCGTGTGGCGTGTAGAGGTTCCTGATATCAACTGCAGGACCTGCCATCAGGCGCCGGAATCGCTCATGCACTTACTATCTGCATGCCCTATATATGCGATTTCGGCCTACATCCACCGGCATATTGCGGCGTTACGAGTGCTATACTACCATCTAAGGCTCTCGTACGGGGTAGACCAGACACCAGTGCTGCCTTACGTCCGCGGAGATATTGAGTCCGTTGTCGAGAACGAGAAATGTCGGATTTACTGGAACTACTCGTTCCCGACTGTCAGGCTAATCCAAGCCAACAAGCCTGACATATTCCTCCTCGACCATCAACTCAAGGTGATGTATGTCATCGAGTTCTCGGCACCTGCGGAGAAAAACATCACCTTGAAGGAGGAGGAGAAACGGATCAAATATCGCGATCTCCGGTACGAGCTCCAAGTGCTGTACCCAGGCTACTCGATAAAAATGATCGTCCTTATAATCGGTGTACTCGGAGGGATAAAGCCTACGCTGCTCTCGGAACTAAAGATCATACCGACCTGCCAAAAATCAGCCGAGTGGCTGGCAGGTCAAATGCAGAAGGCGGTCATTCTGGGTTCTCTCCGTCTGCTTAGGGCACACGATTCTGATATCTACAGTCACTAACCCTGCGGGATGTGGGGAGTGGCTGTAGTTGATGCGCCGGCGCGTCGGAGGCCACGGGAGGACTGACCGGTATCGGGAAACCGCAAAAAAAAAATTTAACAATAATTTCACATTACAAAATTTGAAATACTTTGAGTTATCAAATTCTTGTAACTATAAAGTTCACTTTAGAGTTATTAGTACCTCTATCACTCTTTACAGTAAATTTTGTTCTATATTTTGAAACAAAATAGCATTATAAGAATCAAAAATACGACCTAGACACACCTAATAGACTTTGTGGTAATTTTTTGAGGCCTAAGGTTTCTATACATTCTGTATGCAATTTATAAGCTTCTTAATACATCATTTTGAAAAAATAACTTAAAAAGATTCTTTATAAAAAAGTCATATATTTCAGAAAGTCAGAGTTGCATGATTGTTTCAAACTGCGGCAAAGAAAAAAAATTGTGGAAGAATGGGAAGGTTTCTCAGAATTTCATCAGCGATTTGGTTTAAAATATGCCCAGGAGGGATGGCCCAAATAAATACTGCCTAACTCTCTACTTTCTTGTTTATGCTAATTTTTTAAGATTATGGGTCTTAAACTTTGTTGTGATCTATTTGAAATATTTTTGGAGTTATGACAAAAGAGCATGTTTATAAAAACCAAATCCTCCTGTATTTTGTACTTTTGAAAAAGTACAAGCCAAAATCTTGGTGTTTTTGACTGGATGAGAATTTGACTTCTAAAAAAAGGCAATGTTTTGAGAAAAAATCCAATGAAATAAACTGGAACTGAAAAAAAATATTCTAAATCTTGTACTATTCGAAAATTACGATGTTGCAAAATCAAACGAAATTATGCGATGTTATATTTTGAATGTTGATTAGTTTAGTTGCAACTATTAATCCTACGTAATAGAACACACACAAATTTTGGGTGGAAAGAAGCTCGAAATTTCGTCGAAACAATACATACATATACATACACCAACAATCTCACGATATTGTGGTATTATATTTACATTTTATGTATCGAAAATAGATATGAAAAAATTGCAGAAATCAGTTCAGAAATTCAAGTAACACAAACATTCCACCTATCCTTTTAGAGATTACCTGTATAAAAGTAGGAACTAGTCAAATATGCCCGAGTGCAATTATTATTATAGGTATATGATTGTATGAATATAGGGTTTTACTAACCTCGAAATAATATTGCCATGCTTCCAAAATCCCAAATCATTAATAATATATAAGTAATTTGACACTTATAATAATTATATTTCCTAGCATGCACTACCGTCTTTTTTCTGACGCGGGGTGTACTAATCTACTAGAGGATATAACTATTCACCAGGACAAATTAACATTAAGGAGCTGGAGCAACTTTATGAAGATAGTAGTATGAAATAGAGAGCAGCATTGGCATTGTTGGAAAAGAAACGAACCATGTCCAACACTTGAGGCAATATGCAACGATGTGCAATATTGTTTCTTATCTCACTTTCACTATCAGACCCATCCTCTAGTAGCAGATTCTATTTTATGTATGAAAAAATTACAAAGAAATAATTATACCTTATTGTTGTGATAAATCCGCTAATGGTTCTAGATTAATTTGAATTTTCTTCAATCGATTAAGAAAATACCTTATAAAGATTATTTTTTTTATAATCACGTAACCACGGTGTTCTGAAAGGAATTTTTCAGCAAAATTATATTTTGTAATGAATTCTATACAGATTTTATTGTTCGGACTAAATTTAACGAGTCTACATTAAATACATAAAATAAAATAAGGTATAAGTAAAGTTTATTTCAAACTTATTTGCAACATAAATAACGTCGGATTCTTTGATCCCTTCACCGCCGTCAAAGAAACTGACGTTTTTTATGTTACATATAAGTTTGAAATAAACTATACATACATGCATATGCATTTGTACCTAATAAAGCCGAATACTATTATTATCACTAATTTTACATTATAGTATAATACACAATCAAGTGTTATTGTAACCCATGAAATTTTGTATTCTTTTGCAAATAAATATATATTGTCTATCTTAACTTAACTATATATCATATATATGTGTGTATATGATATGTATCTGAGGACATTTCAAAGTATGTATTAATGTATTTGCATGCATGTACATATGTGTGCATATGTACATGTGTATGAAATGTGCTTTATCACATATATAATATGTACATATATTATCTAAAATTATTGCTATTATTTTATTTCTTAAGATTATTGTATTGTATATGTTTATATACTAGTATATAGGTGTGTATATGCTTGTATATGTGTGTATGCGTGTATGTATGTGTGTGTATGCGTGTATGTATGTGTGTGACGTGTATATATGTATGTATATATGTATATATATATATATATATATATATATATATATATATATATATATATATATATATATATATATATATATATATATATATGAGTGTATGCGTGTATACATGTGTATCGGTATGTATATGAATATAATCAAATGTACTATCCCACGTTCAAATATCTTTGATATTTTGTGGTGTACCATGTTTATTTGTATAATGCAATTATAATTCCATTTATGTATTGTATGTATATATTAAAAATAAACATTATTCTATTCTATTCTATTCTTTGTTTTGATACTTGAAAAATAAAATCAGAGAATCATTTTTTTTATCTTAAGAGATTTTGTGGTAATTTTTTTAGGACTAATGTTTCTTCTATACATTTTGTCTCCAATTTATAAGCTTATAATATATGTAATGTAAATAATTAAGTTTAAAATAAACTTTACATATATATATTTTCTCTTTTCTTGACCGTTGATATCAAATATTTAATAGTGTGTCTTGAGATTTACGGTCAGATACATATACACGTAATTTTTTCTAACGTTTTGGTTTATTAAACCATCATCAGAGAACTACAATTAATACATTTTTTAAAACACAGTTATAGTTAAATTATATTATCTACTTTCACTATCAATTAGGTGTTTATTTTAAATTTCATTATACATTAGATGTTATGTGTTTGTCTGTTTTAACGTAATTAAAATATTTTACAAGGTATTTTAGGTTCTTATGATTTGGTTTCGGCAAGACGTAATAATTGAATTTACATTACATATTACCACAAATTTAATTAGGTTCAAATAGGTTTCGCTTATATTTCTTATATCTGTGCGATTGTTTATTGCGTTGGCATGTGTTTTTACTTGGAACATTTGATGTATCGGCTATAATTCGGTTCTTTTTCTAAAATTTGTATGTTGTTAAAATGAAATAGGTGGTTTTGTTCTATTGCGTGTTTTGTGAGTGCTGTCGTGTTTTGGTCTAGAGTATTCTGTATTTGTGTCTGTATACTCTTTTATGCAGATATTCTTTTGATGGACCTATGTAATTATTTGGTTACAGTCGTGGCTTGTCTATAGCGTTAGTTTCATCTTCGGTTGGTTGTGCTACCAAGTTAAGTTGTTGGATTTTTTTTTGTATATCAAGTATAAGTAGAGGATATTCTGATATCTGAAAATTTAAAACAATATATCCAAGTTCTGTTAGCGTCAGATTCTTACTCAAAAAATTTGACAGCTATTTTCTAGTTTGACCGATTGCGAACTTGGAGCAAATCTTGAGTATCTTGTTTTTCAAACGCCTAAAAATGGAAAAGAACCTTTTTGTCCATATTTTCTTATTGCTCAACGATAGAAAACTTGAGAGAATTACAAAATTTATAGAAATGAAAGGGTAGTATGTATTTTTGGCTTAAATATTTAAAAACCAAATATGGCATGACACCTAAAATATGTTTAAGGCTTTGCTATTATTTTAATTAGTAAAAAAAAATTGTAGTTATATTTTGTTGTAATTAAAATTTGTGTTCTGACAATGAAAGTAATTCTTTTTATTCGACTCGCCATTTTTGAAATAATTTATATTTATAAGGATTAATTAAGTATGGCGTTAATCTAATAAGATGAAAAAAAAAAAGAATATCTGATTTTATTTCTCAAATATCAAAACAAATGTATGTATAGTTTATTTCAAATTTACGTGTAACACAAAAAACGTCGGTTTCTTTGACGGTGGTAAAGGGATCAAAGAAGCCGACGTTATTTATGTTGCAAATAAGTTTGAAACAAACTGTAATATTTCTCATTTAAAGTAACACATTTTCAGGCTTATTTGCCGTTTTTGGAAAATAAAACATTCTTATTTTTTTTTTTAATTATTAGCACACACATAACCATATTCTTGCTGAAAATTGGTAATTTATTATAATATAATGTATAACACAATTTTAATTGCCTTTAATGAATGTTGCAAAATTTAAAAATAGAACATACCTACCGGTGTGTGAAAAAAGTCCTCGGATATGTAATATAACGCGAAACTCACCAAAATTTATTGAAATGACAAATTACCTAGCCATACATATTTACAATTACATACATTTAGGTATACATATTAACCTAAATTAGGTAATACAAGAACTTTCGGATTTACTCGGCGTAACGAGACTTCTTAATTATGTAATTTTTTTAATAACTCCATGTGCGATACTCATCTATTTATTTGCTTCTCATTAATAAAAAATTAAATCGTAATCGCCTATATACTTCTGCGAAATATACATACAAGATGAATAAGATTTTTATTAAGAAATAAAAAAAATACAAAATTTAGGCTAATATATAAATAAGATCATTTTCAGTAATTATTTAACCCACAATTGGTCTAAATCAACAAAGCAAGATTTAAACATAAATTTTTCGATTTTTCTTAATTTCTTATCATTCTTTTTAGAACCTTTACTTCGAAAAAAGTAAATTAAGTTAATGCTTATTACAAACGCCCATAAACAATTTACAATTTTATAGTAAAAAAAAAATGCAAAAGTGCATTATAACGGCAGATTTTGAATTTGTAACTTAAAACTTCGTTATTAATAACCATACTATCACTAGGGTCGGGTGGCTGGAGTACAGCACGGTCTGCGAGGCGTACACGTGCGATTTAGAAGTGATTTGCTGAGCTTATTTGAAAGGTTAGCGGAGGTTGTACCTATAAATTATACATAAGTCAAACGGCCAAAGGGTAAAAAACGACCGTACGCGGACACAGTGAATAAATTTATCGGTAATTCGGATTTATCTCTATACGGATGTAAAATAATTTGTAAGTTTGTAATCAAGACTTACCACAAAAGTGTCGCGTCATCAAACCGTGCAACATCAAAATAAAAAGGCAGCCTTTGACAACTAGTTTATGTTTGTTTATTGTTAATGTTAAAGCCTGTAATATTCGCAACAACTGGATAAAAACTTGAGTTTTGGAATAAATACAATCCCGGTGACTGTCGACATCGTTACGTAGATATATTCCTGTTCGTGAGACTTGTAAATAGGATTAAATGACTAAAAACGCTCTGTATGTATTAGAAGATTGTAAAAAAATATTTTAAATATTATGTGTGTCTGGGCCCCTAAACTAACATTTCCTTTTACTAGCTAGTAAAAGCTACCGTTGCGATAATTCGGGGTGTTGGAGCATTCGAAAAATTAGAACTTTCAACAGGCAGTATTGTGTTTGTGTGTGTCGACATTCCGTTCTTTTCAAAGGACAGTTAATGGGTCTAGATGAAAAGTAGGGTACATTAATAGCAAATACAAAAAAGCTCCAATCCCTAACTTCATTTCAAAAGGTCCTGTCCCTAACACCAAGCCGTCCTTAAGTTGATAACGTGGTTGAAAGCAACTTTTTATTAGCTGAATATTTTCAACAAATAAAAGCTGTGATACTACGTTCAACCCTAACAGGCTGCAGCTATTGGGAAAACAGACAAGCTTTCAAAGTTCCCTTGAAAACATTTAAAAACTATTAATAACATTATAGAACTACACGACGCAATAGAAAAATTCAAAATGTTGTTGTCGTTAGTGGAATCGCTGCAAATAGTGGACGACGTAAATAACAGCTACAGGCTATAAATGACCAAAAAATAATCGCGTTAGTGAAAAATTCGAGAGTGTATTACAGAAAGATCCTGATTTTAGCAAATTAAGACAAATTTGTGATGTGATCTACAACTTCTTAAGTGGTTCACAGATTGTTTTACTTATGCCTGTATTACATCCGTAGATGTCGAGGTATTTTCAAAATGCAAAACATATTTTTTCACCAAAGCGAAATCGCTGACGAAAGCTGTAGAGACATACCGTGCTATTATATATAGTTCCCCACTTTGTGATGACGACAACCAAACTACTTCATAAATCTGCTTAAAAGGGGAGTTTATAAAAATTTTTATAAAATGTAAATTATTGTTAAAATTTATTTCCATTTACTGTACTTATTCAAGTATTATGATATGATGTAAACATATAGTCAATGAGCTCTGTCGGCCAGGTGCCTCGGACAGCTCTACTCATCACTCGTCTTTGAGAGGCACCTATAGGACTCATTTTCGGACACGTCTGAATTTTTTCATCAAATATCACCAGAAATCACTAGGTGAAGTTTCCCCAACTCAATGTATCACTTGTATATACTAAAACGAATTACAATAATTCGGCCATAAGAAAACAAATATGTTGTGTCTGCATAATGTATCTTCCCAAAGAGGCATCAGAAAAATAACCTTGAACTATGTAGACATCCGTAGACATCCTTTACATTATTTTTATATAAGAACAATAATATTGCTAACATGCAAATACAAATGTATCCTCCTAAGAAGGGTTTCAATGTTCTGATCCTAAACTATGTATGATCTTTTGTGTCTAGAGTGTTCTACAATCTCCAATATGTGACAGATTTATGATTTTACGTTTCTGGTCTATACAGCAGACAAGTACACGTGTTACTCTAATTTTTACCAATTTGTACTGTTTTTTGCTATTCGAAATGTATACTTGTCTTGTAACTAAACTAATCGAGATAAATTAAGAATTGAAGAGAAAACTTGACACGGAAAAAATTTTGGTACATCCATGTTCCTTATTTACCCCAAAAAAATGTTTTTATAAATTCCAAAGTTTCACAAAAGAAAATATCAATAAAAACAGATAATATCTTATCACTTCAGCTCAATCAAGCTTTTGAGTTGCTGTTTGGAGATGTGCGAAAGCCTGATATGGCTAATCGCTTCAATGTGACTCAAAGTGTGATTTCTTGTTTGACCAACCGATTCAATGAAAATGGAATTGTTAGAGATCGACTAGAGTTAACCAATGCTAGGAAACACACATTAGTCAGAGAATTTAAGATGGATCGTACAAGAAACTGCTCTCTATTGAGCAAGGATATTTCTGCTACAATTAGAGTTCGTATTACCCTATCTTAAATCGTCTCAATGAAGTTAGTCCGCACTGTAGAAGACCAATAAGATGCCTCCCCCTTCCCCTTCAATGAAAATCACAGAGCTCAACGTTTCCTATGGTGTGAAAAACAAGTAAACTGGCGAGATGACTAGAAAACCGTGATGTTTTCGGATGAGAGCAATTCTTGCCTCCATAAGACAGACGCACAGCTCATGTCTGAAAAGTGCAAAATCCAAGGGGTAATGATTGGTACGTTCAAGAGGTGTATACTTTCAGATGTGGATCTCTTATGGTTTGGTGTCGAATTTTCCTTCCGAGATCGTACGAAATTTATGCAAGAGACATCATTAAGAAGATAGTAAATGATTATTGTCGGAATTTGGAAAATAATTTTAGATTTCACAGAGTTGATATTATTAGGGCAGATAGAAATAGATAACGCTTGCTTTTACTTTCACTCTCTCAAAGTCTTAACTGCATTGAACGACGAACATGCCTGGGACATGTTTGGATGATCAATCGACAACCACCTGTTAATGACAATAGGATTCTTAGAAGAGTTCCTCTGAATTTATGGGATACCTTCGACCAAGACGAGATAAAACAACTGATATCATGTATGCCTAGAAGAGTTCAAGCAGTGATAGTAAACAGCGGTGTTAGTTATTTTGACTATTTAATTGAAGACCTCATTTCAATTTTGTTATTAAATATTTTCTGGCTGAATTATGAATGTGTTTGATTTATAGGAATGATGGAAGAAAATAGCTGTACTATTTTTGTGCGATCACTTTTTCCATGAGGTGTACGTATGAGGTATACCTGAAAGATCTGTACAAAAAGCTGCTATATACCTCCGAGGCTAAAATAATACGACTGATTCCAACTCCATCTACAAGTGTTTTGTTAAATTGGGCATTGGGTTCAATCGCTCTATTTTGATCTCGAGAATACGTGGCAGCTTTCAGAGACACCCTGTATTTTTTTTGTCAATATAATGGTATACTAATATTACCAAGTCCATTTCATGTGCTGTTTTTGTTTATGTGTGTACATATTTACATATCTACGTTATATGAATGAGGCATTTTAGTAACCTTAATTAAATATTAGAATAATAGGAAATAAAGAATTTAAATTGGAAATATTAGTAAAAAGCAAGTAATAACGTAATAACAACAATTTAGTGGCATATTAAACAAATAAAAGTTTAATGTCTGCCCCAGGAATTAACGAGTTTCAATCAACTTAAAAATATATAACATATTATGGTAACTTACCATCATGTAAAAAATTGTTGTTCGTGGGTTGAGACGCTGCGGGTGTTGCTGCTGGATTTGTTATAGACGACACCGGAACTGGTTTTCTATCCTCGCCTGGAAGCATTCCGGGTGCTTGAGTATAGTCAATATATGCACCTAATTCCGGCACGCACATAGGTTCGTATAAATTATTTGTAACAACTGAACTGTTGAGCGCTCGTTCCTTTTCTACATCTGCAAGAAGAGAAATCTCGTTAATAGGCTACGAGTAAAATGTTCGTTAATTATTATCTATATATTTTTCGTCTAATTAGAAACGATTGACACTTAAACAATAAAATAAAATTTGCGAGTAATTTTGGACCGTCATACTGTTTTCTTATTCTGGTATTTATTGGTCGGCGATGTTATGACCAAAAATTGACGTCCTTACGACGACATATTTTAGACGTACGCTAACTAGAGCTGACTTTATATTAACGTCATCTTTTTACTTCATACAGTGACGTCTTTAAGATCCTAGTGCTAATATCATGACGATTAGAATAATTACAGACTAACAACTCTTAACTATATTATTTTCTGTAAATAAGTTAATAATAATTTATTTCATACTCCAAAAAAATTCGTGAGAAATCGTAGAAGCGTATAATTTGACATTACTAGGAAGTCTCTTTGACGTTTCTTTATCTTTGTTGAAATATTCTCTGAACAAAAATATCATACGGTTCAGTTCACAGATGGCGTTGCTTACGCCTTGTCGACTTACAATGACTACTAGTTTAGATACACTGAAAGTTAATATTAACAGACAAACAACATACTTACCTTGAGATAAGACGTTTATGAGCTCGCTAATTTAAAAGGTAATTTACCAAAAATTGACGATTTTCTACGATTTATCTATCTGAAGAGCTCTTCTGCAAAAAACAACAAGTCCACATATGGAAAAAATGGGATTGTATCAAAACTTAAGAGATGGGCAATACGACTCTTTTCAATAAATCGTATCGTACTGACTGTAATACAAAAGATTAGTACCAAAGATTCTTATGGTTCTTACCACTATATCGTCCACCGTGCTATGCAGAGAATCAGCCTACAGGACAAATCGTATCAAAGAACGATACGATTTGTCACGACCACGGGTGATGTGGACAATTGGTAATAGGAAGAGTGAAACAACATACAGTAATAGCCCAGATACCGGACAGTAACACAATACGAAATCGGAATTAGTAAACCTCGACTTGTCTTTCAGCACTGCCTCAATCTTGGGTCATTTCTATCTAGGTACCTTTACATTAGTATGAACACGAAACTGTACTGGTGCCAAAGATTCCTACCATACGATTTATCTGAAAGAGCCCTATCATTTATACGAATCATAAAAATACGACACATCTCTATTAATGTCTGGTTGAAAATCTGAAGTAGAAACAAGTCCTCAGTAGATTTATTTCAAAACTTCATTAGTAGCTTGGAAATTCAATGGAAATTTGCATCATAACTAAACAAGTCACTCCGTTAAAAATAAGCTAAAATAAAACATTTTTCACGGCAATAGTAAACAAGGCCTATGGAATCTTAACTTTGGCGATTACAGTTTTGTAGCAAAACTCAACAAGTCCTAACGCATACAATATTGTTTTTAAATTTTGTGTTTAATACAATTTCCACCCTCTATTCAACAGTACTGCTTTATATTAGGTCCAGCACCATATTATGGTGACATTTTATAAGATAGGATTTGATATGGCAGCATAAAATGTGCAAACATTTTCTTGTACCGCCAGCTGTTCGAATAATATTTAATCAAAACTCAATAAGTCCAAATAATCTTTCTCAATAATTAAAAAGCCTCATTTATTTTTGTTGATATTTTCACTGTGTGATTGAGATGCCCATTTATCTAAGAACTCGAGATTGCCTGGGTCTCTATATAAAAGATCCTTTTCTAGGACTGGGAATAGGACTTTTGACTTTTGCAGAAAAGCTCTTCTTCTATAAACAAATTTGTCAGATACTTATTAATCTTCTTTAGTTGTAGAACTTGTCCCTTTTCTACCTTCTCATATTTGAACTGAGTCTCATTTAACAAGAAATTTTTCCACTTTTCATAACATGTTCTAAGAGAATATTATCAATTTCGGTATGTGCTTCAATCAAAAAATAAAAATAAAAGTATTACACCACACGCAGTACTAAGTTTTTTTTTCGATTAGACAATGCAACTCACTATGTCAGTGGTATAAACAGATGGTAAAATGATACCTAATTACAAGAACTACACACCGTGCCAATGACAACGTACGTCATGGTTTTGTAGAAATAATTTATTTATAAGAATATGGTATAAGGTATTATTATTTCCTTAGCATTATACCTTTTGACGTAAACGGTTTTAATATCGAATAATATTGGTGTAGATCAAGGTAAAGATATTGAAATTGGTAATAATTCATGTGTTTATATTGATTGGAGGATGAAGTACAGAATATCAGCATGAAGTAAATAATAATTAATAATGATAAGAATCAGTTGAAGATTTCATCATTTTATAAAGAAATATTCTGTGCTCAAACTAATAACGAAATTGAATAAAAAAACCTGAGTCACCAACATCCAATGCTGTAAAATAAAAAAAATGGTGTTGAAGAAACGGCAACAAGTTTCTAAATAATAAATTTCATAGTTATTTGAAAAATACTGTAACTGATCTATACCATGTGGTTTTAATTCATGTTTAACTTTTGATTTGTTAAAACAAACACCATTTTTAGGGCATTTTCTGAACAGTATTTAGAAGTGGTTTTCATAGATAATAATTTAACATTTGTTTGGTCTATCGTAAGCTGTAATTGTAAATCATCAAAATTATTCGTATATATGCATCTAAAATCGCTCTACTTTCAACCTCGACGGCCGATGCATGATTGCAGTTGAGTCCTGCAACCAGCAGTCAACATCTCAACCAGATTAAAACTCTGGGTAGGGACGGCAACACTCGCTCTGGCCTTTGACATGACGACGCTCTTTTCAACAGCTGTTGAAGAAAGAACGTGAAGAAAGAAGAGCGCCAGAAGAGAAAGGCACCAGGTGATTAGGTCCAACAAGCCAGGACCGGAGGAAGTCTATCAAAACCATCACACCGTTTGCATTTACGGACAAAGTTGCCGGTGGAGCAGACCCATCTCTTACGAGGTCGGTCCATACTACAGCAATGCGATAGGAGTAAAGAGGGATACTTTTCCTCAGCGCTTGCCATTCATTGGCATCTTCAAAGCCAAGGATATTGGCGCCAGGGTGTTTGCGACCTTAGAACGAAGACACAGTGGTGAGTGATAGGCGACGACCGGTGAACGTTAAATAACATATTGCTAACATTAGCCTTCCTTGTATCCACATAACTAAGCGGTGCGCTTCTCAATATACGTAAAATACTGTTAAGTTCTTAGCGCCCAGCACTCATTGCTTACAGCCCACCAAGGTGACTACGACCTTAGGAGGGTTCGCAGGAAAAGATAAAATTTTGATTAAAAACACTTCCTTTTTGTAAACCCATGTACGACAGGGCTCCCATATAGCCATAATATTTCATTGTTTACATCACTACGCCATCAGAAAAAAAGGTGGATGAAATCGACCCAATAATAATAAAGTAATGGCTATTGAGATGTGTCCCATATTTTCAGTGGTAACTTTGCGCGGCACTGGACAAAAAAGACATTTATTTGACGTTGTATCCAGTATCTGTCTTACCTTTCTGGAGTAGTTCCAAATGTTCCCACAAGATGTCACCTACAAACGCGGGTGCTCTTGCAGAGAATGCATCTTTCCCCATGGCACAGATGTCTTTCCCCTTCATTCTAAATTGGTTCAAAGGTATACAATCTAGAGAAAATTCTTTGGCGGCCCATTGCAGCCAATGGGCTACGTGATTTTCGGTCCACTGTCTTGGATCTGAAACAAACAATATATCATTACAAAAAATATTATTCGTCATTATAAACAACCTACGCCAGTTTCTATTGTCAATAAATTGTTTTAATGAATTTTTCATAAACAAACAATAAACAGGATATGACAAAGATTATGAAATAAAAATAACAAAAAATGCACAAGGCAGATAGATTGCATTCAACCAAGTAATATTTAACACGAGTTTAGAAATTTTTTCTTTAATTTTTCTATTCTTAGTTGTAGAAAGTTACTGTGTAAAGCTTTTTATTGGAAATTAACAAGTACGGAACGGTTTTCTTTGTTTTAGTGTAATTTCTCGTAAGCTGCTGTATTATATTCTTATGGCCATGTTTCCGTATTTCATGACAATCATAGTCGTCAATTTCCAAGCCATCGACCAAATCGAAACGAGACAATAAAATTGATCATTTACGATCGAAGAGGAACCAATTACTATCCATTCACCGTTAAGCAAATTGCTCAACAATGGGCGATCGGTATCTAAAGTTGGATCGACCCGTTAAAAACCTTAACTAATCTAATCAATCTGAATGGTCATGCGATTGTTGCAATTTTCTTTTATTTGCGTAAAGCAGAGGTACGAGATATGTAATATCTGCAATACATATATAAATTACAAGGGGGTGTGGAGGAGGGACGTACATAGACCGGAAACAATCAAATAGGCGCGGGTCAGCGAAAGTTTCCGTTCCTATTGAAAATCAACAATGTGTAACGATGCAGCATCCGTTTGAAATAAACTTTTGTGAAATCACCTGATATAATGACACATTCTGTTTATTAACGTATGTACGTTCCTCTCAAACGCGTTCTACCATTTGGTTCACCAATGCTAATAAATAAAAAAATACGTTATATTTTAATCTCAATCAAACTAAATCATATAATAATAAAAATAATAGGCCCAATTCTGGAATAGGCCCAATTCTGGAATAGGCCCAATTCTGGTCGTATTAGTTTCGTTTTTATAAAAGATCGGCAAATTATGAAAATAAATAGCACTACTTCTAATTCACTACAATATACATTTTTTTAACTCGGGAAGGAAGGTAAGTACCTCGCGGATATTTGCCATAAAGAGTCCTTAAGAAAGAACACATAGACATTTGAGACGATAAAAGTGCACCATGTTTGACTTTTTTTCCTAATTTAGTTATGGTGTTTTTTTTTAATATTTTATAAAAATTAAGCAGCCAAAACTTGCTTGTTTTAAATGGTACCCTGTAATTTTTTTACATGCTTTCGGTACAGCTTTAATTTAGCGTTTTAATGCATTTCTCAAATTTAAAATAGGTCCATAAATGGACTTGAAACCATATTTTTTTGTTAATTACTAATAAAAATGCTAACTCTTCAGAAGCCCTTGGTGCAAAAAGGTGTTAACTCACTAATTAGCAAATTTGCAATTTGTGCATGCAAGAAGGTGTAAAGTCAGTATCCGTCTGGTAGTAAAGTTTTTAGCATTTTAGATGGCTCTCATTACGTCAGTATAAGATATCAAAAAGGTGTCATCTGTCTATAACTTTTGTTTCATTCATGCAAAAACGTGTTAACTCTAAATTTCCTAAAACTGCAAATATTGAGTTAACACCCTTGTGCACCAAGGGCTTCCATTGTGTCATCTCGAATTTCAAATCGCAGTTTCAAGTCCATTTACAGAGCGATTTTAAATTTTAAAATTGTGATGAAAAGCTAATTTACAGCTCTACTGAAAGCATATAAAAAATATATAGGGCATCATTTAAAAAAAGTGAGTGAGTTTTGGTCGTTTATTTTTTATAAAATATTTATTAAAACGCAATAAACCAATTAAATTGTCAAAAAGTCATTTGTCTTGGGTGCAAAATGTTCAAAATGCATTTTGGGTAATTCAAATATCTATCGGATAAGATTATAAAATATAGAGTGCCATTTAAAATAAAAAAGTTATTAGTACTTCCAGTTAAACCGCGTAAATTCTCACAAAACCACCTTGCACATAATTTGCTTTCTTTTAACGGCTGTTCGAATTGTATCAACTCGTATTGCAAACCAAGTTAGCATCATCTGGAGATAATTAAAACTGTTTTAATCAAATCCATAATTTAAATATTTTAATCTTGCCAATAATGGCGTATAAATAAAAAATAAAACTGGCCTTAGAACAGAACCGTGTGGCACCTTCTTCATAATGATTACGTATTCAGATGTCTTCCCATTCTCTACTACTACACTATCTTTGTAGGCAATCTATTTTAAAACTAATATAAGAAAATATGATACAATGTGCCGCAAGCCTTCCAGCATTCGATTATTAGCCTGGTCGGAACTATTCAGAAGTGCAAATTTTTTTCTACGTAAACAGGTAACTAAAATTTGATGACATACTCAAGAATTGATAAACGGGTCTTATACTGTTTACATTTTGAGAGAAGCCCATTTTTTTAAGAAAAGTTGGCGTGTGCTAATTTTTTCTTCACTTGGAAAAATTGAGTCGTAACAAAGATGATACAGCAATGTAAAAGGACATTATAAAATGAACAAAATTATACGGAAGATAATTCAAAAATCTTCATGAGCAATAGCTAGAAAAAGTTGTTTAAATGAAACATAATTTGTACCTATTGATATAAAGAGGGATACTATGGCGGCCTATCTCAAAATGTGTTTCTCAAAAGCTGGCGATGCAGAGGCAGAACGGAAGGTCACTTGGTATGAGGAAAATTTTTATCTCCATCTATCTTTAAGGTGATGGAAGCGAAAGACCAATTAAGGTTAGAGAGGATATATACTCTCACTCTTCCAAACAGAGAAAAGTTGAAGCAGTGCAGAGAGTTACACCCTAGGATCGAATATCACGGTCTTTTAAACAGAGACATTTGCCATTTTAGTAGTGGCAAGTAAGCAAGAAGTCAGGAATTGCAAGATTCAAATAATATACAGATGCTCCGACAGCTAGGCGAGACTCTGAATATGGTATGTTCTCCTAGGACGAGGTCAGTCCTTGCTCAGGAGCGCCGGGACTCTCTTAAACATTGCTAGTCAATAAGGATTGTGTGGGTTCTAGGGAACGAGAACGCAGATGAATTGACTAGCACGAAACTTGTGTCCTACTTGAACCTAATTTGTGTATCACAAGGAGACAGGTCACTACAGTTTCAATAAGTGGACTTATGGGACATTAAAGGAGCATTGGAGGTTAGGCAGATAAACCTTTAATAGAACCTAACAAATCATATACAAATTGTACTCGGTCGGGACCGAACGAGTCTGAATCAACTAATCGGAGTGACATCTATCACTAATAGATGTTGAGTAAGATCATGCCTGACCAAGATGCAGGAGAAATTAACGTTATACCACTTCTAGATGCAGTGTGAGGCGTTCGGGAGATTGAGGCGAGAAATCTTTGACATTGAAGTACTTCTGACACAGGACTTTTGAAGAGGGAGCAAGAAGAATGAATGATTGAAGATATGGTAGGGGTTCGGTAAAAAGGGCTCGTTTGTAAGGCACTTACCAGGTGCTAGACTCCCCCAACTACTACTACAACATATCATTGATGAATTGACATCACCTGGAGCCATTTAAAACTTAACTAGCAAAATGCGCGTCGACTGTAAAATGTGATGTTTGTTGTTTGAGAAAACTACTTCTGTATTACTAATAGGGCCCTACTTATATTAGTTCATTTTGCAAATTACCAAACATTAAACGTTTCTGGATTCAAATATTATGCTATTCAAAGTGCATGGCAGAATGCTTATAGTAATTAATTGTAATAGGTAATTATTCTGGATTAATGCATTTTAATAAATGCGTAGCACAATATCTATTGTGTTCTATATTTATTTAATTTTTTTTTACAAGTTTCATAAACTTGTTCACGAGATGTAATTTAAAATAATATTATTTTTGTTTTCCTTAAGATTATCACTTAAGCGATTTGATTGTCTTATAATTCGTGCTTATAGCTGTGTACGGAGTGTAGATAGATAATTGGATGTCGAGTCTCGTACTTAATGACTACATGATATCGTAACGATCTTGAGACACGAAAGGTTCACTTGCTGCCTACTATGCCAGATCCGAGGATTTTTCTATTTCAAAATGATGTATAGGCCGCTACCAGTAATTAACGGCTACTGATGCGTAAATGATTGGCAGTAAAAATTATTTATTTCTTAGTAAAAAAGGTAATTAATATTCATTAAATTGAAAATCGCCGTAAAAATAAAAATTGTGCACCCGTATACTTTTAATTAATGTATATTCGTAGAGAATATAAACTAATTAAGGGTCGGTCTCGTTTATTACGAACAAAATTGAGGATTGGAATTTGCTAATAAGAAGCATGCTAGATTACATACGAGATTTTAATGAACATTAATACCGCTTATTATTAAATTATTATTTTATTAATATATATAGTCAAGTAAGATGAATAACGGGTAGACATGTGTTTCAAAATTTTGGTCTTCATCGGCACGGTTATAGCTAAGTTGAAAGGATGGGATTCATTATATCTTCAGCAGCAACGTTTCCATCCTTTGTTGTTTACATTCTTGGGTAGGAAATTTCACGCAGGTGGTTATAATTGCCCCCGTTGCAATATTGTTTGTCGTCCAGTAAACACGAGGTCTTTCAAGTACGGCCACAAATGAGCGACTCGCGTCCTGTCAGTGGTTTCCTTTGTGTCGTTTTCTTAAGTTGTGTCCTTCTTTTCAACTTAGTTATAACCGTGCCGATGAGGGGTAAAATTTCGAAACACATGTGTCCACTGTTTCTTGTTATTTATAATATGTATATACATGTGGTTTGAGTATACGCTTATAGTAAATACATCCTTATTATATAAAATATTAATCGTTAAAGTTGAAAAATGTTTCCAAATGTTCAAGTAACTGTCTATTTTAAATACAATTTAATTTCCTTATGCCCTGAAGTAATATTTTATCTAGCACTGTTCTAAACTTGAAGTTTTAGCTGCTATGATAATTTTTCCTAAAAACACCACTGTAAATGGCTCTAAATATTATAGACTAACTTATTTTCTGTTAATAAACATATTATTGCCATTAAATAAACGTCATAAATTTGAATATAACAAACAAAACCAATAAGAAGCGTTGATGTATTAGTTGAATATTGTTTTCCATAATTTTACATTGTTGTCCCGAATAATTGTATGCATATGAATGACGTCATGTTTGTCGTTACATGTCCTTACACGGAGCATACAAAGTTAAGTCATGTTCTTCGAATGGCATTGTCACTTTGTTAGACACCATTGTTTAAAAATTTCTGACGACGGTAAATCGAATCGAAGACACCGATACTGGAATCTGTAAAGAGCTTGATGGTATGAAATATGAAACCTTACATTAAAAAGTTAATTTGTTGGCAAAATTCAATTCCATTTAAAATAATAATTCATTTTGCCAAAAAAATAATAGTAGTTTATCTTTTCATAAGAACAGTTGGATTTGTTTGATGGTAGATTTTGGTTTAAATACTGTTTTAATTTCATGACCAAAAAACTAATTTAAAGAATTTATTTTGAAATAAATATTATATTATATAATATTATATAATATATTACATATTATATAATATTATATAATACTATATATTATATAATATATTATATATTACATAGTATACACGATGATACCTTTATTTTTCTATAAGCCTTAACAGCTAAACTATCGCAGATATAAATACGTCATTTGCAATATCAGTACTGTAATAATAATAGTCAAAGAAATAAACAAATTGTGTAATTTAGTATTATATGAAATTTTTTTATATAATGTTAACTATACCTTTGACAATGCTGATGTTTACTTGCTTGAATTAATAGCAATAAAGATTATGATTATGATATAGTGACCTAGAGTGCACTTTTACTGCGTTAAACCTCATTTCCGGTTTAACCGCAAATAAGGAAAACTTGCTTATTTTAAATGAAAAATCTTGTATATTATTACAGTATTAGAAGAACCGCTAAATTTTGTGTAAATTAATGGTGTATACTTGGAATCTAAACAGATACAGATCGTGTGATGCAAAAATTAAAAAATTAAAAGTTGATCATGGCTCTAAGTCGCACTTAAATTTATATTTTTATGTGGTGAAAATTTATTGATAACAGTTTATTTGATTTCATTTGCGCCGAAAACATGTTTTGAGAAATATTTAGATGAAAATATTCTAATAAACAGTTTTAATATCTATTTCCAGATGAAATGTGTGCAAATAGATCATATTAGAAAACGTTGCTTTTCTCTCGCCTTCTTGTAAAATAAGTTTCTGTATTATTTCCGGGCTATGAATAGGAGCGAATCGACTTATCAAAAGATCATTTCCTTATAAGTCTCTAGCCATTCGTATTTTCAAATTTATCCAAACTTTATTTAATTTGCATACGTTTATTAGGTACGTTGTGACTAGGGTTGACATTTGTAACCATGATCGGAGATTTAGGGACTCAGTTGAAGTTCAAATTCATTCCATTAATTTTCAATTCCTCGATAATTGAAATATTTTTAATTTTTATAAAGAAAACTAACTTTTATTCACAATAATTTATGTTTAACATAAATGGCAACTTAGAAATCATGTATGTCGTAAAAAATGTAATTGTCCATTTCGTGAAATGGGCATATACTTCGTGAACTGGAGTCAGATCGTGTAATCACAGTTTTTGTTATAATCTGGACACTTTTTTTATCCAGTTCTTGAAATGAAAAATCAGTTTATCCACATCAAAAAAATTATTTAATATTACACTATCTGAACATAAAAACCATCCACTTCGTGCTTTTGTACAGAGTGCATAATGTCGTAAATAATTAACTAACTGGACAGCTAATATTATTAATCAATTGATGTAAATACATAAAAAAATAGATATAAATGTAAAACAAATTTTTATTTTGTTACATTAGAGGAAAACCAATACTAACAAATAAGTATATTATGTTATTTTACAACTAACAAAAATAATATAAGTAACGAACATAAATAAAATTAGACATACATTTCTTATCTTATTTGTTAACGCAAGAAAGGCTCATAATATGGTAACGACTTGTACAAAGATGTTACGAAAAGTGGACAAATGTGGACTATATAGCACAAGAACTGAATGATTACCATGTCTAGGTGATGTAATACAGGGTCCTGCAACAGTTCGTCAGTCTTCCATAGCTCTTATACCATACTAGTTAGGAATTTCGTTCAAGTACAGTTCTTAACTACCTATGAAGGGGTACCCTAAGAAAATATTTTCGGATGTACAGGGTATCACAAAAAACTGTGATACCATTGAGGTAAAGTTTTTTAAATGAAACGCCCTTTATAGTTTTGCATATTTTTAACGCTCTTGACGTTCCTCATTCACACCTATAATATGAGCGCAATCTAGTGCTTCCCTTAGTAGCAATAAATTAAAAATGAAAAAAAAAAATACAATTTACATCACTAAAGATAAGCGGTCCCCAGTTTTCAAATGGGGAATTGAAAACAAGACAAGGTTAAAAACTTTGCAATGAAGGTGGTAGGATTACTGTAACTATAATTATATGAAATCCATCATTATACAGGGTACTCGAAATAAATTTTCAAATTGAGAATTTGAAATAGATTTTTCTCACTTTTTTCAAATGGAACGTCCTGTATATTTTTATGTAGTAATATACAGAGTTTAATTACAAAAAAAATTTTTACTATGGGAATTTATAGCCGTTTTTGAAATAAATGACAAAATTTACACATTAATAGGTAAAAAAGTAGTGACAAAAATTTACATTTACATTAAATGTTCAAAATGTCTTTCATTTTGTTGTAAGCATAAATCTGCTCTTTCTCGAAATGACCTTTCCACTTCCCTTAACATTCCAGGTGAAATATTTGCAAACGCATTCACTATTTTGGTCCGCATGTTTATTTCTGTTGTCGATGGTTCTTTGTAAACAATTTCTTTGATATAACCCCACATAAAAAAAATCTGGTTTTGTAAGGTCCGGTGATCTAGCAGGCCATTTTGTGTGTCCATTTCTTCCTATCCACTGATCGATAAATGTATTGTCCAGGTACTCCCTTGTCTCGCGAAAAATGCGCTGGAGCCCCATCCTGCTGAAACCACATCCGTTTTCGAGTGTGTTGAGGTACATTAGCTAGTAACCGGGGTAATACATTTTCCAAAATATCTAAATACATTACACTATTGAGATGACCATTGAAAAATGTGGACCTATCACAATGTCTCCAATAATCCCCCCCCATTCATTGACCATCGGTGCTGTCGAATCGCTTGTCGCATACAATATGGATTCTCCATTGAGTAATAATAGAAGTTGTGACAGTTTCCACTACCACTGTTATGAAATGCCGCTTCATCCGTAAACAAGAGGTTTCTGAAAAACTCGGGATTTCCCTGCATTTTCAGTCTTGCCCATAGACAAAATTCGGTGCATTTCTCAAAATCATTCTCACTTAGCCCTTGATGCAATTGAATATGGTACGCGTGGAAACAATGCTTCTTTAAAATCAGTTGCACAGACCGCTCGCTTATCCCTGTTGCTTCGCCAATGATCTTTTGGCTCATATGTGGATGCTCGGTAACCGTTAGGAATATCGACAATTCGTTTTCTTCATTAATCATAGGTTTTGTTCTTTCTTCGTTTTTTTATGGGGAAATTATGTTAACATCTTTTTGAAATCTTTAAAATTATGACGAATAAATATTTTACTTTTTATTTTAAATTTTTTATAATTTTCTATTTCCTTTATGGAGTTTGGCAAACAGTTAAACAATTTAATTCCGGTGTAGTCTACAAATTTCAAAAATAAGGTATTTTTGGGTTTTGGTGTGGCAAGATGTTTATTTACGACGGCTCTTGTTTCATATCCATGATTAATTTGAAATCTAAGATGTGAGTTTTTATATATAAAGTTGATAGAGGATATTATAAGGTTTCAATATCAAATAGTTTTATTTCATTGAATAATACTTCTGTAGGATACATTTTAGGTTTCTTAAATATCATTTTTAAAATATGTTTTTGAATTATTTTTAAATTTTGCAGTATGGTATCGTACGTCCCGTCCCAGATCGTTAAACCATAGTCAACGATAGATTCAACAAGAGATTCGTATATATTGATTAATGACTTAGTATTCATAATTTTTTGTAACTTATGTAACAAACCACGAACCTTGCCTACCGACATCTGCATCCCATTTTAAAAACTGGTCAATATAGATACCGAGATATTTTATTGTAGACGATTTCTCAATAAGATCTGTACAAGTAATACAATTTATTGGGTTTATACATTTATGTAATTTAATGGTTTGTATATTCGACTTACCTAGAGTATTTAAAGAGAAAGTAAGAAATTTAGTTCTTGCGTTATTCAGTGTTAATAAATTGTCATTTAACTAATATTTTATTTTATTAAGACCTATTTCTGATCTATTTTTAACACCATCCCAGGTATCATCAGAAAAAACCAAAACGGTATCATCGGCATATGAGATGATCTGACCAGGGAGTCTGATATTCAGCATATCATTAATATATATTTGGAAAAGCAAAGGTCCAAGTACGGTCCCTTGCGGAATTCCAAAAGTGACTGGTTTTTCTTCGCTATAAACTGAATTTATTTTTACTTTTTGTGTTCTATCACTTAAGTAATCCTTGAGCAGATCACCACATATACCTCGAATCCCATAGTTTTCTAGTTTATCTAGTAGTTTTTCATGCGATACCGTGTCAAAAACCTTTGCCAAATCTAAAAAGATTGCCAAAGGCTTCTGACATTGGTTAATTGAATTATGAATAGTTTTTTCGAAATAATGTACAGCATCTACGGTAGATAAACCCTCCCTAAACCCAAATTGTAAAGGAGAAATTATTTTAAATTTATTGAGGTGCTCCAACATCTTTCTCCACTATTTTTGATATGTTACTGACTAAAGAAATAGGGCGGTAGTTAGAAATTTGCGTTGCATCCCCTTGCTTGAAAATTGGAACTACCGTTGTTCTTTTCAGTATTTCAGGAAATGTGCCTTGTTGAAAAATAAGATTAATTACATATTGCAATGGTTTTGAGAGATGTTCAATGCAAGTTTTTAGAGTGTTAGAACAAATTTCATCTTCTCCCGGAGAACCTTTACTTTTTAAACTATTGATAGTATTTTTTATTTCATTCTCCGTAACTTTACATTACCTGTCTTAATAAACCTCTTCAGTAATCTTTTGAAACTTATTTCTTCTGGTTGACGCCTTTCTGGATACAGTGTCGCATAAAACCTACTAGCCAACAAACAATTTCTTTCACTCTCGCCTAATACAAAAATCATGTCTACTAGCTCATTTTTGTTAAAATTCATATTATATTAGAACTGAGAACATTTAAAACTGATAACGCAGCGAATAACAAATGCTAATTTCAATGACATTTGTCATAAAATATCTTGCACTAAGCCAACTAAGTTTCCGACATAAGTTTATCTAATGAGCTGTTTGATGCCTTAAAATTTTGTCAATTATTTCAAAAATGGCTATGAATTCCTATAGTACCTAATACTTATACAAAAATTGTTTGTATTTAAATTCTGCATATTACTACGAAAAAATATACAGGGTGTTCCATTTGAAAAAAAGTGAGAAAATCTTTTGTCTCAAAATTTGAAAATTTATTTCAAGTACTCTGTATAACGATGGATTTTTATAATTTATTGCTACCACCTTCATTAATCTTGTTTTGTTTTCAACCCCCTTTGGAAAAATGGAGAGACCGTTTATCGTAAATTGAATTTTTTTTTATTTTTAATATTTTGCTGCTAAGGGAAGCACTGGATTGCACTCATATTATAGGTGTGAATGAGGAACATCAAGAGCGTTAAAAATATGCAAAAATATAAAGGATGTACCATTTGAAAAAATATACAACCCTAGTTTTGACACTTCTTACACCCAAATATTTTCTATAATATCGACCAGAAGAATTGAAAAAAAAATTATCAAATAAAATAGAGCAAATAATATATTTTCGTAATTTTGTTTCACATTACGAAAAAAATTTTCAGTTATAAAGTATTTTCTGCAGGTATGTGAGACTCTGACGTAACGCTCATTTGACAAGAAACATATCATTTATATTTTTAAAAGACCGTTTCTCGGACAGATTTTGTACATCAGCTGGTCGATTTGAGTCGATTAAGACACAGAGAGGATGGAATATAAAAGTATTTAGTGAAAATAAACAACAAAATTTAAATTTGTGATTATCCCGGCTTAACCAGAGAGTAAAAATATTATTTTGCCAACCTACAGATGCATCGACAGCAAGAAATTTGTAATTTTTGGATACCTATGTTATAATAAAGTGTATGTTTTATTAAAACCAGTATTTTTAATTTTAACAATACCTTGTCATAATAAAATATCGAGGAAAATGTGTATCAGTAACCCCCAATTATAAACACTGCTAATCAGCGCGGATGATGCATCCATGCCCACATGTTCTGTAGTGGCCTGCGGCACAGTAGAAAGCGTTTGCGTACGCGACGTTTATCTATTGTGTGCACTTGAAAGTTTAAGTGTTAAAATTATTTAGTTACTTTTTTTAACTGTAGACATCGGTTTATCTAAATTCGTGTCTTCTGTACCTCGTAACTACTGTAGATATTTTTACAAGTCCACTCAAAGATTGAAATAATTAACAATGACACAATAGTTTCATATGGTTTAATTTCGGATTGCATTTTCATATTTACGGTCAGCGGTTAGCGATTATGAAACTCAATGCATATGAAATGGTTAATAAATGATGTAATATAGCTGCTTGAATATCGTTTTGCTTTTTGTAACATAAAGGAGACTGGTGTACGCCATTGTTAAAGCACATGTAATCAGCAGATTTTTACTTTGATATAAAACTGTTCGGTTGACTGGCCACCAATTGTACTGAGTCTATTACGCCTACGAGAATATTAACAGTTTTTTAAACGGTCGCGCTTGGATGAACTAGTAGCTTCCAACATATTTAACAGAAATAAAGTAGAAACAATACAATTTTTAAAGAGAGGAAAAAAGGGGAAAACCTAGAATTTAAAATAAATATAATTATGAATTAATGAAAATTTATGAAATTCTTGTTGATTTCAATGGAAAAAGTCGGTACTAGTCGCAGATCATTAAATATTACTACACCGCAAATTGGTTTAATAAAAATATTGGTAAAATAAAGTGTTTTATGGAACATAAAAATTAAATTGGTTGAAACGTTCTCGGCTCATAATACACCTTTCGACATTTCTTACACATATAGGTTTCTATCCACGCTTATAAATCTGCAACAGTATTAATATCAGTGGCATACACGAGTTGTTTAATGTATCTCTTTAAAAATCAGAGGAATTTAAATCAGCGAACATGCAGGCCACTGTAGCGGTCCATTCATCCAATTAACTGGTCAAATCAGTTACATGTTATTAAAAAATTAAGATACTGCGTTGGAGATCAAAGTGCTGGTCACATATGGATTCATATCATACAAAGGCATAATGGAAAATATTGCAAGAGTCGGATAAATCAATCCACAGTTTCAAGAATTTTAAAAAGGTACCAAGAGACTGTACATTGCAAAAGAACACTTGGCCAAGGACGTAAAACGTGCACAACTGCAGTTGATCATTTTTTAAACTTCGGTCCACACAAAATCGCATACTGACATCCTCTTGTACCAAAAATGAACTACTAAATGTAAGATAAGTTAATTTTAGTTCCAAAATTGTCAGACAAAGATTGAAAGAAGATTTGAATCCAAGGAGTTCTGCCGTACATCTCCTACAAAACCACAACTTGGCGACTCGCCAAAGCTAATGTCAATAGGACTATCGAGCAGTGGGAAGGAAATAATCTGATTACTGATGAAATCGAATTCAGTTATAGAAGCCAGACGGACGAAACTAGGCCTGCAGAAGAGTTGGAGGAAAATACGCCAGCTGTACAGATCATTATTTTGGTGATGGCGGAATTATGTTTTGGGTTGGTATTAGTTGTGGGGGCGCCGGGCGCACCGAGAGCGTTGTGAAAGGTATTGGATGGATGACAACTAATCTGAATATTGAATACATCTTGCAAGACTGTGTTTTACCACATATCGACATTATTGGTACGACAGATTCGTTTCAATGTGCGATAACGCACGTCTTAGCTCGGATAGGGACTGAATATCGCAATGAGGTTTAGAATGAAAAGTTAGACTGGCCAGTATATAGCCCAGATTTAAATCCAATAGGCACATGTGGGATATGTTGAAACGTCACATATAACAAAGAAATCCTGTCCGAATACAAGTGGGGAGCTGTGGATTGCATGCAAGCAGTAATTAAAGTTCGAGGAAGGAACACTCATTACTAACACTCTTATTTTAATCAAAAGACCAACATTATGTTTCAAGTTAATATACATAGTGACGGAAAACGGTACGGTAGATGACGGCTGTGGTAAAACATGTGGTCGAGAGCGAGCCAACAAATCATCTCTGTCTTGCCTCGCTTCGTCTCTCCGCTATAACATTTGCCGCGATCACATCTTTATTATTTTTTTAAAAGTTAAGGATTATAAAGTTTTATTCACGATTATTTTCATAAAAATGTAGGACAGTTTATTTCAGGTTTATAATATAAACGTTTCTTTCTAGTACAAAGTTTCATAAAAATTTGTTTTTACAAGAAGAAATTACAAAGATTTTAAAATATTCGATAATATTGTCCATGAGTGTGGAGAAAATTTCAGACGTCGATGAAGGACAGCTTGGACATTCGTTCGAAATTTTTTAGTTTAAAATTTAGGTTATTCTCATAGATTTTGTAGGTATTTTTCGAGGTATTAAAAATATTTTTGAAAATTTGTTAGGTCGTACAAAATATAGAAGTTAAAAAAAAAGATTTCCGAAACATCAAATTAAATGAGTCACCAAGAATAATATATAAGACAAACACGAGAAAGAAATTGGAATAGTTTAAGGTTACAACCTTAAATAAACCATTCGAGGTTCTTATTCTCAACTGCACGTTGTCATTTTTAAATTTTTTTTTCAGAAAAATGTTATATCACATTAGAAATTGTGCAATATATATAACAGATTAGACTCGAAAATTGTAGTTGATAACTTTGAACATAAAATATTGAAAGAATTACTATATGAAAGGAATATTCCTTCATGTTCCCGTAAATAAAAGTTAACGATATGATCTATAAAGTTTAGTGTGTGATGAGAGTATTGTTAAAAAATAGCACATTTTTTTGTGATTATTAAATCTTCGTAATATAACACAAATCATTCAAATTTTGACATGAGTGGTTTATTGATAATGAAGGGTAGAAAAGCACCTTTTTTTAAAGATCTGTCTCTCAAATCGTTTTCGAGATATTCGCTGTTAAAGAGGAGTATATCAGACATTTTTACCGGCCAAGAGCTATTAGCACATTGAAACCGACATGTTATTTTGACTGGGCTGGTATGTTTTTTTTAACAATTCATTACCACGTTAAATATCACAGAATATAACAGTAGGCAGACACATATACTAAATACTTGTATTTTTTCTTTTACATTTTTACTTTTTCTTTATTTTAAACTTCTTTTCTAACCGATATTGAAAGTGCCCCCTCGACTATTTTCTCAACCATGACATCATCACTTGCTATTTACCCTTTATTTTGATGCCACAACTCGAGTGGCATTTACAATTCGGTTGTTAATTTCAAACAAGTTTTCGTTTATTACAAAATCAGCCAATACTGCCTTGTCTTAATTTATCATACAATAAAGAAAACAGTAACAAATTTACAATATTTGCACATAAAATGAACCATTGAAATCTAAAATAAGTATGCTAAGTGAATTGTTTTTCGTAGAACTGTAATTTTTTATCTTTGATAAGTCATAAATTCTGGGTATATTTAAACCTGAGTAGAGAACAGTGGCGTGTGCCATATTCTATTATATTATTGACAAAAAAAAAGGGGGAAAATCATTAATTTGTTGTACCCAAATAGCAAATGGCCTAGCAATCGGGTCAGGCTTTTCCGAATGTAGTGAATAGCTCTTTTTGGAGGAAGCACCGCTTAAACGAATTGCTCCGGACATAACAGTAAAAGCAACATTTGCCTATCTAAAGTCCCATCCAGACCAAAGCGAAATTGTTGCCGACATCTGTTGCTGCCATTGTTACCAACAAATTATCGAGTGCTTTTAAAATTGTTACAGACATTATTGGCAAACATTTCTTTCCGACCACTTCTGGATAGTTCTTGCACAGAATCAGTTTCCAAAAGGTACTAATGACGATTTGGCTTAGCCTAATTCTGTAGCAACACCGACTTGACGCAAGCCAATTTGGAGCACACCAATGACCCTATTGGAATCAAGGATAAATAACACTTTGCTTCCATATTTGTTCAAGAACTCCACAGAATACATTTCAAACGCATTTGAATGCAATTAACTACAGAATGAGAATTAATTGATCTATTCGAAAATTAGAAAAAAAATAGAATGAGGTGAAAACGAGACATTATTTTTTTTATTCTGGACATCTAAAAACCATGCAGAAGCATACACACGGAAAAACATTTTTGCAGGGATGTATTTAAGTGTGATTTTTCCAATTACCTCAACTTCCTTCTGTCGATGTACAGTGTATTTTATAAAATGGAGAATATCACTTCTTTGCTTGAGGGCTAGTGCCTGTGCTAGTGCTAACCCAAAACCTTGTTTTTTGCTCTTTCGATTCTAAAGCAGCAGCGGCTATAGCAACGTCATATTTGCGCCACATTTTGTCAAGGACTAAATTGGTGGTGGGGACAATGTTGGTTCGGATGTACGAGTTTTAAAACCTTGTCATCGACTTTGTTGGAAATACTTCTGAAAAATCATTGTCCATAATGTCGGGCTACACACATGCTTCGGTCTGGACGTGGTTCAGAATCTCCACAATATTGTTACTGTCCTGTTAATCTCCGCAATACTGATGTTCCTCTGAAATGTAATTACTAACCAGCGTAACTTAAGTAATTTTAAGATTTCCGCATATAAATAAATGTTTATATTTGGTTAAAAATGCAATCATCACACCTAATATAAATTAAACAATTCAGTGTGTGGTTCTTATCAGTATGCTGAATTTACTTTACAGCACATCTGAAAAGTACATATTTCAAAATACTGTTGACTAAATAATGCATTCTACATTTCATATTATATATTTTGTTCGTGCAACGTTATCTGACTTGCAAAAGTATGGTAAACATTAAATTGTAGGTGTGACTCGGTGACCACATTTAATGCATCATTATTAGGGGGCTCGAGCCCGATGTTTGATTTAATTGTTTACCGCTCAATATTGAAACATCAAACAAGAAATTGTTAGCATGACCATTCGATTGTTAGTTGAGTACACACAAATATGTAATACTCAAAGAAATGCCGACACCAGTATTTACATTGTAATCGTTCCGAAACTTTCGCGTTGAGTTTCTATTGTTTTCTGGATTCCTCTAAAACTGGCGTTTACAACATTTTTTTTATTGTAAAAAGACAAAATGATGTTTCGTTATACTAAGAATAAATAACAAACGAAATAAAATTAACCTTAAAATGAACTTACAATACCCCAGTTTCTACGGAACAAATTCGAAATGATGATTTTTCAGGGTGTGTTTGTATAGTCTGTGAAAACGTTGTATTAAAATCCCCGCGAGTTCGAGGTCAGAACGGCTTCAAAATGGCGTCTCATTATAAACAATCTGATACTAGGAATTGGTCGCATTCAAGGTAGTCCACCGAAAATAGTTCACCTGTGTTTATGCCATCGTGACTCAACTTTAAACAAACCGCTTAAACAAGTCGAATTTATTTTCAAGGGTGGCACTGAAATCCACTATTTTCATTGGTACCATCTCAACCCCTAAACGGGGATAATATTTATTCTTAAAATTTCAAATAGCAAGATCAATAGATACATCATTTTAAAGATTGTTAAATTATCTTTACAACAGCATTTTACTTTATGGGAAACTAATGAGATTTACACTAACATCACGGTGAGGGTCCTTTTTATGTGTATACGTGTGTGTATACGTGTCTGGATAAATTGAATATCTTTATTTTAATAACTCATTTGTTTAATTCGACTACCATTAATAAATTAAGTCTATTGTTTTAGAAGTTATCAAATCATCGAAAATACACTGTTGCTCGAGGACAGTTTTATTTATTTATTTAATCACTTAAGTTGTTATAAAACAGATGTGAACGTCATGATGATACAATAAATGTCATATATAGGAATAAAAGTTAAAATTGTACAAAAAAAGTACAAAAAGCAGTATTAATAGAGCAATAAAATATAGGACAAAAAATTACAAATGAAAATGATTCAAATGAATGAGTTAATACATTTTTGAAAACTTAAGGCAAGATTTGAGTCTATTGAAACACCTAAATATTTTACGCTTTGGCTAAAAGATATGACAATATTGAATTTAGCACATTATCAGGTAGTGATTTTCTCTGTGAAAAGTATGCGCACAGTTCTTCAACATTTAAAATTAGATTATTATTGTTAAAATAGTCATTAAATTCCCCCATAACAGCAATAGTTTTACGAAGGAGCTCCCCAAGGTGCAAATATCAAATAAGTTATCATCAGCGAAATGATGGCAATTCATTTACAAATGGTAAAGAAATCAATGGTCCTAGCACCGAACGCTGCGGAACGCCAAGGCTCACTTCATAATTAGAAATAATGTCATTGACTTTAACGTGAAGCGATCTGTCAGTTAAATATGACTTAATCCAATCAAGAAAGATTCCTCGAATTCCCGACTTTTCCTTAACAAAAGCCAGATTGAGCGAGTCAAAGGCTCTTGATAAGTCAAATAATAATCTTATGACGAACTTTACATTGTGCGTTTTACCTAGAACAAATTGCAAAACTTGAAGTGATCGTGGAAAGATTTTTTTCTGAAACCGTTAATAGCTAATAATTTAAAAATGCTATGGTATGTTTGTTTATTTATATTTTTATGCAGCCTACAAAAACCCACTCAAATATTTCTGACATGTCATTAAATACTGACTAATAATCTGACTAGCTGTAACCTCAATTAGTAATAAAGACGATTTATGTGTTGAAATCTGGAACTGTATACTTTATAATACTTGTCTTGCACAAAGGGAGTATAATTTATTTATTTATTTAAATACAAAATCCAACAGGCAGGAGGCCAATTACAGGATTAGGTACATTGGAATTATGTATAGATAAATACACAATAAACAATTTTGAGTGTTACAAAAATTTTTTTTAAATGAATATATAATATATACGAACAAAGCATATATAATTTGTATATACACATATAAATATACACTTGTACATATACATACATATACATATACAGATAAATAAAGATTACAGTAGATTACAAAACATCAAGATGCAAAACAGAGTTTTTAATTACACTTTCATTGCAGAAAAATATATCAACACAATCTTCAATTTTAGCACAGTTGAGATACATTTGGTGTATTGGAGAGGCCAAGAGAATATTGGTTCTTGGTATCTGTGAAATAAATAAGTTGTTATGGCGAGCAAACATTCTAGGTACTTTATAATTTATTTGATTTAATAGGTTAATACAATCCAGACGATTATTAGCAATTTTATATACAAAAAATATTGATTGAGAAATTCTTCGTTTGGCAAGACTTGGTAAGTTAAATTTTTCTAACAACATATTTTGTGGAAATCCAGTACGTGGATAAGTGCCCTCAAGAGTGTACACTGCAGATTTTAAAGACTTACGCTGAATATTCTCTAATTGTAATATATTGACATTATAAATTGGTTCCACACAACTGAAGCATATTCAAGGCGAGATCTAACAAATGTTACATAGAGTAAACGATGAGTGTTGACATTTTTAAAATCTTTGCAGTTCCTCATTACAAAGCCAAGACTCTTAAAAGCAGAAGTAGTTACTATTTCGACGTGCTTATTGAATGACAATTTAGAATCAAAATACACGCCAAGGTCTTTAATAATATCAGGTCTTTGTAAAACAACATTATCGATATTGTAATTGTACACGTACAGATTATGCTTCCGACCAAATGACATGACATTATACTTGCTAGCATTGAGGGATAGATATTTGTTGATGCACCAGGAATTGATGGTATCCAAGTTTTTTTGCAGAATTTGACAATCATGAACATTATCAATAAATCGGTACATTCTTAGGTCGTCTGCATACAAGAGGAAGTGAATATTAGTACCCAAGCTTTCAAAAATATCATCAATGTACATTACAAAGAAAAGCGGCCCTAGTATCGAACCCTGTAGAACGCCAGATCTTTGCAAGAAGTTATTCGATTTATGACCACGGTACTGAACAAATTGATGTCGATTCTCTAGATATGACTGTATGAAAAGAAGTAACGGTTTTGAGAGACCAAATATGTCAAGTTTAGAAATCAAAGCACCGTGGTCAATCCCGTCAAAAGCCTTAGAAAAGTCCGTGTAGATAGTATCTACCTGACCCCCTCGATCAAGACCTCCGCAAAGAAATTGCGTTTTGCACAAAAGGTTCGTTACTGTAGATCGTTCCTTCATAAAGCCATGCTGATCAATAGATAATAAGCCAGATACGTGAGTGTATATAGAACCGTGAAGAAAAAGTTCAAAACTTTTCCCGAAGTTACAAATAATAGTGATGGGTCTATAGTTTGTTATGTCACTCTTTTCCCCTTTTTTGTACACTGGACACACACGTGAATTTTTCCATTTTTGAGGAAATCTCGAGGTACTGAGAATTAAATTGAAAATTATTAGAAGGGCTTTAGCGAATACAGTTGAACAATCTTTAATTAGAAATGCCTGAATTATATCAGGGCCCATGGTCATTGTGGTTTTCATTTTCTTTATAGATTGGCATATTTCCTCCTCAGTGATGACAGATAAGTTTAAGGTATTTAAATTCAGACTACGTACGTCGTCAAATTTACGGAGTGTAGGGGACATAAAGGATTTAGAGGAAAAGTCCGCAAAACTATCAACTATTACTTGGGGGTCTTCAATCACACTGGTCTGCAACGAAATCCTCCTTTAAAAAATTATGCTATAAGTATGAAGATTTTAATGCTCTGAATCTATTCCCGTTGGCCGATTTTTTTCTATCACGTCTAGATTTTTTTATATGAATTTTTTTTTCAAATTTCATAAATTTTGTTTTTTTTTTAAATTTTTTTTTGTCAACATCAAGAACAGTATACATACATACAAAATAAGTTTTAGCGAGTTGTAAAAGAAAGAAAGAAAGTATTGACAGTGATTTTTATGGTAGTAGATATGCGCATGCGCAGTATTCGCTGTGCCTTTACTTTCTTTCTCTTACAACTCGCTAAAACTTATTTTGTATGTATGTATACTGTTCTTGATGTTGACAAAAAAAAAAAATTTAAAAAAAAAACAAAATTTATGAAATTTAAAAAAAAATTCATATAAAAAAATCTAGACGTGATAGAAAAAATCGGCCAACGGGAATAGATTCAGAGCATTAAAATCTTCATACTTATAGCATAATTTTTTAAAGGAGGATTTCGTTGCAGACCAGTGTCATTTGATTCTCGTAAATTAACGATGACGGAATGGATAAAGATGTTTTTTGAATTAATAAATCTCCAAAAATTGTTAGAATTGGTTTGCATGTTATTTTCAATGTTGTCTAAATATAACTTGTAAGCACTATCGATGACAGATTTAATTTTTGCTCTCAATGTTTTAAATGTATTGTAATATTCAGTGTTACCAGATTTTTTATATTTGTTTAATATGTTTTCCTTCTGCTTAATATCATATGTTATCTGTCTATTAAACCATGTGGGACAAGACTCACAACTTTTTTGTTTTTTAGGCACATATGTATCAAAAATGTCATACAATTTTAAATAAAGTGCATCCACAGCTTTATCTACATTATTAAAATGTTCCAGGAGAATTTCAAAAGCTTTACTTACACAGCAGCGCCTATTACAAAAAACAAGATCTAGAAGTCCTCCGTCTGTATTTAATATATTGGTCTAACCCAAAAAAAATTTGAAAAATTGTTAATAGCGTGGATAGAAGTAGTAGTTACATTACCATTTTCATAGTGCGCATACTCAGGAAGATTAAAGTCTCCTATTACCAGCACGTTAGAACCATAAATACTATAGAGAGATACTAGGATGTCAACTAATTTTTCATAATCCTCAGCTTTCGCGTGAGGGGGAATATATATGACAATCACATATAGAGAGCGAACACTGAATATAATTTGTATTACTATAATAATCACTATAAATTTTAACTGCTGTGAAGCTAATAGGTGTCTTTTTGCATCTCCGTAGTAGTTTAGCGAGGTAATGTTCAAGGCTTATTGGAATCCAGTCATTACGGTTGAAGTGTTATAATCACGTACTCGCACGTAGAATATAGGATTTGAAAAATCGGTAGGACTTACTTAAAAAAATCACTTGAGGTATTTAGAAAGAATTTAATTGGCGATAACGATTTTATATCAGACGCTTTTAACAAAAGTTTAATGAATATGTAGTAATTGGACAGAACCAATTCATTCGGATATCATTTTATAAAAAAAACTAACAAAATTTAACGCCTTGTATATTGGCAACGATGATCTTTAGGACATATATTTGTAGAAGATATTAGTCTTTATTTTCAACAAAGAATCTACAACATCAATCATGTCACTCATTTCATGGACACCCTGTATTAATACTTTTATCTACGACTCCAAAAAAGTATATAAGTATATTAACATTATTATACAGTGAGCACGTAAAGGTTGGAATAAATTCCGTAAAATCGTTACAAAGTAAGTGACAAAAATTCGCTCAGACACGTCGATTTTTAAATTCATTTATTAATTTGTTTATTTAAAAAACAAATTTTTTACATACTTTTTTTAAAAAGTTATGACGTCATCGGCAATTTTTTTAAATGGCAACCCCCATTTTTAAAAATTTTATTTGAAAGAGAACATTTTTCTGCATACAGTACGTTAAATTCTAAGGCATGTTGCACGACGAAATTATCGAAAAAAAATCTTAACTACTTTTAACAGTTTAATAAAACAGAAATACAAGAAATAATAAATCCAGCAAAAAATAATTAAATTAAATGTTCAAATTGCGTACCATTTACTTCTTGACAATGCCCAAGCCGAAATTCAAATTCTCGCAAAACGTTAGTAATTGTTTCGGGTCCAATTCTTCCACATTCGTACCTAATTCTGTCTTTTAAGTCCTCAATGTTATTCGGTCTATTAAAATACACTTTTGATTTAAGGTTACCCCATAAAAAATAATCCAATGGAGTTAGGTCCGGAGATATAGCTGGCCATTCTAATGAATCGCGTCTACCAATCCATCTGTCTGGGAAAATTTCGCTTAAATAATTACGCACTATTACCGAATAATGCGGTGGTGCGCCATCTTGTTGAAACCATATGAAGTTCTCCGGTACATTAGGGTTTTCGCCATTTGGATACAGTGCGGCAAGTCCCCGGTATTATGTTTTGTTGGAGCAACAAATATTTTACACCATTTAATGACCCGTCAATAAAAATGGACCCAAAATAGTAGTCCCAACAATTCCAGCCCACACGTTTACTTTCTGTGGAAACTGGGTATGTACCTCCATCATCCAGTGTGGATTTTCATGTGACCAATATCGACAATTTTGCCTATTTACAGCGCCATTTAAGCAGAAGGTGGCCTCATCAGAGAAAAGTACTCGACTTAAGAAATGTGGATTGGTATTACATCGTTCCATAATGGTTTCGCAAAACTGTACTCTGCGGTCGAAATCATCTTCGTTAAGCTCGTGAACTAAAGTTACTTTATATGGGTGCCATTTATTCTTTTTCAAATATTTTAAAACAGTCGACTGACTAATCGACTGCTCTGCTGCGACTTCGCGACTTGGTTTGTAAGATTTGTCCTCCATTGTCAGTAAAACATCTAACTGTTTATTTTCTGAAATTGCAGGACGACCTCTCGTATAATTATCTCTTACATGACCACACTCTCGGAACTTATTTTCTATTTTGCTAACAATTGATTGTGTAATCGGTCGATCAGGGTATTTATCGTTAAATAATTCAGTAACCCGAGTTTGTGTTTGGGACATGTCTCTACAACCAATCATCACCAAAATCTCAATTCGCTGTCTCTCACTTAAACGTTCCATTATTAAAACTTTAAATAATGAGACAACTGAATGTGAGTAAATGTGAACTAACGTGACAGCCAGGTCCGCGTTTCTACGTAGATGAAAAAAGCGTAAACATGAAAAAAGTGTAAGTCGCAAAACAGTTCCTCTACCAGGGTTCGACCATACGTAAAACACGTGTGTGCTGTTAATGTTAAATTGTTTTTTTCTCGATAATTTCGTCGTGTAACATGCCTTAGAATTTAACCTACTGTATGCAGAAAAATGTGTTCTTTCAAATGAAATTTTTAAAAATGGAGGTTGCCATTTAAAAAAATTGCCGATGACGTCATAACTTTTTAAAAAAAGTATGTAAAAATTTTTTTTTTTAAACAAACAAATTATGAAATGAATTTAAAAATCGACGTGTCTGAGCGAATTTTTGTCACTTGCTTTGTAACGATTTTACGGAATTTATTCCAACCTTTACGTGCTCACTGTATAGGGTATCCCAACCAAAAGTAGGCACTCTGAATAACTTTGGAGATAAAAATTGTTTGAAAAATTGGTGAAACACGTCGACCTTGTTTCCAAGGGGTACATATTTTAATGTAATACTTGTATACCTATTATCATCCCTCTACCCTACACGATCATCACCTCAAAAAATTCAAATGGCAAAGGGGGTCGAGTGATACATCTCTTGAAAGGTCTTTCAATTCTCTACATAACTGTGTATTTTTTTAAACTTTTATCGATTCGTTCCTGAAAATAATTATTTCATTATTTTAGGTTCGGGAAATAAAAATAAAAGCAGTTTAAATTATCGTATGTATTGTTCAAAATGACCCCCACCGATTTCCATACAGTAGTGTAATCTGTCTTGAAATTCTGTACGAACATTTCTGAACACATCTGGAGTCAATAAACGGCATTCTCGAACAATTCTTTCACATATCTCTTCCAGAGATGCGGGTTTTGTTGCAAATACCTTCGATTTCAAATGTCCCCACAGAAAGAAATCCAAGGGAGTTAAATCGGGTGACCTAGCGGACCACTCCACAGGACTTCTCCTTCCAATTTCATCGCTCAGGAAACCGACTATTCAAAAACTTACGGACTGCTATAGCAAAATGTGGGGTGCCCCAACCTGTTGAAAAAACAGTTCGCCCTCTAAAAGATTATCGTCTTCTTCGAGGATTTGGGTAATCATTGGGTCGATGTTATTTTCTAACAGATCGAGGTACCTTTCGCCATTTAAATTGTCAGAAATAAAAAACGGCCCAACAATGTGATCCCCTAAGATGCTGGCCCAAACATTTAATTTCTGAGGCCTTCGGGTATGAGTTTCCATGAACAAATGTGGATTGGTTTCACTCCAATACCTACAATTGTGCCTGTTTGCCTCCCCATTTAACTGAAATGTCGATTCATCCGAAAAACACGTATTGTACAGTAGATTGGCATTACCGTTTAATTGTTCACTAAAAATCTCACAGAATTCAAGCCGACGATCGGGATCATCTTCGTTTAATTCGTGTACCAATTTAAATTTATATGGATGAAATTTGTGGGCCTTTACAATTCGATGAACACTGCTTCGTGATACACCGGAAGCCTCAGCTACTTTCCTGATCGATTAAGTATTATCCATCTGCAAATGACCCAGAACTGCCACTTCGACTGCTTCATTCCTAATCGGTCGCTGAGGTTCATGCGTTTTGTTTCCTACAGAACCTGTTTCCATAAATTTTGTCAATAATTGTAAAACATACTGAGAACCAACCCTTCTATCTGGGTGATTTCTATTGAATATGCGCTGCGTAGCTCTAGCACAATTATCGTTTTTAAAATAAATGCTGACAATTTCTATTCTCTCCTGAAGGGTATAAACCATTTTGAGAACTCACTCTGGTAAAATGTATCTCGATTTAAAATTGGTTGTGAACAAATTAATGTTCAAGGACTATCAAATACCTAAGTCTTTTATTATTCTAAAACTAAACGGACAAGGAAAGTGTTTTTTGTCGAAAAAACTCGTGTTGATTTGAGAGCACTAAAAAATGTAGTTTTTTTTATAAATTCCAATACCCAGTGCCGTGTATTTTAGAATTTTTAAACGATTTCGATTGTGTGTAATCATCAAAAATAAAATTATTTTCCTTAAGAACGAATCGATAAAAGTTAATACACAGTTATGTAGGGAATAGAAAGACCTTTCAAAAGATGTATCACTCGACCCCCCCTTGCCATTTGAATTTTTTGAGGGGGTGGCCGTGTAGGGTAGAGGGATGATGATAGGTATACAAGTATTACATTAAAATATGTCCCCCTTGGAAACAAGGTCGACGTGTTTCACCAATTTTTCAAAAAAATTTTTATCTTCAAAGTTATTCAGGGTGCCTATTTTTGGTTGGGACACCCTGTATACCCTTCTTATAGGTTTACACTATTTTATAGGTTTACAAGATAAACCTAAAATTAAATGTAAATCAGTTTATAATTGGCTGTCCATAATAAGATTAAAATCAACCTCAAGGCAGTTTTCAAATCAAGTATAGTAGTTAATACGGTTGACAGCGCGATCGCTGCTGTTGTCGACAGAATTAGGCAATATGAAATATCAATGACATTAGATAGATAAAGAGATAGAATTATAGACTTACCTTTGGTAATATTTAATCTAAGTTGTTCTTTTTCCCACGATGCAAAAGACGCTTTAAGCGCCTCGGCCATCGTTTTGTTCGTACCCGGCGTCAGTGGCGGTACCTGCGTCGGGATATCTAAAAGAAAAAAAAATACTTATTACAAAACTGGAAAAAACAATCATGAGTAAAGACTTATATGCAGTGTCCGCCAAAAAGTTGGAAAGTTTTAAGCAAACCATAATTCCAATAGAAAGATGCTAACTATAAATTGCGGAAAAAATGAATAAAAAATGTTTATTTTTTAGGAATCTATAATTTTTGTATCTGTTCTATTAAATAATTTGGAAATCATTAGGATGCCAGCCATGTTTTGTGAGGAAACAATCTGGTTAAAATTGTTCATAAAAAATTGATATGAGGAAATTAATAAAAGAAGAATAATCACAGATTATTTTGGATCAGGAATATCGCGTCATGTCAATTATTTTTAACAGGAACAGTTAACTAAAATTGTGAGAGCTGTATTAATTGCTGAACTGTATGAAAAGAATTCCTCTTTCAGCTGCATCACTGACCACTTTGAGACTACCTACAGCATGTCTAGTTTTTTTACAGTTGTTACTATAGTATCTCAAATGGTTAGATGCATATCAAGAAAGTCAATGTCTATTTTAAATTACTTGTCACGCATTCATAAATTTCAGCCTTCACATACATAGTCTTCATTCTCTTTTATTCTTCAATGAGATCTAAAAAAATATTAATTTCTCTGATGCGATATTTTCTTTTGTATCCGCAGATATCTCATCATTATAGTAATGCCAATTCCGCATAAATGTCACTGATGGCGAGTGATAATTGCTGTAGAGACATCGTTGATTTATTCACATAACACAAGATTTCTAGGAAGGGAGAGATCTTTCGCAGTGACTGAAACTGTGTGACATTTGCCTGTCTATTTTAATAATGAAAATATTAAATTGCGCTAATGCTCCCTTACTCTATTTTTGTCGCAGAACAAATGTAATACCTTTTTTTTTTTTCCTTACGGGTTGCGGTTTAAACTACCCGCTGTACTGAAGCTTAAGCTTATTGTACCCATGTAATACCTTCAAACAGTAATTATTTTCCCCACTCATCTAACGCTGTGGATTGCATTGATGGATTCGGTTTCTTCTCCGAATAATAATAAGTTTTTCACATATAATGTTCTCTGTATTATTTATCACTGGCCGATTAAACTCCATGAAATCCTCTTCTGGAGCGCTCCTGAAAGTTTGTTTGTGTAAGAATTTAAGAAAATTATTTATTCCGCATTTGGTCCTCTAGAGATATCAAAAAAATATCACACAGCAATTTAAAAAAAAATCTAATGGTTTGAGTGATCCTTAATTATCAGAATAGTAATTTCAGTGTCAATTACATTAACAAAACGAATAAATTGAGGGGGGTGATGATGGAGAACTTAAATTTTGTCTTTTACTCCATATTAGCGCCCTTGTAACGCACATCTTATGAGCGGTTTTAAATAAAGTCTAAAAAAGTTCCCGCTCCTACAGGAGAGCGTAGATTTCTTTTTCCGTGAAAAATCATCTCGAGCAACAACCCGATGCTGGTTTTTCGCATTTATCTTTTGAACAGTTAATCCAACCACAAAAATGTAAACTCCGAATGGAATCCGTCAAGAAAATGTTCTTACATTTTTCTGTAAATTTAACAGTATTCGGACAATCGAAGTATCAATTAATTGGATGCTCAAGCATGCAGTAAAAATTACTTTTTTGCGGATTTTGCACGCGAATATTCTGGTAAGCACAAGGGTAAGGTAAGTACTTACCCTTGTGCTTCGATTGCACGGATGCAACCGTTTCTATTCAAAATTTACTTAGGAACATTTCTGTCTCTACACATTTCTATCGTCGCACAGTGGGACATAGGACGTCAACAGTTGGCAGAAATTCGAAATTTCGAAAAACGCCGTATCCGATTTTTTTTGTGTAGGTAATGCCCAATGAGTTTGCTAATCTATAGGTATTTTATTATCACTAGACATTGTGAACTACTCGCGATATATCGGTCTAAAATTGTGCTTCCTACGCGTTATTAATAGATGGTTTATAGAGAATTCAATAACACGTTTTTTTTTATTTGCTTATTTCTCTGTGGATTTGAAAATGATTTTTATTTTACCAGGACGTCATTACCCAGTCTAACAATTTTTATATGGGACTGAGTTTAGTCACACACAAATACAGTATTTTGTTATTGAAACTGTTTTTATATCGAAAATCAAGATGTATGATTTAAGAACCTTAGCTTTTTAGTTTAGTTCTCAACGTTTCGGAATTATACTTTCGGTCAATAACGTTAGCTAATAAGATGAGCTTTTAGGGATATAGTTAGAAACTTGCGCATGTTTGCGCCAATTTGAACTAGCTTAAGACAAATATGAGTTATTTTTAAATCTTTCGGGTACATCATTATGTGTATACGAGTATATAATTTTAAATTTATTCGTTTCAGGATCGAGCTCTGATGAACTATTCCTGACAAAGACATTCTTTTTGCAATACTGGACGAAATTGCGCCTTCCAGATTGGAATCCGCATAATCTTTCCCGATGCTGTAGGTATTTTTTAAAACTTGTATCTTTGAGTTCACACCCCATGATGGATTTTGGGCCTCCAGATTACCAAATAAGTTGTAAAACTGACAAACTGACTAATTACTTATAATGCAACGTTTGCGCGTGAGTATTAAACTAAGTTGAGGAGAGGGATAGTTATTTAATAATAACCGTTTTATAAATAAAAACAAATAATAACGTTATCGCCATCTATAAAACTCCATTGTTTGTCGCCCTGTTAACCGGAGTCTTTCAATTGAAGCCATAAATGAGCGACTGGCTTACTATCAGTGGTTTCTGTTTGGGTGGTTTTGCCTAAGTTGTGCCCATTTTTTCAACTTAGTTACGGCGTGTTGATGAGAACCAACAAGCCCGAAATACGTATCCTCGGTACTCACCCTTTATGCGGACCTCACCCATGTTATATTACATCCGTCTTGAGATATACTGCATATCGGGACTGCTTTTTTTGAATTTTGTATTTTTGACATCAAATTAGGCATCAAATCCCTAAGTATCCATTCCCATGGAAATACAACGAGGTGTTGAATTTATACCAACTTTTGATGTAGTTGGCCCCACTGTGCGTCGGATTAATCGTTCGGCCTATAAATGTGAAAAACTAGTCAGGTGGACGCTAAGGGTGATTTTTTGCGAGATGTTCCCCACGGAGAGGAAGTAACTATTCATATCCTTATTTGTAACCTCTTCCAATCTACTTGTATAGAGTACTAAACTATATGTATTATTTTTACTCTTTGGTTTTCTTAGGTCTACTTGCGTAGAATATTTTGAAATATTTTTTACCAGGTTCATTTCGTGATTTCTTGCTAGATATAATAGTTCGCCAGCCGCTGCCCTTATCTTAATTATAACGACATTTATTTATTAGAGTTAATTATATTTATTATTTTATAATAAAAACTTCACATTACGTTAGTTTAAAATAATGTAGCTTATTTTATTTAACAATCACAGAAAACAAAATTATATAAGGACTATAAATAAAAAAAAAAAAAAATTAAGTATCTAATAAATTTCCACGCTGACAATAGGGATGACATAAAAAATACAATACAATTTAGCCACTATAAATTGTGGTAAATGAAATCACAAAAGATTGCCCTCTATTATGTTTTAATTGATCTTTACAGGAGTGCCTTACTGTAGTGGCATTTGTTTCAAGTATACGGGCCTATTTATTTGCTAGAGTACTAACGCTGATAAAGTGTGCTAGTGATTTTATCTATAACATTTGTGATTTGTTTTAAACGGTAGTTTTCAAAATATATAGGATATCTCACACATGACTATAGTCTGTTGTTTGGATCTTTGCGCGTCTCAATTAGCAGCTGTATGAATCAAATAATCAAAAATAATTAGAAAGGTCAACGATACCATTAAGCAATGGCGAGTACAGTACGTTTCATTTATACATATTATCATTGTATCTGTTGATACTATAAACGCATTGATGCAATATAGCAGCATACGAGCAGGTTGTACCTAATTTGCTATTCGCGCAAAGATCCAAACAACAAACTATATCTGTGAAATTACTGATTATTATGGAGAGCTGAAATGAACATTTTCAATATTTACTTTTCGTGAGAGTGAGAATCTGGGTAATATTAAAATTACAATTTGAAAGGTTACAACTCTAAAAATACGACTGACCAGATTACATGTCCAGAATCTGTTAAATATTTTTAATACAACAAAAATATTGCACATTTAACATATTTAGTATACAATAAGCGCAAGAGATATGTACAGGGTGTTTCAATGATATCACAACAAACTTCGAGAGATGATTTCTCTCGTCAAAAAACCAGGAGTACATTTTTTCCTAAACTGCTTCCTAAGCGCTCTACGATGCTTTGAAAGTAGAACATTAAACAGGCCTTTTAAACTCAAGTGATGGTTAAAATTACCAACCTCAAAGTTTGCAGAGAAATTTGTTTTTATAGTAGCTATGTACACGAAGTTTCATAAAAAACCAACCAGTGGCGTCGGAGTTAGGGCAAGGTTGGGATGATAGAATCTTACATAAAAAAGTTATTTGCAACCGAACGCTACAGCCTCGGGATTAACACAAATCCGTTCTAACGGACTATAACAAAGAAATAAGAAAAGCAATCTTGGAGGAAATTCTGTGAGAGTATACTAACCTACCTCACAACACTAGAATCCACAAGATTCTTTTCAGATAGTCGACGTGGGAATTCGGTTTGTTATGTCGACCGGACGGCTCATATACGGACTCCAGAAAGGAAACCCTATAGCTTCTAGCACAGAACCATTTCCCAGGGTGCTTGCATTTAAATGGCAAACAGCTGTCACTGTCAGAAGGACGATCAAAACAATCTGATAAAAATGACTGGCTGATGGCTAAAAAGGTGGATCACGATACCAGCAATTGACGGATATATCAGAGAGAACATCTTGAGCCGTTACTCCATGAATTCACACCAGTATGCCTCTCAGATAGGGAAATCAACATAACTAGCACTCAACAACTTAGTCGGTAAGATCACTCAATCCTTTCAAATCAAGGAAATTGCGGTGAGGTCTTTTCTCAACTTTGAGGCAGAATTTAACAATGTATTGTTCAGAGGAATTGAGGCAACTATAGGCGACTTGATTCATGCTATGCTATCAAACAGAACCATAACAACGTCTCTACGGTTAGAATCAGTTAGCTTTACAGCCACAACAGCATGTCCATTCTGTGGTTACTTCTTGTGGACGATTTGCTAGCTATTCTCACACTGTGAGAGATTGAGGTTCTAGCATATGCAGACGATCTAGTTATACTAGTGAGATGAAAGTCTGAAGGAGTAGTATCTAATACCTTTCAAAAGACACTGAATGCAGTAAGCAACTGGTGTGACAGGAAGTAGATGTCTCTGAAGCCTCAAAAAACAGAAATAGTACCATTCACCAGGAAAATTAAGCTGGAGGACTCAAAATCGCCTTTCTTGATTGGTGAAACTATTCCATTTGGGGAGGAGGTGAAATATTTAGGAACTCTGGATAAATCAGTCAATTGGAATTTCCATCTGGAAAAGTAATCTACAAAACAAAAATGTCTTATAGACATGTTGTCGAATTTGAGGTAAATCCTGTGGCATGGATCCCCAACAAATGTGACTAGTCTGGATATGTAGCCACTCTCGTCTGGAAGATAACGAAATAGCAGACTCATTGGCCAAAGGAGCACGATCACGAATCATTGGACCCGAACCAATACTTGACAAATCTCAAGTACTGCCAAGATGACTATTTTAACCTGGGCTAAAAGGGAAAACTCTCCAGATTGGTAACAGTTACCAGGCTTAGTTCATTCGAAGGCGTTTGAAATCAAGAGCTAAGAAATATTTAGAGTTAAACAGGGTAAACCTGAAAACTTTGTTGCGCTGTGGACAGTGTTTGATTCTCAATATTTGGCAAAGGGCAACTGCTGCCAGAGGATCTGGCACCCAATAAAGTTATCAGTTTCATTAAGATCCTGAACATACTGGGTGATATACTCGTATAAGTAGGAGTGAGCCACAATGGAGAGTCCGCAGTGTAGGTCCCATAAGGACTTATTCACAAAAACTTAATCCTAATCCTATATTTTCAAAGTATCGTAGAGCGCTTAGGAGGCATTTTAGAAAAACATGTTATTCTTGTTTGTTTGCTTTTTTGTGACCCTTCGAGGTTTGTCGTGACATCAATAAAACGCCTTATATTCTGGTTTGAAAAGAATGCAACACCAAGAATTCATTCAGAAATTTTATTGAAATTTCGGGAGTAGTTTTGTTTCATTATAACTAAAAAGGTATTAAAATTCAAACAAAAAATAACAACTTTTCTGGACTTTTTTCGTACTTTTTTATTTTAAAGTACTGATTATTTCATTGCCTTTTTATTAGAAATTGACAAATTTGGATTAGTTTCATGTCATCACTCGAGTTTTAAACACCTTTAGAAATACCTACAATTCACAGTAGAGCCAATTTTCGTCAGTTAAGTGACTGAATAATGGGTATGAGGAAAGCGGGGTCTTCTTTAAGGGCTATTTCCAATAGTGTGGGCTGTAACGTAACAATGGTATTAAGATATTGGTTGGTTAATGTGATCTGAGGAAGGTCGACATGAGCGACAACGTGGATCCTGCCGACAAAGAAGAACTACGTATCGAGAAGAACATCACTTCGAAATTTGACCATACATGATCCGTGCGAAATCGATGGATGTAAGTTGGTGTATGTCAATGACGTTAGTATACAGATGAATTTGAAGTTTTGGACTTCACCCCTGCCGACCATTTTTATGCTTACCCTTTACTCCACAGTAATGCGCCCTCAGGTTGGTATGGTGTAACGAGAAAGTGAATTGGAGACGGAAATGGCATCAAACAGTGTTTAATGATGAATCTCGATTTTGTCTATGGGCCCATGATAGACGTAGGAGTGTGAGCCGCCATCGTGAACGTCAAAATTATAACGGATCTTTAACATGAAATGTTTGGCTCACTCTGTGCATAAACAAAGTTCATATTTAGTGGGAAGCGCCCATGCTTTTGTCAAAAAAAAAACGTATAACTTACCTGCTGTAAAAACACGAACAATTATTGCGATTTCATTTTTAAGGTTAATACTTCCTTATGCAAATTTTTGTTAAAATGCTGACTGTGACTGGTCTATTTTATACATTTATATTCTTAGAGGCCATTGTCACGTAAGTATGCATAATCTACCTCGCTTGTCTCATTTGCGTATCCTATTGACAAAATAATTTATTTAAATGGAAACTAACATGGAATTAAAATCTAAGTATCAGCCATACGTAAAAATAAACAGTGGAATTTAATATGTAGCAGGTGGCAACATTAAATATGCAATACATGGCTCGGTCACGGTCTGGGTGCAAATACTTACACACTTATTCATTACATTTTATATACTCAAACGGCTTAGTGTTAACCTTCCTTCATAATAAATTTTCGTTATTCTAGTAGAAACAAGATTATTTATGAAGAAATCGTAATCACGTTTATATTGGTTCTATTAAAATTGACAGAGCAATTTATTGTTCGATTTATAATTAATTTCTTACAAGATCAATTAAAAGAGTCCGTTAATTATTTCGTGGTCATTATTTAGGATGGGTACCAAATCATCATAGGATGTTGACACAAAAAAAACTAGTATAATTTAGATTTTTCCTTATGCTTTACTTTTTGACATACCTGTTCTATACCGTGTATCTCAAAATCGATGTTCAGCATTGGAAACGCGGAAACAGCTAACTGGGACCGTTTTTTAGATTTTCTGAAAAACGAAAATTTTGTGATTTCTATACAATCGTTTTTCTTAAATTAATCCTTTAAAAAACTAATTTTCCTCAGGATCAGTTGAAAGATCGTTTTGAGTGTGATCAGAAAAACAAACAATCCAATATGGCTGCAAAAAAACTAAAGTTAGCTAGGGTACCTAAAAAACAAAAGACTATATGGCATTTGTTTTTGCAGAAAAAAATTGGTTTCCGAAGGGTATCCTAATGTAAAAGTCTATAACCTGTCTGACCAAGGATTATTTCTCTAGAGCCCAAAAAATAAATCATAAAATTTTCTTACTCCATTTAATCGACCACAAGGTCGACCTTAAGAGCTACAAAGCTCTTATGGTTTCCAAAGTGAGCATCGAATTTGAGATACACGGTATAGCAATTCTCGGTAACTGCAACTTATTCGTGCAAATAGCCGTGGTAAATATGTCTTTCGTTAGCACTGTCGGTCTCATAGTTGAATAACCGGTGTTGCCAGAATTCTACTTAAAGAGTAATGGTAATGGTAGGGGAGGTAGATGCCCAGCAAGTAGGCCGCAGACGAACCCTTTTTACCAACCCTCAGCCATGTACTTCTCTTGCTCCCTCGTCTAATTGTTCCGATCTTCTAATGAAAGTAGTCAGGATGTCACTCAGTGCAAAGGAGCTCATCTCCTTCCTTAGAATTTCGTATCTTCTTTATCACTCTCGCATCCTGGATATGTAGAGTCTTCTTTAACACCTATCAATAATAGATGTCTCCTAAGTCTGCAGTGGTATGTCAGAATTTTGATTAACAGATTCGAAGTCTTTCAACTTCGGCCCAGTAACTAGGCCGATTTCGATTTGTTTGGCCCCATCACAAAATTTCGATTTGCCTACAGGCCCTGTTGAATGTTGTTAATACATCGGAGGATTTGGTATTCCCGACAAAAAAACAGGTCAGGATTTGGTATTCCTGACGAAAAGACAGGTCGACATGACGATATTTATTCTGTAAGTGTATCGCCATGCATATTTCTAATATGTCACCTTGGTGGTTTTTTTTGTTCATTCTTGTATTATCAGATTTTCTCTCTGTATTCTACAAATGGCTTTGCAGCATTATACAATTTATTAGTAAATAAAATCAATGCGCACATCGCTACTAACTTAAAAGAAAAAACTGTGCAAATCGGCTCTGCCGAGAATGCATCTTTATTTGTCTATAATTTAAAATAAAAAACTATACAAATAGTTACTACAGAGAATGTGCCACTAGCTAAAAACAAAAAAGTTCAAATACATACAAAAACGACTATTTTAATGGTGCAGGCGTCAAATTACAACAGAATACATCACGTTTTCGCAATATCGTAATAAAGAAACTGGTATCTAAAGTTGGGCCTCCGCACGTAACTAACGTTCCGCAAAAAAGGGTCGCCACAATGCAATCAGATGCTTAAATTATATGTACATTGTAATAAAGATATCATTTTGTTTACTTAATTTCTATGGAAAAATAATACTACTGCAAAGGCCGGCGATTTCGATGTATAGTTATTAATAATAACATTTGCTATATTATTATACAACTGTGCGAGTTAGTACAAGCCTAAATTTATTAATACGGTCTCTGATTCTTTTATTAGAGAGCTGCATTAACACAATATTTCATCAATTGCAACTTAGCAAATGAAGGTTTAAATTTAGCTTTGATTTTACGAATCGTAACTAATATCGGGTTGTTATAGCCCAAGCATCTGGTTGGTTGATATGTAGGTAATATAATGGTCAGTTATTAATAATATCGGCACTGAAAAAGTCGTTAAGGGTCGATTGACGAAGCATTTAAAAGTTTATGGCAGTCAGCACCTGGGTGAGCGCGCCCATGGTATAAAATTTCAAAATAGAACAGCTATAAGACCCCCATTAACTCCTACAACCGCCACGTTATGCAGATTATCAGTTTATTAAAATACGATTCTCAGAAATATTTCATTAAGTCACCATATCATCGAATTTTACTTAAGTTACATCTTATTTGTTAGGAAGGTATTTTGCTGTAGTTTTGCTTCATCAGTATCGTACAATAATATACAATACTTATTTGGCAGTTTAAAGCATATACATACCAAAATCAATATTCTTTCTTAACTAAACTGTCCTACACTTGCTTCTCATCTCGGAGTTACGAGTTCGATCCCCCGTTGAGGAGTTGGGATTTTTCTAAAGCCGAAATTAATCCCAGCATAATTGGATATTGAGTGTATGTCAGTTGTCTCTAAATGTGTAGGCTCTTCCTTTACAAGGTGCATCATGGTACCTTTAGGGATACAAGGTGTTGTATACCTGTGGTGTTTTAATTTAATTAATAGGTTTCTCTTTCATTTTAAACAAATCTTCATTCAGAACTTGATTCAGATTCCAGAATCAGATTTAGATTTAGACTGAAAGTCCCAAAAGTCTTTTTACCAACTTTAAATTTAGTATCATGTAAAGATATTTATTTCTTCATCGAATTCGCATTTTTGAATGGGAACCTAAAATTAGTAAACTTTTAGTCTATATTGTCTTGTAAAACAATTTTAAAATCACCAATTTCTTTAATTACATGTATATAATAATTCTATCTATTGTTAAACGACAGTTTTTTTGCTCCATTGAGAAAGGCATAGAAATTGAAAACGTCTCAAATTTTTTGCTTTATGAAACAAAGGGCATAGATACTGAAAGAAGCTTTAAGTTAGCTGATGGTTAAATTAGATATTTTCTATAGGTAAGGCAAATCATAAACTATTAATTTTCATGGGCCAAATCACAAATAACAATTCTGCTGTAGGAAAAGCGAAAAAGCTGATGAATATTAGAATCGCTTTATCACTAGTCGAAGTGGTATACCTTAAAATTCACAAGAACTTTGCATTTGATGGCAAGCAGAGCGACTGATTGGGCTATAAGGGTTTGAACCGCGCACCCTAATTTGGGTCGTTGAGGGCTCAAAATGACGGCCAATTTTCCAAAATGGTTGCAAAAAAAAAAACGAAAATCCTAGATAAATGAGCGACATACTTGTGTGAAGTGTTGCTTTCACATGAATTTGGGTCGATTCAAAATTCAACTTTACATTGAACAAATATCATTGAATTGTATTTTGCATTACATAATTGTATCAGCATTTGGGATTCATATGAAAACGACACCTTGGTATATTGTTTTTCTATCATGAATTTTCGGTTCTTGCGACTTTAGAAAATGGCCACACTATATAATTAGCATCCAGTTGAATGGTACTTCTAAAGAATATGCAATAATCTATCGCTCACATTTTGTAAGTAAGCCAATGACTGAAAGAAAAACTATTTTGGGACACATTGGAACTTATGTGCTTTGTCGATTCACTCCAAATCCCACGGACTCCAATATCAATCTGTGGCCACTGGATTTTGTTGGATTCTTGGTCTGAATGCGGCATGAAACAAAGAAGCATCATGATGGAGCTTCTATCTTTTGTTTATATATGAATTTTGCAATAAAGTTGTTTATAAAATTGTGTACATACTAAAGAGCAATGGTTCTAAGATAGACCCTATGGTATTTTAAAATTTAATGCTAATATAAAAGTAGAATTTAACCGCTGTTTTCCAAAATAAATACGTAACTTTCAAAACGTCATTAAATGTGTAAACAACTTTGGTTGTAGTAACTTTAGATTGCAAATCATCTGGACTGAATCTTTTCGGAAGTACATTCACCACGACTTCTATATCTATACACATGGAAAAATATTTTTTATTAACAAATTTATCAAATGTAAGACATTACAATGGGTCTGGCAATGGGATTGAACGTTTTGATAGGTTGCTGTGGAAAAATAAATAACGTGACGTATGTCACAAAGTGATGATTTGCACGTTGATATTGACAATTTCATGTACCATCCAAGAGAGCTGCATGAAAGGAAAACATCTTCATGGTCAAAAGATCACGGTATGGTGTGCTGATAACTTTTGGCGACGAAAACGACCACGCCGTTACAGTCAATTCTGATTACGATGATGAGATGTTCGAAACATTTGTGAACATGGAGCTGCAACCAATAAGACGAAATAATGCATGGTTTCAACAAGATGATGCCACTACTCAGACAGCAAGGCAGACTATGGACATTTTACGTCGCATGTTTCCTCATGATCTAGTTTCAAGGTTTGGCGACATTGCATGGTTGGCAAGATAGGCTGATTTAACAACTCCTGATATTTTCCTTGGAGTCTAGAGTTTACCAGACACGTCCTCACACAATTCAAGAACTCAAACGGCCGTATGCATAGTCGTTATCCGGCAACTCGCCAGTCAGCAGTGAATGTGTCTTATGTATTTCATATATAGGGCTCATTCCTGTTGAGTGGAGGAGGCTGGCGAGTCGCCCGAGAACGCCGGGGAACGACTATGCATACGGCTGTATGTCATGATTCACGAAGAGATAAACCTGATTAATGATAACGAACATTTATTTCAAAGCGTTACGCTGAATTTCAGAAGAAGATTACAGCAATGTATAGAAGCGGATGCTGGAGATCTTACGGATGTCGGTTGTATTTGCACATTTAATGTTTTGTAATGAATTTTCCAAAACATATTTTTAGTTTCATTGAAAATTTGTTAAAATTTTATTATTTGTTCCTTCACAGCAATATATCAATAATAATTCAATCCTGTTGTCGAACCCTGGATAAGAGCAAAATCATTTTAATAAATGCATTGATTCTACCAGTTGCATCTATGAATATATTTATTATTTAATTGTGCTTATGCCGTAGTACTTTTGAGCCGAGTCGGTTAATTATATTGTGATAAACAAATTTCTCTAGTAGATAGGTTTTAAAAAACCAAAATTTATGGAACTCTGGTCTAAAAATTTGTTGAAAATACTTTAAAATTTATCACGAGGAAAAAAGGAAAGTAGAAAAAGCAATTTTCATTAATCGGATATACAAATCATTGATAATTTTTAATGATATGCATTTGTTTAGTTATGATTTGGTGAAGTCATAAATAAACCCTGGAAGAATGATGTTACATGATTATTTATACTAACATAAGTATGAATGTATAAAAACCATTTACAAAATTGAATAATTGTGTGTAGTTGCTTACATTCCCTGGTGTAATCGTGGGCATGTTATTAGATGGAGGCATATACGTAGAGGTGGACAGTGCTAAGTATAATGTATTAGTATTCATATAGTGCTTTTGGCGGGGAGTGGAGGAAGATCACGAACACGCCGCGGCGACGGCCGCCACTCCGAGTACGGCACGGGTGCCGTACGTGTGGCCTCTTTCCCCACGTTTGCTATCAACTCACAGATTCTTCAGAAATGCTTAAATTGTCCCAGCACTTACGAAATTCCTTTCTCTGTATAAGTATACTTATGTTACGATTTTATTTCTGTTACACTAAACCATTTTCTTCTTCTCTATCCCATTCAAGGTAGAAATGGTTAACGGTTAGGAATAAATTCTTGCATATTATAATAATTACAATCATGCATTATCTTCCAAGTTTATTTAAATATGTTAAGTTGCAGACGTATAAAGTATGTATGTAAAACTGCGAGAAAAAAATATATGAATATTAATTACATTACTACACAGGTTGTATATAAATATGATTTTAATAAGGTTATAAATACAGTTTGGCATTAAAATATGGCAAAAATAGCTACTAAGGCTACTTAAAATTATTCTGTACTCTTTAACGCAAAAGTTTAGTGGAAGAACGCACCTGCACGTGACACATTTTTGAAAGGAATATAAAATTGCAATATTATTAATACCCTTGTTTATAACAAACAGTTAGTCAACTAGATGCTTCTATTGGTGTTTACCAAAATTCCTCAAATATAATGTACAGTGGATTTGATTTTAGTGTTGCCATCTATTGGTGTCATCCAAAAAGTGCCCTAGATTGACCCAGGATAACAATAGTAATAATTTTATTCCTCCAAAATATTAATATTCTCATATTAAAATGAGTTTCAAATAAATTGAATCCTGTCTTCCCTGTGTTCTGATATTCATTTTTAAAATTTCTTTTGGTTTGTCCTATGTAACCTTCAAAATCCAGTTTCACTTTATTTTCTAATTTTGCCATTATCATTATTTTACTTCATTCTGGTGGCAAAAATCAATTTTGATTAATAGCTGTATAAAAAAAAAATTTCAACAACTTCGCGTGTCGCGCAGATTCGACGTCACTGCTCAAGTTAGCAGCACGTAGCTCCCGATCTCCTATGTGCTCCGCAATCAGGTAGTGGTAAGAATTACTTTGACTGTTTTCACTATTTTTATTTGTATTTCCGTCGTTAACCGATTGCATCCGATTGCCTGCTTTATTATTATGTCCGTAAATTATTGATTATCTACGAATGACTGCTATTCCGATCGGCCAGGGATATTCGGAAAATTTCGTGACTGATTAGTAAAATTAGGATTATCTATTCAACAACTAGCATCGGGAATATTCGGTTGTCATTGTTTATAGTTGACGTAAAGATATTTCTAAGGCCTCGTATCTGGATAGAATTCCATCTCAGTCATAGTTTAATTACCAGTAAGGTTCTAAGGCCTCGTATGTGGATAGAACTTTACTAGGTAAGTGGCATACGTGAGATTTTAAGGCCTCGTATGTGGATAGATTCTTACGAAGTGACCCGGGAAGTAATGTATTAATCAATTAGTCCGCGAGCCGTGCTCACTAGACATAAATTCTAAAGAAGATAAACTTGAAGTTGATGTGATAACCTATCACATTGAACTAAAATAAGTAACTACCGCAAATTAACTTTGTGCATTCACGCATATCTCTGGTCTAGTCAGTTTGAGAGACAGTTTATACTAAAACACGAGTTAGTAAATTTAAAACCTAAGTGCTATAGAGTTAGACGAGCAGCGGGAATACGCGGTTGTCATTATTTGTTGTTGACGTAAAGATAGAATTCTAAGGCCTCGTATGTGGATAGAATTCCACCTCAGTCCTAGTTTAATTACTTATGAGGTTCTAAGGCCTCGCCTGTGGATACAACTTCACTAGGTAAACGCGAAGTAGCACCCGTGAGTTTTTAAGGCTTTGTATCTGAATAGAATCTCACGAAGTGTCCCGGGGTGTAATGTATTAAACCGTTCCGTCCGATACAAGTCGTCAATAAACCCTAATAAGGTACATAAGGAGCTAATATGAAGGTATGGCACAACCGCGATTAGAAAGTCAGATTCACCGCCTGTCCCTGGACTGACATCCTGCCGCTGTGTCACGCTTATAACCCGTAATCACTTGCACCTAGATATATTGCTGCACCTACCGCCTACCGTAATACCACCTTAAGTAGTGACTATAGAGTCATTAACCGCTTGCTGTAGATACCAGTAGTAGTAGTTGCAGTAACTTTGCTTTATTGGAAATCACCGCTTGCTTGCTTTTGTAAATGCTTATAGTAATCATTTGAATATTGTCTGCAGATAGTAATACCGTAATTTAAGTTGTACTTGACATAACTGATCACGTTCTTGCATTATCATAACTTCTTGCTTGGTTCCTTGGTTGCTGACTTGTAATATAGGTTAATATTTACGTTACATTATAACATAACTGTTGTGTGACTTAAATAAATAGAGTAAGTGAAGTTGAAATTCTGCTCTTTGTTCAAAACAAAGGTATAAGTAATAAATTTGTTGTAACCGATAATTCTTTTCGGCAGGTATGGTGAAGTTTTCCATTGCTACGCAACCGACAACCACACACACAGGCCCTTGGACATACCGTTTCTTCACTGAGTTATCCTAGTTTCTATCATACCGCTGATAGAATAAAGTGGTGTTCCTACACTTTAAAACAGGTCATATTAGATGAATGGAGTATAGTATTCTTTAAGAAATGTTTGCCAACCTCACGCTTATTGCCTCCTTCGATGTTTAAGAAAATCAGAATACACACAGGACGACTAAAATGTATTTATTAAGTATCATTTATAAGGTGCCAGTTTGAGCCAATATTTGCCTACAGGCTGTCCAATTTCATGTTTATTGATTTTTCTACAAGATTATAAGTAGAGGTAATGAGAAATTGCAGAGATGACATTAACATAGATATAATAATATATTGTAAACACCTAATGAAATATTCCCAAACAACATAAAATGATAAAATATTCTTCAATAAATGCAATAAAACTATTTTCTTTATAAAAATTAAAGGTTTTTATCAGGTAATTGGACCGCTTGCAGCTATAAAAATAATTAATTACAGACCAACGGGGAAATGCTAGTATTGTCCAGTAGCAATTCATAGATAGATATAGAATCACTTTGGCTATTACGTTTACGCCCACCGTACCATGTTCAAAATACACTCTAGATACGTAGTCTTTACAAAAAAAAAACATCTATGTGAATAACACGTAGATACGTAAATAGTGTGAAATTAAAGACAACGGAGATTAACTATTTTAAAATGTCTCGTTCAATTAATTCCTTCAGAAAAAAAGTAAATTTGCGGATTAAGGAATTTCCCGGAGTTGCATTTTAACGGCACATAATTATATTGTACAAGCTGTAAGAAAGTGATTTCGTGAAACATCAAAGCAAACATTAAGAGACCCATTTCCATAGTCCCAAAAATTGTGCGAGTAGTGGTAGTATTGCTGATAGTAACAGGCAAACAAATTTAAGTTAGATTTAGTGGAAATGATGGTTGGGTGTGATATACGTGGACAAAACTAGATAATCCACTATTTAGACAATTTTTGCAAATGTGTATGTATCATATAGATGTCACTATTATACAAAAAAATATTTTCAACTAAATGACAAATGCGCCTGGATTAGCATGGATGACACCACCTTATATGCGGCTGGAAGTTGGCAAATGTTTTAGTAGGTGCATTAATATTAGCAATATACTTTTACTCTTGTGATCGTAAGTTAAAAATTCGTGTTAGTATTACATTCACCAATACTTTCAGCTCTCTTTATATTAATTTTGGATGGTATGGAACTCGCCAAAATAATCACAAGGTAAGATATTATACATATGCATGAAAATATTTACGCGGTGGCACATCACCTAGTGTCAACCTTGGAATTATATGCAACACAAAAAAAATCCCAAAAGCCTAACAAAACCCAAACAGTATTGTCTAGAACTGCCTACCATCTTCACGCCATTCGATATGTTAGAACATATAAACAAATGCAAATAATCAATAGTAGTCAAAATAAGTATTCCACTTTAGCTCGACTCACATGCATATGTTTTATTTTTATGCGTTCCTTATCTTATGCATGATCTTACCATTTTTAAATTTCAATATCAGGAGTATCCAGTTATTGAATTTGCGATTTGATTTTTGTAATTTATTATGACAAAACACATTCTCAAATTTTCCCAAACATGTAATACCGAACGTAATAACTTTTAAAAGCACCCTGATAGATTACATAACAATTTACTAACAATACACAATAACCAGGTTGATTCCTCATTTTAAAAGTATCTTAATAATATCTAACATCGTTATCCACTCTTTTAAGAATGAAACTCGTGCACATTGAAATTAAGTTATACTGGTCTAGCGGTTCATTTGTTTTGTAAATCAGTGAAAATAAAGCGATTTCATTCATGCCTAGAGCTTTGTGTAGTTAGGAATAACGGCATATGTAATAAAGATATATTTCTTTGTTTAATTAGAATGAGAAAAATGTATCGTTTGAGTTTTAAATATAAAAACTAGTTTTAAAATTATAATTGATACAGGTGTTTGTAATAAATATAACTGCTTAAATATGTTTCTTTCGAATTAATTATATGTAATCTACTAAAGTTCGTTACAAATGTGCAGGTTCTTGGCACTGTTGAATTATGTTTATAAAATATTGTTGAATTATTCAAGATATCTGTTGTAATACAATATTTGGGATATCTCTTGTAATACATCATCTACATATAATAATCTTTGAGTGTCATTTGAATATAAATTTAAGGTTTCATTCATAAGAAAGTTAGACAAGTTTACAAAACAAAATACATTTTTTAGTGTCTGATAAATGTCACTGAATGAAATTATTTCATCAATCCTGGTGTACATCTTCAATTCTGTTTTGGAGCAGACATATTTCATTGTATTATAATTCTGGTTAACTTTGATTACAATATTTTATAAAATGTAATTTTATTCTTCAGATGCTAACCAATATGGCATATAGCAGATGGCACGTGGATAAAAAGGCAGGTGTTTGTTCCTGCTACAAGACACCATTCTTAATCAATATAAAATATATTGCGAAGTTAAATTTAAAGAATTAAGAAAAGCTGCTTCCATATCGTAGGGTTAATGGTAATTAAATTCAAAAGCTATAAAATCGACAACTTTTACTGATAATGCTATCGAAATGATAAAGAATGTTTGTTATTATTTTTCTATATCTAACTACATACGAATGAGGAATCTCACTCTAGTAGGTTTTCTAAAAATGAAAAAGAAAATTGTCTTTTACGATGAATTCAGAAACAAAATGTTTGCCTATATTATGTTTGTATTGCATAAAATTCACCACATTTGATAAATGATATGAAATTTTACGGGATGCAATCGGTGGGGTAGCGTTGGTTTCTTGTAACATCCGTCAACATTTGCCAATGCTAAAGTCATGTGATAAAGGGTCGTCATAAATGATGGAACACCACGTGACCAATTAGTTCCCTTTAACAGCCCCGTTGAGTCGTGCCGTCAGCAAATGATGGTTGAAAACTATTTCTTAGACACATACGTAATTACAAAAATCCTAATCAGGTCCTGCTGTAACATGAAAGACACAAAATCACGAGTTAAAAGCTATCAATTGATCACGTGGTTTATGGTCATTTATGATAGCTCTGTATACGAGTGTTTCTAAAATAGGGTTCCAAATTTATCATCAAAATAAGTCAAAAATTTCTTATAAACATGTGTCATAAAACGCACTCCTAGGGTATTAGAGGCCCTTCGTTTTTTTTTTATAGAAGAACGGTAAAACAGGGCCGACTCCAGAAAGATAAATACACAACATTTTTGGCATTTACTTAGTTGTTCATACGGAATAAGATACGTTAGTTCATTTTTGGTTATTAAAATCGTGAGCGTCCCTTTTAGAGGCGGGGGGGGGAGGTGTTTCACCCTGTATTTTTTTGTTCAACTTTCTATTAATTTTTAACAATTTTTGGACTTAAAAATGACTTTATTTAAGACGATATCGTCAATCATTATCGAGTAAATTCAGTTTGAAAATTATCATGACGCATAGCGGTAAAAAAAATAAAGTCGCAAATCTGGAACGTTAGACGCCCATGATTTTAATAATCAAAAATGAACTGGCGTATCTTATTCAGCACGCAAGATTATGTGAATGCCAAAAATTTTGTCAATTTATCTTTTATCTCTTCAAATAACAAAAAAAAAAAATTCATCTGAACTCCTTTAAGGGCTTCTAACTTCCTGGGGTGCGTTTTATGCCACATGTTTATAAAAACTTATTGACTTGGGTACTACCATCGTCATCAGCTGAAAGTCACCACCTTCTGATATCCTCCCTTTCTAACACTATTTGTAGTGAGGTGTGCCAGAAAAAGAGCATCGAGAAAGGTGGTGACTTTAAGCTGATGACGCTTGTACATACTGTAGAAGTTTGGAACTCTATTTTAGAAATACCATGTACAACAAATTTGGAAGCTATATAAGTATAACGTTATCATATTTTTACCGTACGTTTTCTGAGTTATAATTTAATCAATTACAACGGGACAAAAAATATCGTATAGTACAGCCAATCTTGTAGTGTTTAGTCGAATTTTCAAAAAAAAAAAAAAATAATAATAATAAATAATTTTTCGTCGGAGCTGCAGAAGACAACTAATAGTATAGAAGCATTTTTTTACATTTTAAAAAAATTCACCCCTCTTAAATGCAGGGGTATATAAGCGGTAGAATTTTTTGTTGTTTTTAATGACAAAGAAAATTTCTGTATAAGGTTGATTGACGAACAAATCGTTTAATTTTTAGTATATCGAAAATTTATGAAAAAAATTAATTACTAATTAACGCATAAAACTGTATTTAATGTTATATTGACGGACAACTTTTACAATAATTGCCAGAAGAGAACAAATGATATAGCGGAGCCATTTTTTATTACATTTTTAATCAACTGTTAATTGAAAACACAAAGATGCCGTAAGTGCAGAAATGGTGTTTAATTACCTCCTTATCCCTCAAAGTGAGGAAGTTATGTATTGGTGAAAAAATTTTTAAAATTTTTATTGCATTTCTGGACGAATCTCGACGAATTATGACAATACACAAAATTTCAGGCAGACAAAAATTTCTGTCTGTGTGGTTCGCGATACAGTTTTTGAGATAAAGCTTTCAAATTTGGTACACACATTCTAGAGGTCAAAGAAGAGCTTGAGTTCATTGATGAGCAAAATCGGTCCAATGTCTAAAAAAAATATTAGTGACATTCCACCAATGTGACTTTTTGAAACGTCAAAATTTGACTCTTTTGAAACGTCAAAATGTGACTTTTTTTGAAACGTAAAAAAATGCGACTTTTTTTGAAACGTCAAAGTGACTTTTTTGAAACGTCAAAAATTACTTTGATTATAAACTCCACCACACGTCGAGTTTTACTACGGTGAGGAAGTTCTGATTCCCAAGTAATTTGCAGCGATTTTTTTTATTGTTAGATTTTCACACATTTTAACTTCTGCCGCAGGAACAAATCATTTAAAAATGTCTGCCACCATCTCCCTAAGTTAGACGTCGACTGCATTGTAAAAGAACAAATTGTTGGGCTAATCACATATTAGCGAAAAGAGGTACTTTGGGAGAATTCAATAATATTTATTCCATCACTTAAAAAAGACAAAAAACGTTATATGTCCTTCAAGTGAGAGTTTCTGTCACTCATGTCCCATAGAAGCCTTCGATCATTTATTAAATTTATAAATTTCTCAACGTCCACGGTATTTTATTAAAATTCGTCAGAATAACTGCGGTAAATCCAATTGGAATTGCATACTTCGCACTTCGGATGTGTTCGTCCAAAAATGTACGAGTCAATTCGCATGCAATGGACGACCTTTAAGATGGGCACTATGGAATGATTTGAACTATAGAATAATTACTGATTGAATGATTCCAACTACTGTATGAATTTATTCGAATAAATTCATTCAATTAGAACATTTCTAGAAAACATCTGAATTATGTTGTTAACTTGCTAATTATTGCCGCTGAGTTTCACCTCTCATAAAAAGCGAGTTTTTAGAATCAGAACCAATATGGCCTTGTATCAGTTACATGTCACCATCAGTTAGTTGGAAGTTGCGTTTTGTATATTTCGTTGTTTACACTGTTTATAGTATCACATAATAAAATTATTATCTATGATTAAAATACCGTCTCCGTCTATGCATATTCATAACCTCATTTCTTAAATCCAACATTTTTTTAAATTCATTCATTCGTAATTCAACTATCGAATTATTCGAATAAGTACCAAATTTCGAATTATTCGATAGTTTTTATTCCATAGTTCTCATCATTATCTTTAATACATTTCAGTGATATTGGATCATTCACATCTAATCGATTTTTGACGAATGCATTTCAGACGAAAATGCAGCCAGTGGTCAACTAGCCCCACTAACAAATTTACAAAGGTCTTTAAATTATTCATATTAAATCTATTTATGTATTGTACTCCCTTTTGGTCTGTTGATTGATAGTGTTGTAATTATTTCTTCAAAATTCCTAGCATATATATTAATCAATGAACCCAAATGCGTAAAATATTAATATTATAAAAATACCTAAGGGTAGACGCAGGTGGTGGAATGTTGCGGTAGAGCGAATGGCGCTCCATAAAACAGAAAATACCAGTACTGGACCTCTACGTGAGAAGCACCTGCCTCGCATGTGTTCAACGGGGCTTAACCTACAAGCTTAGAATGCAATATTGCTTAATAATATCTGACCCCTTTATCATACCTACTTTAATTATAAATTTTATATCTCCACCCTCCCTGTCGTCGTTTCAACGGGCTTTGTCTTCGTGTCAAGGGGCTTCAGTTGCACAATGTATTTTTCCATAATAACTAACGATTTAGTCACATTAGTATGATTTTATTAAATATTTCCCTCGAAATGTTTGAACGGTGAGTCTAAACTTCAACATTTCTCTTATAAAACTTATAGTACAAGACAAGATATGAGAAACAAAAAAAAACTAAATTACAAGATATTAGACACTTAAAGCAACGCTAAGACCGTAAACGTGGCGAATGATAGTTACGTATGTGTAGTGTTAATTTTTTGTACGTTTATACTTACGTCTGACGTAACATTGCATGAATGTACGTATAGCAGTCGTATCAAGCCGAGCGTGACTTCGGAAATACCCGCTGCATCTTTCAAGAGAAGTTGTCAAGAGCTCTGAAGAATCATAAAATATCATTTTTGTGAAAGAGAAATAGATTATTTGATTCTGTTTTAAGTATATTATTCAAATAAATCATTCATAAAGAGCCCCCATATGACCTAAATTTTCATCATGATGAAGGATATGTAAAACCACTACTTTATCCACATCATCATCATTACTCTCATTCAAAGCTGCTAACATCACTATTCCTTCCATAAGTACGCACCTCTCTATTTTCTAAATAAAAATTCTAATATCCGGAAGTTAAACAAGTGTACGTTACGTTCAAAACAATGTTATAACTCAATTTTTAAATCGCGACCATATCGTTTGCTGCTACGTTTACGCCAAAGCGTTACGTCTACGTTCTTGGCATTGCTTTAACTTTCTACTCACAAAAGTAATAGATAAATAGTCTGAGGCGACTTAGTTATAATGACGCAGTTCGATTATCATCCATCCTCAACAAGTAATTTCAATTTATAACTCAGTTTGTTTCCTTTTTTATCTTGTATTAGCACTACATATATTTTGTCTATAATTTGGAGATAAATGTAGTAGGTACATAATTTTTATTGAAGTTCTTCTAACGATTGTAAGTAGTAATAGTCCTGTGGAATACTATTTTGTCGATATGCGGACAACCTACTCACAAGTTTATAAAGGTCACCCTAGATTTTTCATCAGTTGACACCTGAAATTGCCCATTTTTTTTGGACTCATCTCTAAATTTATAACGAAAATAAATCATAAATAAATGAAAAGTACAAAATATATTATAGGCTGATGCAAGTACAAATGATTGCTACAACTCGCAAAAGATACACATGACATTTAGTCTGTTCCGCCCATACATGGTACTTCGAGACGTCCCATGAGGTCTAATTCCCACGAGATCTAATGCATCACTGTATATCTGTTCGGTTGTTTTATCATGGACGTATACTAAACACCGATTTCAAAATCTCATGAGATCTAAAGAGTCCGAGAAGAAAGTCCCATGAGATATAAATCCCACGAGATCTAATTTCAACTAGCTTACTTATTACCCCATATAGCTGTTCGGCTTTCCGAATAGATCGAATTAAAAAGTCTCACAAGATCTAAAAACCCGAAATGAAAATCCACGAGGTCTAATTTCCATGAGATCTAGCTGTAACGTCATTTCACACATAACGTTCATAGGCGCACGTATATTTTATAAATTCATATTACATGCGTTCAAATTTTTAATTTACAGTCTCATTTGTCACCAAAACTGTCAATGTGGTTGTATGTAAAGTATTTATTATTTCATTATTTTATAAATATTAATAATGAATTTATTGATCCAATTATACATATTTCTACAATATTACATGTATAAGAAAACATGAAGCTAAAATATTATGTTAACGCCTAAAATTGTTTCATGTAAATAAAATACTTTTGTTGATAAATATACAGAAATATACAGTCACAACATTAAAATAGGTAGATATATTTACCAAGGTTTCCAAAATTTGAATTTACTATAAGGTAAGTGTCTAGAGATTTCAGTTTCATGAACTTTGGTTGAAATTGATTTTAATTTGTACTCGATTCAGTGATGATTGAGAATTTTTTTTATAATTATTGTTAGTAGTACTTTATTGGTTTTATGGTAGGGTGTATTAGAGTTGTCCCTACGTTTCTGAACGGCAACATCACATTTTTAGATCTCATGGGATTTAGATCTCGTGGGATTTTTAAATCGGTGCACTTAAGTGTTACAATGATCAAACACATTCAGAAAATCGAACAGATATACAGGATGGTGCGTTAGATCTCATGGGAAAATGGCATCGGTGTTTTAGAACTCGTGGGAATCAGAAGCAGTGGCAATGAGATCTCATGGAACGTTTTTGATCATTTGAAAACCGATATACAGGTTGGCTATTAGAATTAGATCGAGTGGGAATTAGTTCATGTAACATCCCCGGAGCTCCGACTCACTTGTGGATTCAATCACAAGTACTTTAACGATTATCGATTGTGGTCTCCGCAATGTTATCCTTCACACCAGCGTGTAATACCGGTGACTCCACAGGAGACCAAGATATGTCTAATATTATTGGGTGATAGGAATAACGCCGCAATGTTTTTTTTTATCGTAAAATATTTGGCGGCAGTATTTAATTGCAAGCAAATGTCAGTTAAAATCCTTACAGTCAAAGAACTTCAATATGTTATTTAACTAATTACACTTCTACTTCTTTTTTTAAAAAATATATTAATTTTAGTTTTTCGGTGAATTTTAATTTGTATTGTTTTTAGCAGTTATCTGAGATACGTTAACTTTTTGTCTCATATATAACCAACATATTCCTAATTTAACTGATTTAATTGAAAAAGTTTTCAATTTTTGGTAGACCGTTGCATCTATCTGAAGCATGCGTCCCTGTTAAATCATGACCTCAGAACAGCTTTGCTTTTGTTAAAACACCATATTTTACCATATTAAAGGCTGTCGCATCGCTTTTGGATCTCTTAAGGTTACCTTTTCACCGAATATCCAATTTAAATCTATAAATCGCTGTTATAATTTTTCTGTTAGTAATATCCTGGCGACGAGGGGTGCAAACGCCACCTTAAAACCAAAGTATCAAAAGAGTAAACCTTTATACATTTTTTAAGATGAAACAATTTTCTCATTCTGTAATAATTATTACGGGTAAGGAATAATTTTTTATTACAAGATCCACATCTATACACTCGGTCAAATTAAAGAGAAATGTGAAAAGACGTTCAAGATTCCTAATATGTTATAGCGTTAAATTTGTTGTCTTATTTTACGTTACACAAAAACAATAACGGGTAATGGACCAAGGGCGCTCCCTTGAGGCACTCTAAATTTATGAACTGAATCTGAAATATTCTTATGTAATTTTTTGTTGATAATTTTAAACTTTCAAACTAATATAGCAATGTATTTAAGAAGTATATGTTTTTTCTTCATTGTCAATTAATTATAAGAATAGCATATCACATTCTGAATTTTGAGGGTAATTTTTTGATAGTAGGCCATGCTTGTGCATTTAAATACAGGATAATTTTTGAATAGTAGGCCATGTTTGTGCATTCTAACAAAACATATTTCAGAACAATAATTTATCAATACACTGTTGAGATATTTCTGGGACACAAGAAAATTTAACAAAATAAATTATTACATTAATTTTCGTAATCATTTTTATCTTATTACGTTCAATAATTGTAAATAGGCACTAATTTCGTCAAATGCAAAATGAAAACAAACGAAAGTAGACGTTCAATTAAATGCAATTAGCTAACTTACAGGCAGGCAGAACTATTAATTAATAATTACAGTATTTAGTAAACAAGCGCTGTTTTTAATTAATGCAATAATTACAAGGTCTATATAAGATTTCTTTTTTAATTGTTTCTTATTGTAATTATGCAATTGTGTATAAAGTATTTTATGGACGTGATGGTATGGAGATGGTATTAAAACCATTAAATTGGTTTTAGTAGATTTAGATTAGAGCCGTTAGTCAAGTGTTTTATATAATTAACGGACTAAATTTAATGAAATAATTTGAACCTTTAAACATCAACTTCCGTCACATATAGACATGAATGTACTGCGTCATTCTTAAACAAACAAGTTGAATTTTCCCCACAATATGAGATTTATCCTTGTTATAAATTTCAACTACAAAAATAAAATTAGCTGCACTTCGACAGTTAGAAACATCTATTTAATTTAACCTCAATAAAATAAAATACACTCCCACAAGAATTATCGTATCACATGAAATTTACCATAAGTTTTATGTTCGTTTTTTTGCTAGTCGTTGTTCAATTTGGTTGGTTTTTTTTCTGCTATACAGATTGATTCTTCAGGAATGTTACTGTGCTACTGATTTTTAGTAAAAATTCCGTTTTGCTTGAATACCAGCTGTAAAACAATGATGTTGAGTTTTGTTCCGAAACTTCGTAACACCCTGTGGGGTGCACCAGCAACAACAATACTTGACAATTTAGAGTTAACTCTAGCCTCTTTTCTTAATATTATCCTTGGCAGGCGACGGAAAACAAGAGATGAAAAGTAACGTCACCAATTTACAGTGCCAATTGTTGTGCATCAATATTATACACTCTTTGCTGTGGTTTTACCGTCAATTTAAATTGTGTGCTAAATTGTAGCAATATGGATGCTCAACAACATTTAATACGCATTTAACTGATGAAAAGGCCATAAGAGCATTTGCTGTGATTGAAGACGGGCGATATCAAAGGTACGCGACTAATGTAATTGGCGCTCAACAGAGTACCATTTCAAGAGTTATTGGGCGTTATAGGGAGACTGGACAGTATTCTGGGAGGGAGGGACTAGAGCGTAGGAAAGTTACTACAGCTGTAGATGATCGATTCTCACGAGTTACAGCCTTAAGAACTCGACATTTTACCACCCAAATGTTTCTAACCAAACTCTTTGCAACTGGAAATAACATTTTTTTACGAACAGTTAGAAATCGTCTCCGGGAACAGAATTTACAACGAATGGTTCCAACCACAGGCCCACGTTTTACCAGGGTACACCGACAATTTGCTGGGGAACATACTGACATTGGGGCTTTGAAGAATTGTCCAATGCACTTTTCCCGGATGAATCAAGATTTTGCTTATATTTCTGAGATAAACATATGTCAGTGCACAAAGGCCAGGTGAGCGTCATTTACATGTTTCGACAAAAGGAAAGTTTTGAAGGTAGGTCAACCATGGTATGGGGAGGGATTTATTTTCACTAGCGCGCGGAATTAGCGGCATTCAATGATAGAAGGATGACAGCCGATCGTTACATAATGGATATCCTAGAACTTCATGTGATCCTATATGGCCCCATACGCGACAACTTTGTGTTAATGCACAATAACGCACGACCACACGTTGCCAGGACAGTGACTGAATATCTTGAAGAAGTTAATGCAATGAATAGGCCAGCTCGCAACTGTAGAGCATCCAAATCGAACAAACAACTCAATTCAAAATCAAACTTCTGGTAAATTTCAGGCGTTGCGATAATTCTTGTGGGGTGTGTATAAATTCAACAGATTATAATTTTTTTCTAATCCGCCATTTTTAAAATAATCGCACACATATTGGTGATGGACCACCAAATCAAAATAGCTTGACCCTTACGAAATATTTAAATGGCATTTAGTGAATACAAAGGTGGATGTGGATATATTGTTTATGAACTATTTGATAATGTTTGGGGTTGAGCAAAATTAGTTGATGAATAAGAGGATGGGATTTTCTGCATGTTTAAAGTTGTTGTCAAAGGTTTGATAAGAGAATATACCGAGTGTGACCGAGATCATGTATCAGCCATTTTTTAAAAATTGGATCAAATTTTTAAATTTAAAACTCACGTATGAGAAGTAAATTGGCTTATTTTGACAAACATATATTATCAATACCACTTCCGGTTTCACCGGGCGATAATTACACTTTTTTTTTTTAAATAGTAACCCCTATATTTTCTTCCATATAGGAATCGTCATAATTTAAGCTTTAATTTGGTGTAAATATAACGGATTTCATTATAAATGAATTGTGGTAGATTTGAAACGTTTGGTCTCGTATGAAAAATATTAATCCAAAGCAAATTTGTAAATAAACTAAGTTCCCTTTGGAAATCAATAAGAATTTATTCATAAAAACAAATAATAAAAAACAATCACAAAAACTGTAAATATCAACTAAATCTACATTTTACTTACGAGAATGATTTTGAGATGAGATAAATAGGTATTTTGGGCCTAGACAATAACTGGAAAAATTTATAAAAAATTTTATGTTTCTCATTTATCTTGTCAATGTCAATGGTCTCATTATCAAAAAAAACCTTGAATTTATATTAAACGTTTAAAATGACGCCTCTCCTCTTTTCTGCATAAATTTATTCTTCTAACAAATTCCCTCAAACAATTATCCACCTGTTGTGGTTATTTCATTTATAGTTCTTCTGATTCGTGCCTCTTGTTCTTCCCGAGTGGTTGACTGTACAATGTAGACTATCTTTCAGAAAACCCCAAATATAGAAGTCCATTTGTGTTAAGTCAGGTGACCTGGAAGGCTACCTGACCGGTCCATTTGTACCAATCCATTGATTCTCGAAATTCGCATCTAAATAGTTGAAGACTATTCGGGCATTATGAGGTGGGGCCCCATCCTGCTGAAAAAATAGTCTATTTCTGGCAACTTATGGTAATTGATTTATAAAATCAGTGTTAATATTAGTCAAAAATTCCAAATAACTCTCGTTAACTGACCACCAAAAGTTATTGGAGGCAACAACACATTACCAAACATGCCCAACTAAACATTAAAACCAAATCTGTTTAAAGGTTTCCTTCTCTAAAGAGGTGTTGATTTTGTTGTGCTCAGTATCTAGGTATTTTACCGGTTGAAAAATCCCAAATTTGTAAATCTTGTTTCATCAGAAAATAGTATTTGCGTGGTAAAATCATTATTTCTTCTAATGTTAGTTATAGCCCAGTCACAAAATATCACTCTTTTTTTCAAAATCGTTTACATATAAATGTTGACTTATTTGATGTTTAAAGTTTTTGTAATTGTGTCTCCTTAAAATCCTTCTTGCAGATTCTTATTAACCACCACTAAGCCTGGCCAAGGTCATTAATCCTACAGAGACGTACTGGGTATGCATAATATCATAATACTTGAATAAGTACAATAATAAAAACAAAAATATTTTATATATTGTGATGTATGTTTTTGTACTATTTCGGTCGCTTTAAATTCTTTTTTTATGTATTTCCTTATATTTTGTAAGCTTAGTGCTGCACATTATTATTAAACTGTTAAATGATGTTCACACATGTACATTGTATATCTAAGTGATAACTAATAATAAATAAATAAATAAATAAAATAAATGGAAATAAATTTCATTAATACTGGTACACTTCATAAAAAGATGTACAAAACTCACCTTCTTAAGCAGATTTATGAAGTAGCTTGGTTGTCGTTATCACAAACTGGAGCACTTCTATAATAACCGTGTAGCATCAGATATGTTTCTACAGTTGTCTCAGTAAGCGACGTTCGCTGTGGTGAAAAAATATGTTTGTATTTTGAAAAAGACCGTTCGACATCTACGGAAGTAATACAGGCATAAGTAAAACACTCTGTAAACTCACTTAACGCAGCTGTAGATGCACCATCACAAATTTGTCTTAATTTGGTAAAATCAGGATCTTTCCGTAATACACTCTCGAATTTTTCAATAACAGGCTTATTTTTTGCGTCATTTATAGTCTATAGCTGTGTATTTACATCGTCCACTATTTGCAGCGATTCCACTAACGACAACGAAGTATTTTGCAATTTTTCTATTGCGTCGTATAGTCCTCTATAATTGTTATAAATAGTTTTTAAATCTGTTTCAAGGGAAACATCTTGAAAGCTTGTCTGGCTTTCCATAATAGCTGCAGCCTCGTTAGGGTTGAACTGTAGTATCACAGCTTTTATTTGTTGAAAATATTCAACATAATAAAAAGCTGCCTGCAACCACGTTCCCTAACGTGTAATCTGATGATTCCGGAATACCAAGACACAGTGTGTGAAATGCTCGAAGCTGTTTAGGAGATTTGAAAAATACTTTTTTTGTATTTGCTATTAATGCATCTACCTATGGAAAACATTTTCGAATCGTTTCTGCTACAAGATGGAACGCATGCACTTTACACGTAATATGTAAAAACCTACAATCGTCTCTTTGAAGAAAACGGCACACCAAACGCATTGTCGCAGCACCGTCGGTCACAAACATCAACACTTGACTTCAGTTCAAATTTTTCGAAAGTCTCCAACACCACCCGCGTAATTGTTTCGCCAGTACACGCAGTTAGTCTTTTGCTAGCTAGTAAAAGTGGAAATGTTGGTTTAACAGGGTCGAGTACACGTACTATAACATTTAAAATAGAATTTTTTTTACAATCTGTCGTCTCGTCAACACATAACCACAGCCGTGTATTTTTTAATGCACATTTAATCCTATTTACAATGTCTTCACGAACACTTGGTACATATCTACGTAACGATGAACGACTTGGTAAATTCACCTGGGGATTGTATTTATTCCAGAACTACCGAAATGCTGGTTTATCCAATATGCGCAGGAGAACATCACAGGCAATCAACATTAACAGTAAATCAAACATAAACTGAGGTTCCAAAGAAGACACGCCATTTTTTTTATTTTTATGCCGGTTACTATTGACATGAATTTTGCAGCCGTATTTATTCCAGCGCATTAAGTCTTGATCACAAACTTTACAAATTATTTTACATCCATCAAAGAATAAATCCGGAAATTCACCGATAAATTTATTCATTTTATCAGCGTACGGCCGTTTTCTACTCTTTACGCTCAACATTATTTATTATTTATTAGTACTCTATGCATCGATCGACAGATAACAATTGAAGTGTGTCATGTCATCGTCATCGTGAACAAGCGCGCGATGGCATTGGTATTGCGCCCGACCCTGAATCTATGATCGCTTGGCCAGGCTTAACCATCACCAATTTTCTGGACGGACACATCCTATCAATTTCAACAAGGGCTAATAAATTTACTTCAGTCTCCTCGTTTATAATTACCCCTTCATTTTTAACATTTATGGTGTCAATATTTCTAAATTGAGCTTCTGGTCTTAAGAAACAATTTTGCGGCGGGTGTCTTCTGTTTGGAAAACGTTGTCCGTAGTTTATTGCAGCAGCTCTGGAATTTTTCCGAAATTCGCCATAAATTAACATGTTGACTTTTTCATTTTGTGTGTACATTTTTAATAGATATTGAAACAGTCAACGTAGAGGAGCAACAATTAATTAGTCATTTAAGAACTGACAGTTCAAATAATATTATGTGAAACAGGAAGTGGTCATTAATAATATATGCTCGTAAAATAAGCCCATTTACTTCTCATGTCTGAGTTTTAAATTTGAAAATTTTATTCCAGTTTTTAAAAAATGGCGGTCTGACACATGACCTCGTTGAAACCTGGTATATTTATGAACCTACATTATTTTTACATATCATATCAAAGAATCGGTCAGTCGGTTGTAGAAGTTTATTTTACCAGTAATATACTCGTAAATCTATTTTTATCAAGATTACATTCAACTTTTGAAAACATCTGGTAGAAAATATCAACAATTTAATTGTTATTAAATAAAATTCGTCCCCTCGTACACCCCCTGTCCCTTATTGCATATCAACTATTACCAGAAGATTCCTTTTTTATATCTCACAGTATTTTAAAAGATATCGTGCTTAGAGGCAAGTAGACATTGATCTACTCCATTCAATTTTTGTTTACTAAAGTTCGTCAAGATCGTCAAAAAAAAAAACAAAAGAAATTGTAGACGTTTATTATTATCTCCGAGGTACTGAGAACCTTAGTAATTTATTATAAGTGGAGAAAAGAAAAACGATTACATTCATTCAGTTCTGAAAAAAATTATGTTTCTAAATATAATTGAAAATATTCAAACCGTTTAGTCTAATGTATTACAAATTTTATAAAATTACGTTACTTGGCAGAATGAGGTACTTCGGTAAAATGAACTACATGTTCTATCTAGTCTACTAGCTCTGAAAATCTGAATGTCTCAATGGACAATTTTCTCACATCTAATATAGTTCCAGAGTCTAATTAATGGTTAGCGTAAAGTTATGTCAATTTTTGTTCACTTCAGTGTCAGTCATTATTTGCCACTTCAATTAGGAGATAGTTTTGTATCATACGTACCAAAAAATATTGGGGTAAGGTACTTCATTACTCAGTATTAATTTGATATTCTACACTTTAAACGAACATCACTTGTACTGCATGATATGGAGTCAAATTTATTTTAAAATAATATCTTGGCCAAATATTGTTAAAGTGTCCTCCATTTTATAATACCCATAATCATCATAAAATATTGGTAGTTACATATGAAGTGTAAAACTATACCAACATAGATTTAAGTTCATTAATTTACAAGCATTTATATTCCCTCCCAGCATACACTTATCAAAAAATTACAGCCAATCAAACAGTTTGTTTACAAAGTGTGTTACAGGAGAATATTATCATTTGGTAGAAGCTATTAAATAAAAGCAGTTTTTTAATTGGGTAAGTTATAAAAGCAAACATGTCGTTATTTTCATAAATTTCAAGGAAAAACCAGCAAATTAATTTTTCCTAAATTCAATTTATCAAGTTACAGAATGTTGTTAACTATAAACTAAGCAAATGGTAACTTTCTTGCTAAAATATAATTGTTGCATTTTTTCCTTGATGTACCTCTATCAAAAATGTATGCGCTGAATTCTATCTTAATTACAGAAAATCTCTTTGACAAATTGGGGCTGTTTAACGGGAAGATTAATTTCTACGCCCATGTCTTTTTTGAATTTATTAAAATTAAAAATATGCATTAGTCGTATTTTTCCAAATATTAGCCGCTAGGATTGATGTCTAGAAACTATGATAATTAATAATCAATTTCGTAAATTGTGTTTCTATTTCAAATATGGATATTTAGAATACACTTTTTTTTAAATGTCTATATACAGGGTGATCCTTAGTTACATCGAGAAAATCAAGACATGATTCCTGAACCAATTTAGAGACAAAATCTCAAATGAAATTTTGTCCTTAACTGTTTCCTTTCGGAGATGCAGTTTGTTGAATTAAAAAAAAATCCTTAACTGTTTCCTTTGGGAGATGCAGTTAATGAAATAAAAAAAAAAAAGAAACGGAGCAGTTATAGACAAAACTTCGTTTCTGCTTTCTGTCTCAAAATTCGTCTAGGAATCATCACCTGAATCTTCTTGATGTACAAGGTGACCCAAATTCGACTCCCACGCCTAGTTATAGAAGTTATGCACAAATTGTTACCGGCGATCAAAAGTAACGTGTATTCTTTAAAATCCTTTCAGGCCCGCCTGCCAGATACAGTCGCGGTAGGTGAGACTGCAGCCAAGGCAACTTATTGTGTCCTTCCCTGGTTATCTGTATCCTTCCGGTGATTCCTGCGTTGCCGATAAGCCTATGACCGGTCTGTATGCAAGTATTGTCGAGTCTGTTTTTGGTTCCCCAAAAAGTTTTGTCTCTTGCGGTCCAGCGCATCATATCAACAAAGTATGTGTTCCGCTGTTTCTATCGTCTTTCCGTAGAGCCTGCATCCCAGGTCACTTTCATATAGCCCCATTTGGTGAAGGTGTTCCTTCACTGGTGCATGACCTGTGAGTATCCCCGTTACAATTCTCAGCTGGTTCCTGCTTAGCGTAAACAGTTGTTCAGCTTTTTCCGTCAACACCCAATTTTTTCTGCGGCTTTCGAAAAATATTTTTATTTTCAGTAATTTTTATGCACACCACTTTAGACGTATGGTCTAGGTAATAGCGTGTAAATTCGACGATGAAAGGTTACCGTATCATACTTTTTTCTATTTTGAAACTTTTGGTATGGCGGCCGGATACGGAGGAGGGGGACACTTTTTTAATCGAATGGTTACCGATATTTGTCCGCATAGGTGCTTAGTATACGTACTCCACATACTCCAATTAAGCTGGCAGACAAAACTTTCGGTCGGCGCGCGGTAACCGGAAATTGAAAAAAAAATTTTAGTTACCGGACCATATTTTCTACTGTAATAACATATCCAACGGACGTTTTTTAATATTTATAAGAAAAAAGTACAGACACGAAAAACTGATTTTTTTTTGTAACCCCTTTAGGGGTGGTTTGGAGGGTTAAATTTGGCAAAAATGTCTGCTAGCCAAGGTGAGAATTTTTTAGCACCTTGTGAACCATAAGCTGGTTGGGCAGATGTTTTTTAAAATTTTACCTATTTTTTTATCAACATTTTAAATTTTGATCCATTTTTCGTCACTTTGATGGCAAATTGCTCAAAAATTGACCGATAGAAATGTCTGCCATATAGTACGGTACTGTACACAAAAAAAAACATTTTGCGCTAGGTTTGGTCATGTAATTTTTTTTTCAATTTCCGGTTACCGCGCGCCGACCGGAAGTTTTCTCTGTCAGCGTAATTGGGGTATGTGGAGTACATATACTATCTACTAATGTGGACAAATATCGGTAACCATTCGATTAAAAAAAATGTCTCCCCCACCTCTCCGTATCCGGCCGACATACCAAAAACTTCAAAAGTGTAAAAAGTATGGTACTCATATGGTCTCTTTGATTATCGACTGGCAGACGGTAACCTTTCATCGTCGAATTTACACGATATTGCGTAGACTAGTATTTCTAATGGTCCAAGAGTTACAGCTTCAGGAACATAAAAACAAATTAAGTAGGTGTTTCAACTTATTGCTCTAAATAATACTTAAAATTAAACTCTATGAATCTTTAAAAAAATAAAACCAGTTACATATATTTTTAAATATCTGAATGTTTTTAACAGGTTACTTTGAAAACAATTTGAATTGAGGTATTAATAATAATAATAATAATAACTCACTGTCTTACTTTTAGTGAAACTACAAAAATTAATAAATGCATCAAAATATCAGTAACAAAAAATACTGAATAAACTGCCATCAGTGTGTTTTTCTATATCGCTCATGTTTTCGTGTCTTGAATGTATCTTCATTGTTTCGAAGGATAGTTTCCAAGTTTTTAAATGTTTTGAGATCTGGAAGTTCACATTCGGAACATCTTTCGTGATATGTTCGTTTGGCAAGAGTTGCATTTTTTCTTGCTTTTCTATATATAGAAACCATGTCGATTTCGTGATTGTGATTCAACATTTTTCAATTATTTAATAACTTTTTTTACACTAATGGGGGCCTCCTGCCGTTGTTTGACAAACAACTTAAACTTTTACAGTCATGGTTACTTAATTATGTCCTGTTATCAGGGCCACCTTACTATTTCTATTACATCTAATATACCATAAACTCAAGATGCAATAAAAACCCTTAAGCGTTATAGCTTATAAACTATTATATTAGAAATACATCTAGTAACGATGTGCATAAAAATTATACAAAATTAAACTATTTTTCGAAATCCGGAGAGAAAATTGAGTGTTGACGGAAGAAAAATCAAAAATATCGTTGCGAGGCCTAGTGTTGATGCGACAAAAAATTATAACTGACCTAAACGTGTAGTCTCTATAAATTACTTGTGATCGCCGGTAACAATTTGTGTAAAACCTCTACAATTTCCGAGAAATTAAGAATAAGCGTCGAATTAGGATCAACCTGTATATTAATATAAGTTAACAGACATTAAATTCTGTTTATAAAATGACAATGAATTATTCTAAACCTAAAAAGCGTAAGTAATTTTTGTAAAGTAAATAAATCATGGGGATGATTGTGGGTATCACTGAAGTAAATGTAATGAGGGTCAAAATTTAAGAGAAAACTTGAATATTCAAGGCCAAAAAAGATGAAGTGCCTACATCCGGTTGACAAGTTAATAGTGCTGCCTACAGTAGCGGACTTTATAATTATATCACTGCGTCTATATATTTTATGCTTCTAAATTGAAAAACCGCCTCTCGGTGTGCGCGTTATGCCTAATTTGTAAATTAGGGGGCCTTGCCTTGTCGGTGGCTTTTATTTCATAATGTAGGTATACTAGACGCTATTAGGGTGGTAAAACGTCTACATCTTGTGAAACAGTACATCTCTTGATGACATTTAAGTTGTAAAAAAACTTACTGAGAATTACGTTCTTCAGGGTCGAAAATGCCAAACATCATATCAGTACAATTTACAAATAGATCAAAAGACTTTGGAGATTTCAGTTCTGAAAAGATAGGTATTTAATATTTAATATAATTGAACCATCCAACCCTGCTAGAAGTTTCGCACACGGCTGGACTGAATTCAATACGTCAGCGATACTCAAACGATTTTGTGAAAAAAACATTTTTTTCTATCGTTTCCAAGGAACTTTTACTAAAGTAAATTTTTAGCTATCGACTTATTTTACCAAGTCCTCCCTCCCATTAAAAATAAATCCTGTATATACAGTATGAAAATGATAAGTAAAGACCGCATGTCAGGTAGTCATTTTAGTTACGGGCTTACCTATAACTCTCGTACAACTAATAAAATGCAAATAAATATTGTGAAAAGCAATGGTACACGATATTTTTAGGAATCTATTAATAACTTTCTCACGTTATTTTATTGTATATTACTAATACCTTGCAAAATACAACACATTTATACATTTATGTACTCGCACAATTAATTGCGAATGCATAGATAGATATAGACAGATCCACCATGGCTATCATGTTTACGCACACTGCCCATGTCGAATACATTTTAAATACATGGTATTTATAAAACGTCTGTGAGTAATACGTAGATATGTAAACAATGAGAAATTAAAGGCAACGGAGGTTAACTTTTTAAAATGTCTTCTTCAATTCCTTCAGAGGATAAATTGCACCTCCGGGAAATCTCTAATCAACGAGGGATTAGAGATTTCCCGGAGGTGCAATTTAATAGTACAGAATTATAAAGGGTGGACCATTAATAATGGGCCATAGTTCAAGGGTAGATTCTTTGGACCAAAATATGAGGATATAACCAAATATGCTTTAGTAAAATGTTGCTGTGGAAAAAGATACAGAGTGTCAAAGTTGAAATTATTTTTTCGTTATTTTGCAATAACTCAATAACCTCTTGACCGATCTTTACCAAATTTGGTAAAGGAACATTTTTTAATCTAAGAAACAGTAATTTATGTATCACATCATGTTAGACCATAGAGGGCACCGCTGTATCTGATGAATTTTTCCATTTTTTTTTTTTTGACGGAACGGTGTGGTACATCTGACTAGAAACTCTGATGAGGGCGTCAGTTCCACGTAAAAAAAGTACACTTGGTAGAACTTGATACCTCCAACCGTTGTCGAGAAATCTGCCGTTGATGATTTCAATATTTTCTTGAAAGACAAATTCAAATTTAATGAAACAAATTGAATTTATTGAAAAAAGTACAAAACGTAAGTAAAAACAAAAGCGTAACAACAGCGTAAACTCTTCCTCACTTTCTTATGAACTAATTGCTACAACTTAGAGTAAATGTTCGATATGGTTTCCACCTACTTCTATGCTTTTTGTAATTCTTTCGATAAAATATTTTCTTATATTGAAAAATACATTTTGCTGTCCTCTAATAATATTGGCTGCGTCTTTTTCGTATTTGGTCCCACAGTTCTTCTCTTGAATTGATAGTAAATGCATAGACTAAGGACTTCATATGTCCCCACACATAAAAATCCACAGGATTATAATCAGGACTCCTTGGTGGCCAAACAAATTCACTTCCTCGACCGATCCATCTGCGAGGGAAAGTCACATCAAGATGATTTCTGATTGCACTGGAGAAATGAAGAAGAGTTCCATCTTGCATAAGCCACATTCTGCCCCTTATGTCTAGCATACAATCATCTAATATATCACCAGGAGTATTTCGAAGAAAAAACAGAAAAGACTGCCCATTTAAATTTGAAGGAAGGACAAATGGTCCCAATAACTGATCGCCGATAATACCACACCAAACGTTAATCTTAAATTCGTGCTGATAATGCCTTTCTTTAACGGCATGAGGATTTTCTATTTCCCAGTAATGGGTATTTCTCCAGTTAAAAACGCCTCGACGAGTAAAAGTTGCTTCATCGGTAAATAAAATGGTCATAACAAAATTTCGATCTCTGTGGTGTTTATTGAGAAGAAACTGGCAAAATTCTAACCTTCGTGGAAGATTCCTTGGAAGTAAATTTTGTACAGGAGTGAAGTGATATGGGTAGAAGCTTCTCTTAGAACAGATTGTTTACTCACTCCTGTTGCCACTGATAAACGACTTGAGCTGAGTTGAGTATCTTTATCCACACGAACTAAAATTTCTAGCCTTGATCTGAAGTAATTCGTTTCTGTCGTCCTACATCATTTTTATGGCGAAATGAATCCGTTTCTCCCAAACGACGAAACAGATGTTGGAAAATCTTATGTTTTGGCTGTCTTCTATTTGGATATTGCACTGAGTATCTCTTAGCTGCAGTACGCCCGCTAAAATTATTTTGTGCGTAAACACATATCATATCCCTCATTTCTTCATTTGAAAAATTATAATGTCGAGGCATTTTAAATAAAGAAGTTAAAGAACTTGATAAATTAACACGAGGAACACAAGAACAAAATGAAATGGCTAAATGACGTATATGACAGAACTAAGACGTAATCAAAGCACACTTTTAAATAAATACAATTTGTTTCATTAAATTTGAATCCGTCTTTCAAAAAATGATTGAAATGTTAATGGCAGTTTCCTTGAAAACGGTTGGAGTTATCAAGTTCTACCAAGTGTACCTGTTTTACATGCAAATGACGCCCTCATCAGAAGTACCACAACGTTTCGTCAAAAAAATATACGAAAAAAATTTATCATCAGGTACAGCTCCTGCGGCGCCCTCTATGGTCTAACGTGATGTGATACATAAATTATTGTTTCTTAGATTAAAAAATGTTCCTTTGCCAAATTTGGTGAAGTTCTGTCAAGAGGTTGTTGAGTTGTTGTAAAAAAATTAAAAAATAATTTAACTTTGGCACCCTGTATCTTTTTCCACAGCAACATTTTACTAAAGCATATTTGGTTATATCCTCATATTTTGGTCCAAAGAACCTACCCTTGAACTATGGCCCATTATTATGGTCCACCCTGTATTTCACAAGGTGTAAAATAGTGCTTTCGTGCAACGTCAAAGCAAATATTAAGAGACACATTTTCTTAGACGGTCATAAAAATATTAAAGATAATCTATTATTTAGACAATTTTTGCAGAAGTGTATTAGTGAGCAGCATATCAATGTTCAGGTGCCATCGGAAACGATACTAAGAAAAAAAATATTTATCATAGAGATGTGACAGTATTTAACAACAAATTTATTCTAATTCTGAACTGAATGACAAATACGTCTTGATTATCGTGGATGAGACCACAAATGCGTGCGGTTGGAAGCTGGCAAATGTTTTGGTGAGTGTATTAATATTAGTAATATACTTTTACTATTGCGTTCGCTAGTTAAAATTATATACACGTACGTGTTACTGTTACATTCTGCAATACTTTCATCCCTCTTTGTATTAACTTCAGATGTTACCGAACTCACAAAAATAACCACAAGGTAAGATATTTCGTCATACATGCATGAACATATTTAATAGTAGTAATACATCAACAAGCGTCAATCCTGGAATTGACATCATTTATCGCTACCTCCCGATCTTTAATAAAAAAGTCTAAATTAAATTTTCCTTAATTAAACCTATATAAATTACCTAAAACTAAATAACAAAGCACTTAATTATATGCAGGTTTTGTACGATCGTACAAGGTCTGTTATAGATTAAAAAGGCTCATATGTCGCAGCTCAAATAAATAAACAAGCAGACGTACATGTAAGACAGAACCCCCACCACCTACATACATCGCAACTGAAGACACGTGTGAGTTTATCCCGATAATCAGAAGTTTGCAACTGCTTTTTATATAGATTCTTAGGCGTGTTATTGCGCAGAATGTCTTTGCGGGTTCCTTCGTAAAATACCGTGGACTAGTGGACATGAAACCCGGAAATAAAATTTAATGGTAGAGAACTGCTGTAAAAAAGTTATCCTGTGTACACGAAAATCGAACGTTTTAAAACTTTCGGTATTTTAAATATGCTCCAGTTACGTCTGTAGACGTGGAACGGTCGTTTTTAGACTACAAATGGATTTTTAAAGACAGGTGTCGGATTTTAACTCCAAATCGTTTTAGAACAATTATTAATAATATGCTATTACTCTAATGCCCAAAAATAATTGATATAACTCGGTTAGGTTAGTTGTCTAGAGCGCGGGAGGTCAAGTGTGATTATATAATCTCTCTAATGTAGCTGCGGGTTCGAATTCCGTCACCAGTACTGGCAATGTGTGTGTCCGCGTTTCTTCATCAGTGTAACCTTCGTCCATGCAGCTTTGGCTTTGGATTCAGGGGGTTGTCTAATTTCTGTGGTGTTGATTTATTATTTATTTATTATTAATAGTGTTTTTTGTAAAATGTGCAGCGTTAATCTATTTTCGGACATTACAAAAATCACCCGTCAAAAACATAAGGTAAGATATTGTCCATTTTGTATTATATCATTTTTGCACATGAAAATATTGATGTGTCCGCACAAGAGCTGGATCCACCACTGACATTCGCTAAATGACTACCTGAAATGGAGTTTTGATCAGAATAAATGAAACGTAAGAGTAACAATTTTCTAAAATCGAAAAATGAATTGTGTGATTATGGTTTACACAAACTTTTTGTTAGGTTAGTATAATTCTTGTGTAATTATAAAACAAGAATTTAATTATTTCTACCAAAAAACATTCAACATTTATGAATGTGTTTTTTCTCAAAGATAAACAGCAGACCAAAAAGGTGTATACTAATATTCGATTCAAATGTGTTGAGCCATTACCTTTAACTGCGAATATCCTAAAAATGGCGGAGCAGAAAAAATTTAAAAAAATCATGTATTCGTTATAAACCATTCAATACACAAGTCGGGCAGTATTATTGAAGTATCGTTAAAGACGGGGGTATCGCTCCCTTGTTCTAAGAATATTGTTGATAAGACTTAATCAACTCATATATGCAGTTGCAAAATAAATGATATGAAGTTTCAGCGAAATGTTACCGACAAAGGAACATCAAAGTAAAATTTAATGTTAATTTTGTAAATAAACATATGAATAATAATGACTTACATTTTTTTCATAAAATAAAGATAACCAGGAATTGTGATGTGATGACATTGAACAGTGAAAAGAATAAAAGACAATGGAATAATTACATTTAAAAATCTAGTTTTTGTGACCGCACGCACGTAAATTTAGATGATATATAAATAAATAAAGTTAAATACGATGAAAACGTAACAGGAGTTATTTTAATTTCTTACTCAATCATAATTAGCCGATGATATTTGAGTATACCGCTCTGTTCCTACCCTCCGAAAGAAGATGTTAAACTTCCACAAATTTAGGAAATTTACAGCCAAACTATAATATCACTGATCCAAGTATGAACTTTTAATATCTCTGATGATCGAGGTTTGCTCATATAACTTTATTAGTCCATGATTGTTACAAGTAAATAAATATAATATACAAACAAATCACCATGCAACACGGAATTGATATTATAGATATTGTTATAGATTAAAGTTAAATTTTCCTCTACTGGTTAGCAGGTGCCGGAAATATTTGCCATTTTTCAGAGCCGGCAGGTATATAAAAAAACCATATTTTTTATAAAAGACTTTATATAATTAAATTAACCATAAATCAACCAGTCGTATAAATAGGATCTTTGCGGAAAGACGGGTTTGTTCTATATAATTTATAGGCAACTAAGCACGTGTTCCCCTGTTAGGAAATTTATGATACAATGTAGAAAAAAATTTATATGTAATGTTGATTTTGGGCCGATCCCAGAGACCCTACCACTTTTTCCATTTACATTTGTGCACATTTTTAACACCACAATTTATAAATTGACATTTGAATTTCACGTATATTTTTTCAAATAATTTAGTCAATATAATAATAATAATAATCATAATAATAATATGGTCTTTATTTTCCAATATTTTTGATACAAATCTTATACATACATTAAAAAAAAACAATTTGGAAAAAAGCCGAAGATCAGATGACTGCCACAAAGACAGCCCCTGTTGTTAATCTTAAGCGCAAAAAAATATATAATAAAAATTAATAAAAATTTATACCGCAAAAAAAATTAAATAAAGATATGTTTTACTTTAGAAACTTGTATAAAAAAATATACGTATACATGTAGTTATTCAGATATAAATTTAGTTTAGGTGCAATAAATAAATAAATAATATTAAACTACCAATGTGTAACATTTTGTGCATTTAAAAGATATTTTTTTTTAACTATTTTTATAGATAACTGGTGGCTGATCTCTTATTGAAGATGGTATCGAGTTATAGATTATTGTTATCTGGTATGAAAAAGAACGTTTAAACAACTCTGTACAATGAAGAGGCGGTGTAAGTGTACCTTTAAAACGTACATTTATATTATGCACATCAGTTCGGTGTGAAATCTTCTTACTCAGGTATTTTGGAATTTTATTAATAACAATTTTATGGAATAAACAAGCAGCATGCAGCCGTCGTCGTTGTCCAGACATATTAAGCCATCCCATTTCACACAATATATGAGAAATATTTTGTCTACGCCTTAATCCAAAAATTAATCTAAGGCAGGAATTTTGTACAACTTGAACTCTACGGGCATCCTCCGCATCTATACATGGGCCATACACAGTGTCAGCAAAATTAAACTTAGACAATACCAATGATTCACATAAAATAGTTCTTACTTTTTTATTGAGAACATGTCTATTAATGTAAATCATTTTTAGGTTCATATAAGCCAGTTGAATACATTTATTTACATGAGATTTAAATCTTAAGTTGGTATCAAAAATTAACCCTAAATTCTTAGCCTGCTGAGTGGGAGTTATATTATGACCTTCTGCATTAATTTGCACCATATCTGAAACTTGGGATCTATTATTTGGTTGTTCAAATACAAGAACTGATGTTTTGGTAGCGTTAATATTTAACGAGCGAGTTCTAAATTTCTCAAGCAGTGAGTTAATATCCCGATTTATGTTATCCGTTGCTTCTACAATGTCTTGTGGATCGAGAGAGAGGTAGTGTATCTGGCAGTGTTCAATAACATTTGTAAAATCCGACGTATATAATGTGTGAAATAACGGGCCCAATATTGATCCCTGAGGAACGCCAGATAATACATCAAGAGGAGCAGACAAAGCGTTATCAATTTTCACCTATTGAGTCCTACCCGTTAAATAACTATGAAAAAAATTAAGCACTTCATAACTTAAGCCAATAAACTTTAAAACAGCTAGGAGTATTTCATAGTTTATAGTATCAAACGCCTTTGAAAAGTCAAGGACAAGTACGGTAACCTTTTTTTAACTGTTCCTTTCAAAATGTCATCTGTAATGTTTAATAGGGCCGTTTCACAGCTGTGTAAGGAACGAAATCCTGATTGAATTTCAGGTAATATATTAAATTTTGCCACATGCTCACGAAGCTGCAACTCGACCTCTCTTTCTAAAATTTTTGACAAGACTGGCAAGATACTTATAGGTCGTAGGTCTTTAAATTCACTGGGGTCATTAATTTTCGGAATTGGCAATACAGTGGCTAACTTCCAAGCTTCTGGAAAGATATTGTTTTTTAAACAATAGTTTACAATATGGGTTATATATGGTAGAGTATAAGGACAATACATTAATATAAATTTGATATTAAGTCCATCATGACCTTGAGCATTAGTTTTAATTGCATATTTTTTGTGTGTTATACTCTGAACTAAGTCGAAATGTAAAAGTCTCTATATTTGGTTTAACATTGTTATTATAATTTATGGTATCTTGATCAAGAGGCATTAAAGTAATACTGTTTACATAGTAATTATCAAGACTATCAACATTTTTCAAATAATTAGGTATAGAGGCTTTTTAATTGTTTCTCATATTTAGCAATTCTAAATCCTTTCATATTTTATTTGTGCCATTAACCCTTAACCTATGGTCAAAAAAGGCTTTTTTTTTTTCGTTTCGGCATGTGTAGGTTTTCAGCTGTAATAATTATGGTGTGCCTCATTATTGGTACGATGCCACCTACTGCGAGCTTTATTTCTAAGAGATATAAGTAAACGTAAATTATCAGTCACCCACGGGGACAATTTTTTTTTGATTCTAATAGTTTTAAGAGGTGCAAACAGATTTATATGGTTTAGAAGATTTTCATTCAAATAATTTAATTTCTCGTTCTCTCTTGACTAAAATTTTTCACATTCCTGATTGTTTTGAAAATTGGTATATTTGTTTGACATTTTATTTTTAACTGACAACAAACTAATTCGTGGTCAGACAAATGGTCCATAAAAGTTACGTTGACATTTTCTACAATATCGTCATTATTAGTGGTTATTATTGCAGATTTAAGAGTAAGGCGAGTCGGTGCGTGTACAACCCGAGTTAAATTAAATGGTTAAGTATAGAATTAAGTTTCTGAAAACCAGGAGAATCAAATTTTAACATGTCTATTATTAAAGTCACCTAGACAAAATATTTCATCTTACTGTGGCAATAAAAATAATTGTTGTTCCAATGCATTAATAAATTCATTGTATGATGGATCTGGTTGCCTGTAACACGATTCCAACTGCATAGTACTGCTTGTTTATTTTAATTTTGACCCAAACTTGTTCTACACTATTGTCACTTTCAATGAGAGAGAGAATATGACTCTTTAATGTACATACTTACTCCGCCCCCTCTACCAGTTCTACGATCCCTTCTTATTAATTTATATCCCAGTGAGGTGATAATCTCTTCTTTTATAGCAAGGGTCGTCCAAGTTTCTGTTAAACATAGCACAGAGTAATTAGCCAATAAAATATGTTCTTTTAATTCATTAAATTTAGGTAAAAGGATCTGATATTGAACAGAGCTAAGATTACCAGTTCACTCATATCTATATAAAAAAAACAACAAAAGAAAAACGAGTAAAGTAAGTTTACAAGTATAATATTCCAATTATAAAGATTATAAGAAGTTTACTTTTTATGTATAAGGATTAGTTTTGAAAAAAATAATTAGAATTCACTTAAAAGAAATTGAATTATTTTTATACAAGCTAAAAGATAAACGAAAAGAGTAAAAACTAAATAGGAATGTGTTTGTTTCCTCAAACTCGAAAAGAAAAAATAATAACTATTTATATTTCACATTTAACATTATTAAACTTAAATATGTATTAATTATTTAAGATTTAAAATTCTGTCGTATTCATGTACGGTTGACATGAAATATATTTTTTATTCTTTAACAGAAAAACTATCTTCCCATCTTTGGTCCAGCATTCTTTTTTTTAAATTTAAGCTCATAGTGTTGTGGTGTTAACATCTCACTGATGGCATAGTTAGATTCTTTAAATCCTTTTTTCTTATTAAATATATTTTGACGTTTCCATGCAAGGACTTATTATTATTATTATTATTATATCATTTTTTGTCAGTAAAACATTCCGATCCTCATTTATTTGTAACTTAGTGTTTAGAATATCCACCACTATGGAGAATAAATTCTCTTTTTCCGTTTCCTTAACTCCAGAAAGTCATAACTTATTTTTGTTTGACCTTTGAATGATTATATCTAATTGTGAATTAACTCCACTAACCTGCAGTTTGATTTGCTCAAGAGATTCTTTTACTACGGCCTCAAACTTAAAAAATTTTTTCATTGTTGAATTTTTATTTAATTTTCCAGAGTATTGTCATCTTTTTGCATTTCAGTTAATTTACCTTCAAAATCTCCAAGCTGCATAACAAAATTCTCTTCCAATTCCTGCAGTCTCGTAGCAATATCACCACCACCAGTTACTTTTTTATTTATATTTCCTTCCGCCCTCGTATTTCAATTTGCAGACATTTTACACAAGAGGTTATTATTATTGTTTGGTACTGAATATTATTTGATACTTTTAACGACAGTATAGCTTTATAATGTTAAAATATTTTAATTTGCTGGAGACCCAACACAATCAATCGTGTCTACTCTCGCGAGGTCATCACATATCACTCATATTGGATTAAAAAGAATACTGCAGAAATTTACCATTAGAAGACTGAATTTTTGCTAAACATCACATATTATTGAAAAATAATTACAGTTAAAGGATTCAAAAACCAAGTTTAGCATCTACTTTACACAAAGGTCAAGTTTTGCAAATAAAATGTGCAATTACCAGTAAAACAACTTTAATTAGTTATTTGATTATAAAAAAAAGGTCCAACAATTGCCCAAAATTGTGTCACAATATATTGCAGCACACTTGATAATATGTAATATACTTGAAAAATAGCTACATTTAATATCAAAAACCACATATAGTCAGCGAAACCTATATTGTGACGGGACGTGCGGAACAAGACGCGACATGTAGGCGGGAAATGTATAACACATGACATTTTCCGTCTTTTACACCGCTTATATTAAATGTTTTTGCTGGCACGCGATCGAGGCGGAGTTTCCCTTACATTCTGTGATACTTCAGGGCCGCACTTAATTATGTTACCTAGCAGTGCTGATATTTTGTAAGTATAATATTATAAGATATATAATTATTTAATATATGTTTATTTGCTGGCATGTTTTTGAAAATATTTTAAGAAGGTTATCGTGTTGAAGTGAGTTGTGTAATAGTGTAATATGAGTAATAATTATTTTATATCTGTTAATTTGCTGGTGTTTTTGAAAATAATTTAAGAAGGTATTTGATGTAAAAATGTTTCGACCGTGGGAGGCCTCTACGTCTGCATCTTATTGTGTTTGTGAAAATGAAAGTGATAGTGATTACAGTGATAAAAAAATCATTGTTCATTAGTGTTTTCAGTAAGAAAAAATCGGTTACATTTGAACGAGCAAGCGAAACAAATTTGACTTAATGGTTACAATAATCTTTTGAAGCGACGAGTTAATGACCCTAATTTGTATGATTTGGATGTACTAGGTGAAACAGCATCTCTGACTAACGTTCCCCGTCCGCATTTTTACGTTCCCTATTGTGCTAGCGCTACATAGTGAGTTAATCATATAGGAGTTGAATGCAGGTTCAGTATTTTGTTTCCTAAGTGGATGCAGCACACACAGTGTATGCAATTGGCGCTTTCCCATTTGCTATAATAAAATTAATTCAAATTAATGAATAAATTTTGTAATGTAATTTTCCTTGCCCTAAAATGTTCTTGTTTTGTAATTTTAAATGTTATGAAGGTTTCAGTTTAAGATCAATGATAGAAAATGAAATGAGGGCAAGGGAAAAATGGCATTTTAAAGGGTCAGGTTGTAGCCGAGAGACATTTGAAAAACGATTACCCAGACGTAAGAAACAGAGGGTTACCGATTTCTATATGATTATCGCATTTATTAAATTTTTGCCTGTGTGCTGTATTCACTTAAACGAATATACTGTGTGTGCTGCATCCACTTAGGAAACGAAATGACTGAACCTGCATTCGACTCCTATATGATTAACGCACTATGTAGCGCTAGCACAATAGGGAACGTAAAAAATGCTCCCCGTCCCACAATACACAAACTGGTGAAAGAAGGTGCCCTTCCAAGAAAACAAAGATCCGACGCCGATCAATCGAAAACTCTGGACTCATCGTTAGCAAAACTTTTAAGAACTTTAGTTTACGACGCGTATAAGAAAAATGGAATCCCAACTATTGACTTGATAGACAGAAAATTAAAATAAATAGATTATCATCTACAATATACCAAAAGAACTTTAGGAACTTGAATGAGAAAAATTGGATTTAAATATGAAACTATTACTAAATGCATGGCGATTATGGAAAGTATACGAATAATGGATTGGCGAAATTCATATCTAGAAGAGATAAAAACTCAGAAGGGAAAATAGATCAATTTATTATCTAGATGAAACTTGGTATGATACTCATGACATCGTAAAAAAAGTATGGACTGATGGATCTAGGAAATGTCAACCAATCTCGTTGCCCCCTAATAAAGGGACTCGGTTGATTATATTACACTGAGGATCAGTTGATGGATGGGTTGCTAATGCATTGAAACTGTGCGGAAAAAATATAGAAGACTGTAACGTGGATTACCACAAAAACATGGAGGGAGAAATATTGAGGAATGGTTTGAAAATACACTAATTCCAAAATTAAAACCGAATAGCATTATTGTTCTTGACAATGCGAAGTACCATTCGAGATAACTGTATAAAATTCTACTAAGCTGGAGTTACAAATTTTTTTAATGGAACATGATCTCTATTATGAGGAAAAGTATAATAAAGCACAACTATTGGAAGTCCCGCAAATAAAAAATTATGAGAAACAGTATATTATAGATAATGTAGCGGAGAGATATGGCCACAAAGTGTTGAGATTACTGCCATATTTCCCTATTTTTCAACCCGATTGAATTAATTTGGTGTGTTGAAGAAAAATGTCAAAAAAGGAAAAATTTTTCTGATATTCGATAAAAAAAGTCGTAGAGTTAATTCAAATTGAAGTGTCGAAAATTAACAAGGAAGATTGGGAAAAAAGAATTAGGAAAGTAATTACAATTGAGGATGATTATTTAAAAATTGCCAAATTTCACATAAATAGTGGAAATAAATTTATTATAAATTTTAACGAGGATAGTAAGTTCATCTCAAAATAAAGAAGAGGGTGAGAAGGACGATGATTCAGAGAAACAAGCAATGCGAGGCAATGTAAAGTGAAGTGATGTGAGGAAGTGAATTTTGTGATATCAACTGCATTATTTAATTCCGTTTTGTGCTTTCGTGGTCCAGTGCTTGAGAAACATTCTTTTTTCAGGATGTTTTTTATTTTTTCATTTGGACAAAAATATGTCTTTCTGTTTTTATTATCGTAATAACTTTACTATTAGAATTTATTTCTAGTTCAGTTACTGAGAAAAATATTTGTTTCTGTTACTATTTTGAGAGTATATTTTTTGTTTTTATTTTATTTTTCAAGCTTTCTTGTTACTTTTTAAATAATCTCTTTATTCTATACTAATATTCTATACCCATCCTTTCCTGGCAAGAAATGCTCATACCTCCTCGCGGTTCTTGCTGGGTACTAAAATTTATATTAAGCAAACTTGAAAACTGTAACCGCTGTATGTGTAGTCAATACGTTAACCTCAATACTTTTATTTCAAGTTAATACCTTTTTGTACAATTGTTAAATTGTTGCTAGCTAAACTGAGCACAAAGACCTACACTGAAAAAGTAAATGAGTGAACAATACAGTTAAATCCGGCTCTGCGTTCCGTAGCGTCTTAAGGTGCTGTTACACGGGCAATAAAAATTGCTTAATTGCCAGCAATATTTGCCAACTTTTACGTCACGACAACATCTAGCAACTACAACAACAAGCAACTGTTCCTCAATAAGTTGCTGAATAATCCCCACCGATATTTGTGAATATTCAGCAATTAGACAATAGATGTGTACACGGCAAAATTCAGTAGAGCAACTATTCCCCGTGATGGATGAACTTTATCTTGTCGCTTCAAGTGCTTTTATCATTATGCATGTAATAAATACAAGAAAAAAGAAAAGAAACAGACGAATGTCCCGAAGTGATTTTGAATTACTTGTCAACAAACTGGGTCCCATAATTACAAAAGAAACCACTAATATGAGAGATCCGATTCCTGTGATGACAAAATTGGTAATAACTCTCAGATTTTTTGGCTACTGGAGATTCATACAGAAGTTTAATGTATCAATTTCGAGTTTCCAATTCCTGTATTTCAAAGTTCATACCTACAGTGTGCAGGGCTATTGTTGAAGTTCTACGTGAATTTATAAAGGTAAGATATATGCAGTTATAAAGTAATAGAAAAAGTTGAGGAAATACGCATTTATTTGACATTCATTTTATATAAATAAATTAGAATCGCTACAGGCTTCAGTATAGTTATCGGTAGTTATGTATTGCACGCGAGTTGAAGAAGTTTCAGATGTACTTCCAATAGTTCCAATTGTTCTAATCAACATAACGTTGTTGTCATAGTCATCCTGATTTTGAGAGGTGTCCGCGTTTATTGAGGAGGGTTCAACTGGCTGAGAAGAAATGGGATTAGCGTTATTGTTCGGAGTGATGGGCATCTGAGTATTTGATTCAATTTGAGAGTTATGAATGTTACTCCACGAAGCACACATTTTTTACAATTTGCAATCTTTCACTGGCACAACACAAAACAAATAGTCACAGAATGTGACGGAGGTAGGTATATGGGCAAGCGAGATGGAAACAATAATCGCCCTTAATTTTCCAAACACGATGGATATACGGCAACTCGACCTAAAGATACAAGCAACTATAAACGATGTAGAACAATATGACAATAAGTTGCCGAAATACTTGTTGAAAATCGCACAATGTTGGGCAATATTGCTCCATTAATTGCTCCAGTGTGTCGCCCAGCAACTAATTGCTATAAAAATTGCTCGTGTAACAGTACCTTTACAATATCTGTTTCGCAAACTATAACTTAGGAAGTTGCAAAATTCCAAGAGCCGTAATGGCAAAAATGTTTTACTAGTGATTTAAAAACATTTTAATTATTAAAAACATATTCAAATTTATTAAGATCTTGTTGATTCTAAATTCAGTAAATACTGACAGCAAACATGTGCTGGTCCACGTGATACACAAAACTGCACCATGATCGGCTAATAGCAATGTACAGACTAAATTGTTCAAATTTAACAGCCACGATTGCAGAACGAATATTAGTTGTGATCATGTATGTTAAGGCCATGTCAGTCATTCTGAATAATACATAGTATCAAGTGGTATGCAATTCACTATTCATTTTATACTTTTGCCTTTATTTGTCTGTGAACCACGTGAGGCAGTAGTAGCTACCAGTCCTGGACTCCAGTCTAGTTTCATTTCCCTGTTGATTAGGAATAAAAATACCGAATAGAATAATCACACAATTAATATTAATAATAATTAGTTGCTTACTCGATAAATAATATATTCTCTTAATTGAAAAATTGTTAAAAACTTTTGTTCAGATTTCCGTTAACAGAAATCTGAAGAAAAATAATTTATTTTTTTGTGTCATATGTCGCCACTTCATACAATTACATTATCTGTATGTGCAAATCGAAGCTTAAACTATTTTTACTAGAGCTTGTTTTCGATAATATAATAAATAAACAACAAAAATAAACTCATCGACTTTCACACATTTTTTAATTGTCACATGACAATTGTTTCGCCTTATTCAGATGATGAGTACAAGACTAAATTCTTTATTACAGAGCGAGGGTATACACTGTGGGCCTAATTAAAATAGCCCCCTTTTTTAAAGTTTAACTTCGTCTTTTTCCAGACGTTTTTAATAAGTTTTGGGTATAATGTGTAGAACATTTTACCTAAAACGTTTTCAGTTTTTGAAACTTACAGGGTGGACTGAAAACAAGGTTTTACTAAAACAGTGCATTGGACTTGTTTTAAAAGTGAAGTTTTTTGTTTTTTTGTTTTCCTCAACTGCACTAAAAACTTTTTTTTTATTGTATTTAATTTCAATTTTTTTTGTGAATATACCAACTAACTGTTTTGCGCCATAATTGTGAGATTATCTCAAAGCTTTTATTAAAATTCTACCATCTAAATCACTTCGGATACTAAAAGCTCGCAATCGTTAAAACTTAAGATATAACAACTGTTTTACTTTGGAAAGGCTACTTGATTAAATAGGTAGGCATATAAAAAAATTTAGTTTTCAAATTGTAACAAAGCCGTGAGAAAAAATTAATTGGATGGGTGATAAAAAAAATAATGATAATGTGAACAAAGAATACTGTTTTCCAAACGTCGGTATCTAAGCAACAGTGAATGTTTCGTTAATTTTTAAACGAAAAACAATGTTTACAACGAGCTCAAATGCACTGTTTTAGTAGAACTTAAATTTTTTCAGTCCACCCTATGTTTCAAAAAGTTAAAATGAAATTCCAGGTAAAAATGCTGCCTATAAGTTATACCCAAAAACCATTAAAATCGTCTGGAAAAAGAGAGTGGTTAAACTTTAAAAAGAGGATAGTTTAAATTGGCCCCTAGTATACACGGTGGGCCAGATTTTAATCGCGAAACTGAAAGAAGCTATAAAACATGCCAAAATCATACGGATTTGTCATATAAGGGATCCCATTGTGTTTGCCTACAAAATGAATGAAATAAATTTAACGCGAGTTAACAGCGTTAAAGATCTAGGGGTTACTTATGATGGCCAACTGTCTTTCCATGAGCACATAGATAACGTATAGGCTTCAGCCAATCGAATGCTAGGTTTTATAAGACAAACAAATACTTTCACAAACATAAAAGCAATTACAACCCTGTACTATGCATTGGTAAGGTCTAAATTGGAATTCGGTGCAATAATTTGGCATTCTCAACCCCAAACTTATCTAGACTCAGTAGAAAAAGTGCAAAACAAATTTCTTAGATATTTATATTACAAAAAATATCATGTAAGACCAAATTATAACTATGTTAGATCCTTACAGCTGAGGACGGAATTTAATATAGCTTGTTTGGATATGAGACGTAAAGTAGCACAGCTACTTTTTATACAAAATTGTAAATAGTATATCAAATACATCGGATATTTTAAAATTAATACCATTTCATGTACCGCCCCGACGAAACCGTAATATGTTGATGTTTAATATGCCCACATTGTTGATCACCACTCGCTGTCCCCTTCTCACTATGCGTAGGCTGGCTAACACTATCAACATTCTTATAGATTTGGATTGGACTCTACCTATTAAGCAATTGCATAAACTTGTATCTACACATTTATTAAGTCTATATGTATAATTTTTGTGACCTCACTGCTTATTTTTATATAATTTAGTAAGTAATAATAAAATTATTGAAATTGTTAGTATTAAATAAACCATCCCTGTAATTAGGTCACTGGGCCTGTTTGGATGTAGATCAATAAATAAATAAATAAATAAATAAATAGATAAATAAATATAACCTTATAGCTAAATTTTTCCGAGGTTTTTCCCATATTTCTCTGGAAATATTTAATACATTGTTATGAAATTCGGAAGGTGAACGTTGCGTACATCAGTACACTTCTCACTATAGTTTTCATCTTTCCTTTCCTACCAGAGGCATGCCGGTGCGTGGGTGTCGAGGATACACGTTCCAAAACAACGGGACGCCACTGACCTTAAGCTACGTCTTCTTTCTTTTTCGATATTTATTACCATTAACACAAAAAGTTTTTTTATAATTTGTTGATAGGATGTAACGTCTTTGAGTTAACCTCATTTCAAAGTCATTTAACTCCTACTTATCAATTAGCTGATAATTGATAATTGTTTAAAAAATTTCATGGTTCTGCATTTTTCCATTGACATAATTTCGAATGGAGAGATGAAAACTATGGTTTGCGGTGTACGCAACGAATTTAATATCTCAATTATTTCTGGAAAATGCACCCTCTATCACGAAAACTAAGAATTTTTAGCTATAAGTTTATATGACAAATCTATCTTATATTGGCGTATTATATCTATTCTTTAAGTTTCCCGATTAAAATCTGGCCCTTTATATAAACAGACTAATTTAAGGTTATTAAATTGAAAAATAATAAACCTAAATAAGATACTTAAAAATTAAGAAAACGTTTCCTTTATTTGTTTGAGCAGTACTTTACAGATATTCTTCTTCTTCTTTCCTTACCAGTTCTTGCTGGAGCAATTACCATATTGTTAACAGAACGAGTGGTTTAATCCTTTATTTTATATGTAAAATATCAAAATTTTAAAAGAATGGTTATCCTCTAACAAATGTTTGCATTAGGTATGAATCTATTTTATTGTTAATAAAACTACGATTATGTTGAGACAATCTTTTCGCAACATTTCTTCCTGTTTGTCCAGTATATTTTACGGCATGTACCACATGTTAGTTTATAGACCATTTTTTTGTCCTTTTTTAATTTTTATCTTTATTGTTTTTAAAGAATTTTCCTAGTGTGTTATTAGTATTTATGCCATTTTTATTGTTAATATAATAAATATTATTATATTACAATACATAATAACGAAAATTGACAACTACAATGGGTTTTCAGACGTATAATCCATTTATTATTTTAAGGAATTAGAACACACATAAAGTCTGAGAGAAGTGGTTTCTTCCAATGTTAGGCCTAATATATGAATGAACATCTGTGCACCACATTGGCTGTCTCAAAACTAACTGAAATTAATTTTAAATTTTCGTACCTTTTTTGCCTACTGAAAGCCTTCATTGTTTTTATGCCCATCCCGCTGTAGGGTCTCAGAATGTCTATATACATTGACTAGATAACAATATTTACACACAAAATAACACAAAATAAATTAATAAATAATCTATTATTTACAATCACATTTAACACTGTAGTATCACAAACTGTTTCTTGAACAAAAGTAATAATCACTACGACGTATTGTCCAAATGATCATTTTTACAATTTGCCAGCACACATTTTTATTTTGTTTCGATTTTATTTCAAATTATGTCCAATGCATTACTGTCACTGATCTATTTTAGTTGGTTTAAAAATAGATTCGCCATTCAAATGAAAACAAATCCATTTATAAGTTTTTTCGGAACATTTTAACTACAAATAAAGACACTTCCCGAGGCGAGATTTTAGTAAATTGTTTTTAAGAACCACCAAAATTCTTTCGGTTGCTACAGTCCACTCTAACTTTTCGAAAGTTTGCGCACAGTTTTTAACAAATCGCTGATCTCTTATAGCACAGGTCGATGCACGAATACTTAAATAGACTTTACTTAGTTACTAGTAAAACGTAGTAGAATGTTAACAAAAGCTTTAGGTAAGAATACGAATTAGTAAACGAATACAAAGAAGACGGACTATACAACGCACCTGTGTACCAAACCGTGTATGAATAGAGTTTGTGTTGGTTCTGAAACACTCCGTTCCCCTACCACATGTTCTAAAGTTATGAATGAATAGCCTCTCACCGGGTATCACTCCGGATCTGACGTATCCACACAGCTTTCCAACTCTAGATGTATGTACAACGTGAGAATCGAGCACGCTGAGCTTGAGATGAACCAGGTTGTTCTTCTGCGTCTTGGGCATCTTTGATCACCTGGACTTGATTTGAATCATTTGGATTTAACACTGTTCAAAACTCGTTTTTTATTTATGTGTGTAATATTGCGGTGTATGTATTAATTAGTCGATTACCCAAATCGGATGTGATTGTGGTTTTATTTTTAATGTCGATTAAATATGGATATATTTTTTTAATGAAACCGGTAGTTATAATTTTTAATTTGTCAGGTTTTTTTTATAATTTCCTTTCGGTCACTTTGGCGCCGTGAGGATTTCAGTTTGCACAGATTCCCATGCAAGTGATGTGGAGGTGATAACAGGTGATTCATATTACATATATAAAAATACAAGGACAGTTCTACAACCATAAATTATAGAAGTGTATAGTGACCCTTAATAAGTTAAAAAGTTTTGTTCTAAAATGTTTTAACGCTTGTATATATGTATCTATGGGTTACTTTTTACTATTTTCCTGATTTAGAATTAATTGTATCCTATTGTAATAGTTACATATTTACGTAACAAGACCGAAAAGTGATTCTTCAGTAAAGATATTTTCCGGGTGTGTTGCGTACAATATTTTTTCTGCAACTGTTCCCAAAAAAACTTTTCGTTTGAAATATTTTGCAAACAAAATTCATAGATGAATATCTGATAGATGTCAGACGCTTACCTTCAAAGAAGACTGGATTAATCATTTTAACTGAATTACTAATTTAAAAAACATGTCATAGAACTAAAATTTAACAGAAATCAATAAAAACTGTATACGTAAAATTTTTAAAACTTAGCCGACTAATTATCATTTTTGGGACTTGTGGTGTATATTTTCTAGTGAAGGGACTAGAGTGTGAAAATACTCGAGTGACTCGAGTCAAAATCCGATTCGAGTGACTCGAGTCATATGGCTGTTCAATTCGAGTAAAGTTGTTACTCGAGTCGAGGTATTGCTACTCGAATCAAGTTTTAACTCGAGTCGAATTGCAATTCGAGTAAAGTTGTTACTCGACTCGGGTTATTGCTACTCGAATCAAGTTTTAACTCGAGTCGAGTTGCAATTCGAGTAAAGTTGTTACTCGAGTCGATTTATTGATATTCGAATCAGTGAGTTACTATGATTCAAGTTTTAAATCGAGCCGAGTTGCAATTCGAGTAAAGTTGTTACTCGAGTCGAGTTATTGCTACTCGAATCAGTGAGTTAATATGATTTAAGTTTTAAATCGAGTTGAGTTTGACTAGAGTCTAGAGTCAGGGCAGAGTCGAATTCAAACTCGAGGCGAACTATAGAGTAAGTAGTTGGAGAAGATTCAGTGGTTTGCTAAACGGTAAGTTTTTAAAGTGTATTTAGGTTTTTTCTTTTGGTAATCTTTCAGCATTTAAAACACTACCATCTAATTCCAACATAAGTTTGAAAAATCGAAAGGATAAACATAAATCATAATAATTGAAATACAAAATAATAAATGGACCCAGGTCAAATATTATTTTTCCGGCAAATCGACACATTTCAAATACAAAATTAAATATTTAATTAACATTGTATATAAAATGATATTTAAAGAATTCTAAGTTCTAATTTCTAATTTTCTAATACGTCGTAATAACGTCGTTTGTAACAATTATAGGTATGTACGTAAAGGCGATTTGTGATAGTTTTCTGACTATAGAGATGCGAGTATTACGAGAACTCTGCAATAACAAACGTTCTGATTGAACAAGCGCATCTCTACAACAATGTGCGCATGCTTCTGATAGTTTCAAACGGTTGGAAACTGCTCTACGAACAAACCTTTTAATTAATAAGATAGATTTATTGGGGTTCAAAATAAAACAATATTCCCCAAAAAGAAACAATTATGCAGCTACGGACACGTGTTTCGGAGTTATTGCCCCTCATCAGCGTAGCGTAGCTAAGGAATTGGATCTACGATGGGAGAGATCAGGAACAAGAACTAAAATAAGGCTGGAAAGTACAGTACACAGTACTCAATTAGTGTCTTCATGTTCCTATGTTCCACATTTGGGGCCTCGATGAGCACTATCAACACACAGAACTCTATGTGTACTGCTCATTTCCACCTGGCACATACAAATACAATAGCTACGCTACGCTGATGAGGGGCAATAACTCCGAAACACGTGTCCGTAGCTGCATAATTGTTTCTTTTTGGGGAATATGGCACTAAACCTTCTTTGTTTTATTTTGAGCCCCAATAAATCTATCTTGTTTTATTTGTATGTGCCAGGTGGAAATGAGCAGTACATATAGAGCTCTGTGTGTTGACTGTGCTCATCGAGGCCCCAAATGTGGCACATGGGAACATGAAGACACTAATTGAGTACTGTGTACTGTACTTTCCAGCCTTATTTTAGTTCTTGTTCCTTATCTCTCCCATCGTAGATCCAATTCCTTAGCTACGCTACGCTGATGAGGGGCAATAACTCCGAAACACGTGTCCGTAGCTGCATAATTGTTTCATTTTGGGGAATATGGCACTAAACCTTCTTTGTTTTCTTTTAATTAATAATTATACAATCTGACCTACAAACATGCAACAACAAACCTGGAGGGGAATTCCCTCGATGACCCGATGATAGTAATTGATTAGTGATTTCATTCATGGTTACATGTTTTCATCTTTATTACTTTTACAAGATTAGTGCCTTCAGTGCCTTCATGTAAATAATCTTTCATATTTATATTATATAAACAAATCACACTGGCACTAAAGAATATTTAAAAAATATTAATAAAACCATAAACAATTAAATTAAAGAAACTTGACTCGAGTCAAAAAGCGACTGTTAGGCGACTCGAGTCAGAAAGCGACTCGAGTCAAAAATCGACTCGATTCAAAAATCTACTCGTCAAAAAGCGACTCGAGTCAAAAGTCGAGTCGATTTTTTGAGTTTTACTCGACCTAACTTTTGATTCGAGTTTTATAACAATGAAACCGAGTTTCAACTCGAGTAAATTCGGAAACCTACCGAGTTATTCGAGTGAAAAAAAGTCACTCGAGTCCCATCACTAATATTTTCTTCAACTGATATTTCTATAGCTCAAAAATAAAAATGAAAATCTTTGACTCACGTTGTCTTCGAAGGGAATAATATTAATGTTAATAATAACATTTAAAAAATTAAGTACAAATATATTCTACTTATTTTCAAAATTTTTTTTAATAAACATAACCTATTAACACACATAACTAAAAATTGGCACATTTTATAATGATACATAATCGTATTCTCCATCAGGTTCGACATTTCCCCCTTAGCGTTTCCTCTACTTCTATTGGTCAGTGGAAAATTTCTTGATAAAACTGCTTAAGCATCTATGATGATGTTGTCAATTTGTTTTTAAGTTTTCCATTTTTTTAGGATTTATTGGCACTTGATGGAAGCAGTTGACATATTGTAGTATTTTTAACAGTTGTTGGATGATATTTGCGGCTACGTGATCGAATGGCAAGGACACTTGCCTCTCACCCTGGAGTCCCGGGTTCGATCCCCTGTCGTACAGCTAGAATTTTTTCTAAACCAGAAACTAATCCTAGCATACTCGGACAAAGGGTGTATGTCCATTGTCTCTAAATGTGCCTTGAGGTACTTTCAGGGATACAGGGGATTGTATTCCCTGGATGTTTAATTTAATTAATTTAATATGTAACCATAGCATCGATAATAAAGTCCTGTGTAACTTTCGTACCTTTTTTTGTTGCATCATATTCAAAACTCGGGTAAAAGGAAGGAGTGAAGGAACATTTTTGGTCCTTTGGAACATTCTTGCCGTATGATTCAATGGAAAAACAACATTATAGAGGGACAGCCACCACTTTTTAAAATTATAATCATGACCTTCATCTGATTGAAGCTGTTTTACTGAAAATGTATCACTTTCAGCAAAAGAAATTCGAAATTTTATATTTTCCTTGAAGGAACTCTCTAAACCAAGGCATTTGCTAACATATTCATGTAAATTTTTTTAAATGCCTGATTTATTGAGTAAGCTCTCCAAATTAGCAAGGTTTGAAACACAACACCTTGTATAAATCGTGCATATATTTTTTAGTCGGATTAAATTTAAAAAAATTCTCGATTTGATTTACATGCTGGCATGTTGACAATTATTTAATTTAATTACTGGAAAAAAACATTTTTAATTAATTACCGACATGATATTGTTTCAGATTTGCTTAGAAATATTTATTGTACTTGTTACATAAAACTATTAAATAAATTTAAATAAAACAACTCTTTTGGGAACAATAATAAGCTCGATGTATCCAAGCTTTCAACTCCCAATGAAAAATCCATTATTTGAGCGTTAAGCCATAAATGAATACAGGATTCTACCTCGACGTCATAAAATCGAAGCAAAATCTGGATTTTAAATTTAAGTTCTCAAAGAGTTTGGTGTGAGGGAAGAGTGTTGCTGTACAATGTACAAAATTTTACAGCATGTAAAACATCAAACAATGGATTTCCAAGTTACCAGTTTATTTCGTTTAATAGAATATTTATTTGATGCGAATGATTATGGCAGTCAAATTGATACAATCTATACGGACTTTACAAGTATTTGATAGTTCAGACCACAGTATTCGTCTGCAAAAATTGCAATTTTTTTATTTTAAAACCATCTTAATTACTTCTCATCTTCTGGTGTTATTTCGAGATTTTTCTGAAACATTTCATTACCAAAATAGAGGTGATATCTATATTTTACGGCCTTTATGTACACTATAAATTTTATTTTCAACTGATTTACGTGTCGTGAGTTAATGCCAATAGCAGCGTTGTTAGAACAAAAGAACGATCAAGTAACGCCAGGAAGAAAACGAACAGAGAAAAATTACGGAAGAACAAGAAAGAAGGCGATAGGAAGAAAAATAAGACTTAAGAAAAAAGACGGAGGGCCTGGAAATAAGACGACATGAGGAAAGCGAAGATATAAAGAGAAGCCTAGAGGATCAGCAGGCAGCCATTTCCTCATTCACTGAAAAATTTAAAGATATTATAGAAATTGTCAGTGGTCGCAGGGAAAGTCGGTGTAGTGGAAGGACAAATCAGTGAAGTTAAAGAAGACGTCAGTTAAGTTAACGGAAAAGTCAGCCAAGTTGAAAGGGAAATAACTGAAGTCAGAGGAGGAGCAGCACGACTCAAACAACAGTTAAGAGAGAAGGGAGATCAGTTAGTACTGTCGTCTCGTACTAGGTTACGACCACATTCCCTCGACGTTCAAGGTTTATGGTTAACATGTAAAAGACATGTTCGAGGCAGATGCATGTTCAAATAACTGGAACAATGAAGAAGAAGCAACAGCATGCATATTTGCACTGAGGTGCCAAGCATTAGACCTGTTCCAAACAATTCCTGCAGTATAGCAACAAAACTTTAGCATTCTGGAGGCAGCGCTTGAACCAGCATTTGACGACCAACATCTCGCTTAAGTATAACAGGCTCAGCTCAAACCACGCAGGCAACGTCTCCAGGAGTTCAAGGCTAGTGTGAAGAGATTAGCCCACCTAGCCTATCATGATACAGCAATGGAGTTTTAACAACAGTTAGCAATTGGAGCATTTATTGATGGAGTAAGGGACCAGGAATTAGGCGAATACAAAAGATAGCCAGGCACAAGCGAAGTAGTGAGGCTCTAGGAGATGCACTTGAGATTGCCTATGAGGATAAGACATAATCACACCAGAAAGTGGGAGCCGTAGCTGTGGAAGAGACCCCCGCAGCTAACTGCATGCGTCGTTTTATCCGAGATATAAAAGTTGATCGCACAACTGTTGACAAAAACAAGTTCTCAGACGAGACAAGAACAAATAGCGGTAGGCCGTATGGAGGTATCCGCTGTTATAAGTGTGGCAAAGTGGGCCATATTATGAGGACCTGTCGAGCTCAATATTCAAGATGTAATGTCCGAAGTACAAAAGACCATACAACTACTGATAAACTGGAATTTCCAGCCGAAACAAGACCAACAACAAATTAGTGGGAGAGAGAATGGATGAGGCATCTGCTGTTATGTGTGGCAGAGTGGGCCACATTAAGAGTAACTGTTGTCAGCACAGCCCTGAGAGGGTAAATGTTGCAGTAATCAAGAGGCCACAGGAACCTGTCGGGCTGGTACGCAGAAGTAATTCTCCGTTTATCGTTTCAAATGCCCGTCGAAAATCCAAGAACACTGGTAATATTACACGATTGGATTCTAAAGACTTGGTACCATTCATCACAAATATTTAAAATTACTGACTCACAAGAATGAAGTTTTCGGAAGCCTGATTGGTTGCACATTAAGACACAGTTTTCATCACAAAATTTCAGTAGCTGATCTTTAACCTCAATTTCCAGAATTTTTTTTGTAAACCGGAACCGTATTTATAGATCTATGTTCTTCACATAATATTGTATTTGTAACTTTTGGCACTGGTATAACGCACGATATCTTCCACCCCTCTGGAAATTCACCATATTGTAATGACAAGTATATTACATCAAGAAACTGATTTCCTATTATATTGAAAGCATCTTGTACTATTTTGGTTGTTACCATATCCTCACAATTATTTTTCTTAATTTTGACATGGTTGTTGTTTGAAATGAGTGAAAGTTTCAATGTTTTCAAGAATCCGTTCATAAGTATTGCTAAAGTTAATATGGCGGTAATTTCTGCGATGCTTATGAGGAAGAATGTATTAAATTTTTCAGCAATTACATTTTCATTTGTTTCCTGTATATTCGAAAATACAATACATTCACTAGTAGCAGGATTTTTATCCGGTAATAATTTCTTTAATTGTTTCCATAGTTCTCGGCCATTATGAGAGTTGGAGGTAATTACATTATTATAGCATTTTTCTTTACATGTTTTTATGATTTTGCTAACCATATTTCGTTTTTGTCTGTATGCTTCTCAATCTTCGTTTTCATCTGTGAACACTGCTCTTTTATACTTTACATCTCTTTCCTTCAGGTTTTCTATAATTTATTCATTAATCCATTTATTATCTAGATGTTTGACTTGGATTTTAATCTCCTTTATTGGGCATATATCATCAAGGAGTTCGATTATATTCTTTATCAGTGAGGAGGCTAATATGTGCACGTTGGAATTATTGTTGTTCTATGTATTAATAAACTCTGAAATAAGTTCAAATCATAATTTTTTAATATCCGTTTCTTTACAACCATATGTTCGTTTTTATATTTTGTTTGTATTTCATTGGTATCTACCGTTATTAAATTATGATCACTAATTTTTGGAGTCCAATACACTTCATGAGTCGTAACCTTCCTATTCGTAATAACTTAGTCAATTATTGTTGAGCTATGCAGGGTTATTCTTGTTGATGACTTAATAATTTGATATAGGCCATTTTGGTAGAATATACTTTTATTTTTTTTGCTATAGTATGTTTCTTTTTGAAGATCAAAGTTGAAATCTCCAGTAATAATTAGATTTCCATTGAATTCCTATTTCAGGTTTTCATAAAAATGTTGAGTTTTTCTGGAACCAACGCAGCCAGTGCAACCTCTACTGCAATTTTAATATCGGAAACAGTCTTTGTGTCACTCAGTCTGAGTAAAATTCTTACAAAAAACTGTCGAGAAAATTTATACACCCAGCATGTTGACTTCAATGTTTATTAAACAACATAATTAATTCCCTAGCAATCGATTATTAGATCTGTAGCCTGCCTACTTTTGTATTTTGAAAAATTAGAAATGACATTTCTTGACCATGGATTCATATATTCATACAAACGCTTGTAGAAAAATACGTTGTGAAACCAATGTGTTTTAAGCATTAGACGTTGTCCAACGCGGCTTTGCATCGTAGGGCAATTTGTATGTCACATGCTTATAAACATCCTTTTCGCAACTTATTGCATAAATAGCTATATTAGAATCAAGATAAGAATAGTTTATTTCAAACCTATTTGCAACACAAAAAATGTCTGCGACTTTGATCCCTTTACTGCCATCAAAGAAGCCGACGTTTTTTTATGTTGCAAATAAGTTTGAAAGAATACAATACATAGATATTTTTCTTACTGAAATGATGAAAAATAAAATTAGTACCTTCAAAATCATGTTGCATTATATCGATCCGAAAAAGCGCAATTTTACCTTTCTCATCAGAAATATCTATCCATACGAAGCATAATAGAAACCTTCTTGGGTATTCTCTGCACCTGTGTATTAACTATAATACACTATAAAAGAACCGCCCCAAAATCCATGAATGAATATCTTTGCGAATATCCTCTATTATTAATGTATAATATGTGCAAGTTTAGTCTATAGGTTTTGAAGGAGAACCGAGGTGTTTTAAAGGATATTTAAGATCAATCAATGACCTATCTTTTAACGTAAAATGTATGTCAAGTGAATATAATCCGTTTATGTGGCACTATACGTTATCTCCAGGTAAATCTACTGGGTTGTTATACTCAAATAGTAATGTTTAAGGTATTTTAAGGGCCAAGAAAACATATTTATGATATCTGTGCCTTTCTTAGTTAGTATATACAGGCACAAGATTAGTAGAGTGTAGTCGTCTAGTCGACCTACTGTTGCCACTTAGACCAGAAAGGGGAGATACGGAAGTTTATTTTCTGATTACGGTTAAAAAATAGCTAGATTATAGGCAGATGAAGACAAAATAATGCAGTTTATATCGATTTCACCAAAACTGGAATTTGTTACGTAGAGAAATAAATACTTATGTAATTATTACCAAGCCAAGGTCATCTTATGCAAATTTAATTAATAAAAGTTTTTAAATGTCTTGGTATTCAGTTTTTTTAACTAGTTTTTCGAAATGATTCATGATTATATCAAACATCATTAAAACCACTGATGCATTTGATATATTTTGAATATGAGAATTTGCTTCTGAGGATATTTTTTATGGCAGATGACACCTTATCGGATATATTTAATAACATTATCAAAGAAATGTTATAATAAAATAATTATAACATAAAACATCAAAGTTATAGGTTTGGTCCTTGTTTGGACAATTCAAGTTGCATATATCATTTTTTTTCGCAACAGTTAATTAACACATAATAAGAGTTAATACACGAAATGTAAAAACTGTAATACTTAGGACCGGTTGTATCGACATGGTTCAGCCAAAGTTCAACTGAACTTCGTTTAAAATCCTATGTTACGATTGTTGTGACAATCGTAATCTTGGATTTTAAACGAAGTTCAGTTGAACTCTGGCTAAACCACATCGATGCAACCGGCCCTTAGAGGTTAATACCTACGATGGCACTGATCGGCCAACGCAATAAAAAATATCAGTTATTTCCACTTAACTATTTAGAACTTTCTACTTAATATCTGGAAATTTCCACTTACTAATTGGAAATTTCCGCTTAATAACTGAAAATCTTCACTTACTAACTGGAAGTTTCCTTTTTACTAACCGAAAATTTTCACTTACTAATTGAAAATTTCCGTTTAATTAAGGAAATTTCCACTTACTAATTGGAAGTTTCCTCTTACTAACTGGAAATTTCCACTTAATAACTGGAAATTTTCACTTACTAACTGTATATTTCCACATTTTAAATGAAAATTTTCACATACTAACTGAAAATTTCCACTTAATAATTGGAAATATCCGTTTTTCAATTTTTATCTGAATATTTTCAACTTTGGTTAAATTGGGTACTATCTACTCTAATAGTGTACTAACGTCTGCTCGGTTACTTTAATTTCTGCCCCACAATTCATGCACGAGAGTTCGACGTTGTATATCATGAATATTATAGGTATGACAAAGACAATGTTTTTTTACTCTGATAATGATATAAGAATAAAGATTGACAATATCTAATTCTGTAATAATATAACTTCTCAAAAATGACTTAATAATTTGGAAAGGAAAATTTAATAACAGAAGCAAACGAAATCTACCAAACCTACTCAGTTAAATTAAATAATATACATTTTGATGTAGAGCTGATTTCATATATAAATAATTGTTTGTCATTCCTGGAAATAATCATCCCAATAGATATGCACTGTTTATAAAAAATGACTAATAAATTTGATGACTACCGGCTTAAAAGGAAATCTAGCAGCTTTTGCAAGCTTGGCTTCTACACTGGTGCATTGTCGTGGAGTGTCAAAGCACTTCGAGTCAGTTTCTCGCGTCTTTTCACTTTAATAGAATCTATGAAGCGAGCATTAAGCTTGAATAATACTCTCCCGTTATTATATTACCTATCCTCAGATAATCAATACATACAATTTTCTGACAGTCCCAAAAAATGATTGCCATTATTTTTCCTGCAAAAAGAGGTGTCTTTAAACTTCTTGGGGGGCTAGAACTCTTGACATGCCACTGCATCGACTTTTGTTTCGATTCAGGATCATAATAATGAATCCACGTTTCACCTCCAGAAGTTCGTTGATACGAGTAGTTACTACTGATCTACGGAAGCCTTCCAAGGTCGATAAGAGCAGATAAGGGTACAGAAAATGGGCATGTCCAGGGTGGGCAAATTTCGATGTTTCTACAGGGTAACTCGGTAACTGTAAGAGATACAAAAAAATGGAAGACACATTCTCGATCTCTTTTTTTGAGACAAATTCACCAGTGAAAACAAAAATTTGCTATCGTCTTTTGTTTTCGAGTTATAAACAAAAGTTCGACTTTTCGACACATGTCAATATCTCGATTGTTTGTAAAGTTATGAAAAAACAACTTTTACATTCTTGAGGCACTTTTTTCTGTATAATACAGTGGCGTCGAGAAAATTTAAAATAAAAGGTGCAATTTCGAGTTATGGAATAAAGTAGTATTTTTTTAAAGGGAATCATAGTTGGCTATGATTTAGTTAATAAGGAATTTTTTTCTTTTTCAAACTATATATCATATGTGGGGTCACTTTCGATGTGTAAGTATTTAATAGCGAAAATAATCTTTTAGTAGATTACTTTTTAGTTTTTTTTTATATTTATTCCAAGTAGGCATATGTCATCTATGACAGTGTTTATCCGTTTGTCAGTAAATTGCATATTAATAATTTTGTTTCCATCATAATTACACTCCATTGATCGTAAAAGTGAAGATGTTTTACGAAAATTACGAGAAATATGATATGCTAGAATGCTTTATTCAAAGTAATAACAATAATTGTGATATTGCATTCGAAATATATTTCAATCGCTATCCAGAAAGAAGACAAACTAATAAACCTATTTTTAAGAGGTTAAAGAAAATCTCATTAATTGTCGGTCCATCAACAAGCCAAGACCAAAAAAACAGATATTTATATCTAATTTTATAATACATTACAATTACAAAATAAAACTTAACAAATTAAAGTAAATGTTCAAACTGATGTCCGTTATGTTCGAAACATAAATTACACCTCTTCATAACACTCTGAACTGCATTATAAATATGAAGATTTGAAATGGAATTCTCAGTCTACAAAATTTTGTCTTAGTTTATTTATGTCGGTACTGGTTTTCTTGTATAATTTGTCTTGAATGTGGCCCCAAAAGAAAAAATCAATTGGCGTTAAGTCAGGTGATCGTGGTGGACACCTCACTGGTCCGTTACTTCCCATCTAGTTATTTCCAAAATTTGTATTTAATAATTCTGAAACGATCCTGATATTATGAGGTGGTGCACCATCTTGTTGGAAGAACTGATTTCTTGCCTCAGTTAAGGTTAGATTGTCCATAAATTCCTTAATAATTTTCTGGTTTAAGATTTCGTAGTACCGTTGGCCATTAAGATTTTCTTGATATATGTGATATGGTAAAACACGATTGCCACCTAGAGCACATCAAATACTAAAACCAGCGTCCCTGAGATTGCACGCCAACGGTACGGTGAGGATTCATATTAGACCAGTAGTGCTCGTTATGTCTGTTGAAAATTTCTGCACTGCTAATGTAGGATCTTATTGACTTTTTTGACGACCATATGCAAAACTTCAATCGTCGCTGAAGATCAGTTGGTTGCAGGTGATATTGTTTTGTTATTGTATAAGGCCTGAATTTGTGTGTCTTCAAAATACCCAAAGCTCGACGTCTTGAAATCCTAGAATCAGCTTCAATTTGACGACTTGAAATTGAAGGATTTGCAACCGCCATTCCAATTACAGTTATAGAAGTTTCTCCAGCATCATCAATGTTGTAATTTTTTGGCTTGTTGAAGGACCCACAATTATTGAGATTTTCTTTTAACCTGTTAAAAATAGCTTTATTAGGTTGGCTTCCTGCTGGATAGCGATTAAAATATATTTCTGATGCAATATCACAATTGATATTACTTTGAATAAGGCATTATAGCATATCATTTTTCTCGTAACTTTCGTAAAACATCTTCACTTTTACGATTAAATGGGGTGTAATTATGATGGAAACAAAATTATTAGTATGCAATTTACTGACAAACGGATAAACACTGTCATATATGACACACGCCTACTTGAAATAAATATAAAAAAACGCAAAAAGTAATCTACTAAAAGATTATTTTTGTAATAAATACTTACACATCAAAACCGACCCCACATATGATATACAGTTTGAAAAAGAAAAAATTTTTTTTTTAACTAAACGATAGCCAACTATGATTCACATTTAAAAAAATACTACTTTATGCCATCTCGAAATTGCACCTTTTATTTTAAATATTCTCGAGGCTACTGTATTATATAGAAAAAAGTATTTGAGAATGTAAAAGTTGTTTTTTCATAACTTTACAAACAACCAAGATATTGACGTGTGTCTAATAGTCTAAAAGTCGAACTTTTGTGTATAACTCAAAAACAAAAGACGATAGCAAATTTTTGTTTTTACCAGTGAATTTGTCTAAAAAAAAAGAGATTGAAAATGTGTCTTCCATTTTTTTGTATCTCTTATAGTTACCGAGTTATTCTATACTAACATCAAAATTTGCCTACCCTGTATAAAAGAAGCAAATATTCCTTAAAATGGAGAAATGGGAGGAGAAATATAATTATGATAGCCCTCTTATTTATGGGCGAGGTACAGTCAATCAACGGATCGAATCCTGGATTTCCCTTTTATTATAGTCATTCTTCATAGATAGTACAAACCTAGGCCGATGATTATTTTCAGGAAAGATAAACAATTATTCATACATGATATCAGCTCTACATCAAAATGAATATCATTTAATTATACTAAAGAGGTTTTGCAGATTTTGTTTGCTACCATCATTATTCCTTATATCACAATCAGCGTAAAAAGCATTCTTTTTGTCAAACTCATAGTATTCATGGTATGCATGTACGACGTCGCACTCTCCTGCATAAATTGTGTGGCAGGGGTGAAAGTAACCTAGCAGGCTGCAGACGCTATAAAGTATTAGAGTAGATGGTACTGTATTAAACCAAAGTTGAAAATATTTATATAAAAGTTGAAAAGTAGATATTTCCAATTATTAAGTGGAAACTTCTAGTTAGTATGTGGAAGTTTCCAGTTAGTATGTGGAAGTTTCCAGTTAGTAAGTGGTAGTTTTTAGTTATTAAGTGGAAATATACAGTTAGTAAGTTTGTGTCCAGTTAATAAGCGGAAATTTCCAATTAGTAAATGGAAATTTCCAGATATTGAGTAGAAAATTCTAAATATTTTAGTGGAAATAACTGAATTTTTTTTCATTGAGTTGGCCCTTCAGTGCCATCGTATACTATTATTTTGTCGAGAATTTAATTATTTATAAAAGTTCATATATAACATTATTTGTTTTATTAAACGAAATCTAATTCAATTACAATACGGCCTTAAAAAAAGGAATTTAAATGTTGGTTAATATTCTATTTTGAATATAATTTCGTTACGTTGCTTCAGTGGTATAAATAGGTATTTACCACTCAACCCATATGGGAAGAATAACAAAATACAGTTTGTTGAGGTGCAGGTAAATTTTTATTGGAATCTAAGGATTCCCCTAAACACTGTGCAGACGCGGGGTAGGTTAAGGCCGGAAACACTAGGGAAGCCACCCTCACTCAGGCCGGAAGTTGCGTAGAGCCCTGTACATAGGCTAGATAGTATCTACTATAAATTAAAGAATTCGGATTCTTAATATTCGGAGTGTTTGGCTAAATAAGTAAAGTACCGGCGGTAATTTAAATTTTAAGATTAGATAACAATATTATTTTAAAATTAGGACAACCATTTATTTTATCATAGTTGATACAAATAAACAACCGGATATGTAAATTTTGGTAAATGTATTAAATTATAATTATATAAAATTCAGTTAAAAACAATCACAACAAAACATATAATAGATAAATTGCCTGCTCGTGTTTCCAACTATGGAATCAGTATCGAATTATTATTATAATCAAATAATTTTGTTCGCCATTTTCCCTAACACCATTTTCTAATTTCCTCTATTTTCTATAACGGTTCTGCAAAGTGATCAGCTTTATAAACTTTATACAAGCACATAAAATAAATGTAATATCAATCTAGTAATATATTATAAAATTTAAAGATCTTGCAAATTATGAACATAGTTATAGTTCGAAATACTTATAGCCATTTTGAATTTTTAAAAGCGACCACCAAGTAATAAAAAAGTGCATGGCAAATTTAAATTGCATGTTGAGGGCAAATCATATTGCGGCATTATAACAAATATGGCTATGTATATTGATCATTAGGCAACTTAACACGTAAACATGATTGGATTAGGTTATAGAATTTCTGATACGTCATACCAGATGAACAGTTCGCATACAGGAGCACCCACCAAGTTACAAGTACTTCGTGTCACGGAGGTCTCAATTGTCGCTGGAGCGATCTTCCTTGGACGTCATCAAAATAGTTAGCACGCCGGACTGCTAGCCAAGATCATCAACGCTGGATACCCCATTGCCACCGTCAAGCTAACGAAGGCCTACCTTTGGTGGAGCAACTTCTAATCAAGGTGGAGGGCTAACGTTCGACGTACAGGGGATATTACACGTAAGACCTGCCAAGGACGGAACATACGTTCCTGGCTTTTTATGCGATGATACCGCTTTCATCATCGTTAGATCGACCCAGGGAAGGTAGATCATCAGATATTTCCAGGAAGCATGCATCCTGTAAGCACAGTGCAGCAGAAAGTGGAGATCAATGTTGAAAAGAACAAGGCCATACTCTCCAGGTGAAGATGATCGCAGACTGCGATAGGACATGTCACCATGAATGGTGCTAACTACCAATGGCACGACACCGTCAGATACCTGGTAGTTGCCATGAATCGAGCCCTGACATTGGAATCCAACATCAAAGAAATATCAAGAAAGCTAAATTGACATGAGCAAAGATCTATCTACCTAATAGTGGGTAGAGACAGCCAGCTCAACCTGAGGAACAAGCTCACACTCATCAGGACCAACTTTGGCCACAGCTGACGTACGTCTCCATAACTTGGGGATACGCCGCCAATACTTACCCTAAAAAGATACAAGACGGGAAAAACAAGGTACTTATAAGTACTGTGGGATGAACCATGGTTTGCGAGAAACATCGATATATTCAAGGACCTGAAGTACACGCCGATCACAGAGGTGATACAATATCGAGGAAAGAAGCCCTTGCAAATTGTCGAGAACCACGGGAACCCGTTAGACAAGCAAGCAACGAACTACAATCCTGAGGACACCTCGAGGTATACGAAACATAAGCTGCAGATCCTAGACAACGGGTGAGCACTAATAATATTTATGTTTCAGCCAAGAAGAAGCAGAGGACTCTACAGAAGACGACGGCACTCGCGGTATCCATACCCAGAGATCTGACCAAGCGTAAAATATAGCGCTTAGGCCTGCGCCCCTTTCCAATCTCCACAGCTCACCCGTCCCGACAAACTGGCGAGTATGACGGCAACTGCCGCCCTACTAACCGGTGCGGTATTCAGATCCCCAATAACCTAAACCATCAAGACGGAGTGCGGCATTCTCGCTGTGCGTCCGCGATACCCCCGGGGGTAACGACATGCCGGCGAAGAAAGAAAACTAAGTCAGAAGAGTGCCAGAAAAGGCTGCACAGCCGGTAGGGTCGCAAGCCAAGTAGCAATTTATTATTTTATATCGGTGGAGGGTGAACGTTGCTCCTTGTCGAGGCGTCCATTGGGAAAAACCTTCAAAGTCTAGGTATAGTGGAATGCATCGTTGTGTGGTGTGTGCTGCCGTCAAAGTTAGGCATAGTTACACAGTATAACCTGTGATAGTTACATGACATGCCTGTTTTGTGTACGTCACGCAAAGTATACGCACAGGAATGCTGACTCCTCTGTTTGAAACTGGTATATTGCGAAAATCTGAGCAACCGGTATATTTTACTTAAAAATTTTTGAATTGTAGAGAATATTTTAACGACTGTTTAATGATATTTGATAAAACCAGATAGTGGTATTTAATAAATTCATTTATTTACAATAACGTGTCTCTCCGTAAAATCACAGTTGATATCAAGTTCGTTTGCTGTAGAGATAATGACACATCATAATATATTACGGCAAAAATGGACTTTTACGGTATGTAGGTGTGTGAATATTTTAAAAATAGCCTTAAAGGTGATTCATGATAACAATTATTATAATTGTTGTAATTATAAAGTTATAAATAGGTAAAAATTTTAAAGTGAAAGTACTTAATATGTATATAACCGACGAGTCTTAACGGCTAGTATGCACATGTTATTAGTGGTTAAATTACACCTTCAAAAGCTATAGTAAGGAAGGACAAAATAATATTATTAAATAAAAATTATATAGTAACTCGACGAAGTTTGTTTTTAAACCTTACAGAAACAATGACAAAACCAGAGTGCATTTTAACGGCTATTTCACAGAACATATGTCTACACCCAGAATTATAATAATTAAATTAACTTATTTTGAGTGATACAATTTTTAGACAGATGTAACCAAATATTTTACAATAAACTAAAAAATAAATGCCCATTTCACATGAAATCTCAACTTTAATAAAGATTAAAAATTAAAATTCAATTAAATTAAGGAAAAATATTATAAATCAAGAACTAATTATATGCTAATATTGTACCAAAGATACCACGGATGCAAATGTGTTGAAATTTCCTGTTTTAAGACTTAAAAACGTTGCCTTCAAAAAGTACAAATTGCTAAATTTATTTATATTTTTTGTATATACCTGACAAATATTGCGAAATTTTTTACACATTCATTCATAAATTCACTTATTAATTTTAGATCATTTTATCTTTTAAATATTTATCACTTATTTACAATTAACAGGTGATAAAAATTCGGCGAAATTGAAGTTTTTGATGGATATTATTGAATGAAATATGCGTATATCAAGTACCAATTTGTAGAACGCAAATAATTGTAATATAAACGTAACTGTTCTTTAAGAATTTTTTTTATTATTTTGATAACAAAAATATAAAGAGCGCCACTTCCTGTTAGATTATCTGATCAGATTCGTCCGAAGAGATAACTAATTAGATATTAATTTAATAATTTAATCATATTTTTGTAAGTTTCCAACAAAATTGGGTCCGATAAATGTTTCAGGGCCAGTTGTATAAATGTGGTTCAGCCAAAGCTCAGTTGAACTTAGTTTAAAATCCAAGGATACCGTTGTTGAAACAATCGTAATCTTGGATATAAAACCAAGTTCAACTGAGTTTTGGCTGAACTACATTGGTACAAATAGCCCTCAGAGAACTGACCCTGTAAACGCACAAACGTTAGAAAGACGATTATAATGTCCAAATACCATTTGAAAAACGTTTCTTTTTTTACGTATAAACAACTTGAAAATATCGTGGTTTTACACATTTCAGATAACGAAATTATAAACGTTTAATATTAGTATAGTGAAACGAATATGTCAGATATTTTAAAATGTATTACTAGTGTATGTAACTCCAAAACGTTTTAAAAACGTTTCTGTTCGACCTCAATGGACTATCCAGTTGATATGGACGTTTTATGAACGTTTAAGAGAACAGTTTTATAAACACTTTAAATAACGTTAATTTAATGTTATCAAAACTGTAAAAAAGAATGAACAACAATTTTTGGTGAAAAAATCACGTATTTTTAACGTTACGATACACCGTTATTTTTCCAACGATAAATGAACGGTTAATTTTCTAACGTAACACGAATTCAACCAATGACACGTTGAGAATACGTTTTAAAAACGTGGGGAAGAAAATCTCGTACTGTTAGATGTCACATATCTTAACATAAATTCACTCGACACATGACCAATGCACTTTTTTGTCATGTTAGTGTTTTACACATTGTTTAAAAATGTGTAGACGATTATCTCCAACTTTAATGTAAACTGGAACTATTGATTTACGGTCCATTTTAATTTTAATTAAATTTGTCAACAATGCACGATTTTAACCAATAAGAATCAAATGGAACAATGAATATCAAAAATATGTGGTGCGGTAATATTCTGATGTTTTTTATTGAGATTTGATCAGATGTCAGTTTATCTGATCAAATATTTGATTAGATAAACTGCATTAATAATGAGATCTGGGATATTTCACATACACGTCAAATCACAAAGTTTAGACTGTCAGCACATTTTCGTCCCCAGGAGAGGCGAACTTTTTCACTTTAATGGCACCTGATCATTTCGAAATATAATATATTATGACATACTAATAGGCAGCGGAAATACTTGCCAATTTTCAGAGCCGGCAGTTATATAAAAAAATCCTATTACAGATATATAAACAAACACACCACATAAAAAATTATGTAGTGTATTTATTTATATACCTGTAATATGTACTTTATGCAATCAGTATAACCAGTATGGATGCACGAAACCAAGATAAATGTAAATAATATTATACGTAACTGGGCTTTTATTCCTCAGTTAGCAACAAGACCGCGTACGAAACGGTGTTTAGCGTATTATGGTGCGCTAACATTCTCACATAAAATGCTTTTACCAATATTGTCAGTACAGTTACAAAAAAGGAATTTTTTTATGATTTGTGTGTTATGCCTTGTGCATGAGTCTGTCTTGGAACGTAGTAAACAATGCTAATTTCAGAGGTATCTTCGCAAACTACGTACCAGGTTTTCTTTTACCTAGTAGCCATAAATTGTGTAAAACATCTATCAAGTGTGTTTACACGTTTTGGGCAAAATCACAGAGAACGTACGAAATAAATTTTTGTGAGTGAAAGTGGATGAAACAGGTATAATAAGGTTGTTGTTATAATAAAAATGTTGGGGGTTCAAAAAGCTTTATCTCCGATAATAATAGTCAATAAACGAGTACAACAAACCACAGCACTGTAGAAGTAATAGTGACACATGCAATACGTGCATTATCCAGTATGTGTTAAAAATAATAATGTACCAGTGGCGGCTGGTGAAATTTGGTTATGACATATTTTAGTAATGGAGCTGGAACCTAAGCGATACTTTATGGCATAACTATTAAGACTAAATAAAAAAGTAAAAAAAAAAAATTGCGATTGAAATTTGCAAAAAGAAGTTGAAAAAATGTGTGCCTCCTCGGGTTATCTTTTAAATAAGTTGTGAAATATTTGTAGAAATTTTTTTTCAAAATCAAGTGAAGAGATTTCTAATTTTATCAAATAAGACTGATTTTTTTAAGTTACAGTTTTGAAATTTTATTTTAGATTCCTTTTTCACTGCAAATTTTAAAAAGGTGTATAAAAATCAAATTTATCAATAAAATTTTCAAATTATCAAATTTGGAAAAATTTTCAATCTGCAGAAACTAATGACAATATACGTCAAAAAAAGTTGACAGTGTCACCGTGAGAGATAAATTTAGTTCACAATAAGTTTGTTGCAATATATGTACTTACATTAAAGCATATACTTACTTTTTATTCCGTTTCTCCAAAACATAACATGAAATATGAAAACACTGGTCGGCCATAAGCATTATTTCATTGGTAGTTTAACTGGCGGCAATTATAAATTATTCCAAAATTACAAAAGTTTTTTTGTAATGTTAAAAAATGGCAACCACGTACAGACATTGAAAGATATATAATGCAGAATCACATTCGTAAAAAAAACTCCAACTATCTGTGGGGCATCCCCATTGACATAAATTTAGATAAGTATTTGTAAATAAACAGGATCAATTGTACATATAAAACAACAAAGATGATTCACTTTATCTAATTGTAATTAGATCACATTATATTTTTTACGAATTCGTTGCAGTAACAAACTTTTTTTTATCTATTCCTACAGCAATAATAAATATGTACGACGAATAAAACGGTAAAATTAGAACGTCAACCTCATTTGTATATAATTTGCAGGAGAAGTGCCCTCAAAGAGCGGAGACCAATCCACAAATATGACTCTCAATATTTCAGTGTTACGAGGACATGTGGGATTTTAGTATCTATAAAATAAGAATACCTCACATCTGAACACTTAAATTTATGAACCAAATTCATCACAATTTATTTTGAAATCAAAAAGCGAATAAAAATAATTTTATGGCGCCAACTGAAATTGTGTTAAACATTATTTTCTTCAATAGAAGTCTGTTTTAAATATCTCTTTATTAGTGCGGAGCTTTTATAAAACGAAAAAATAATTTTGCCTTAATTACCGAGAAATTAGAAATTTTGTTCAGATAAAAACTATAACAAGTGAAATAAGAATAACAGGGAAGCACTTTCCACGAGCACAAAAAAAACTATTCATACTATACTAGACTCGCGTTTCGCCAACTATGTTAGCATCATCAGCAGATTGTCATGGAGCATGACGCTGACAAATAAGTTAAGCCCTGAGAAGGAAAATTGTATTTAAAATTCATCAGTGTCGTACCGAGAGGGCAACTCTCGCAAGGAAAATAAAGAGTAGTGCTTTTTTTATGACGAAATATAAAATATTAGAAATAGTGAACTAATTTTAAAATACTGAAAGCTAAATAATTGGAGAACGATTATTAACGGGTAAGAAACCATATAACCGAGATAAAAGTTGAAGAAATTGAGTTGAAAATGATAATTTAAATGTTTCATAAAGAACTCATTTGTGGGCGTGATTAATGTATCGAGGTAGTATTAATTAAAGTCTTTTAAAACCGATCAGACGAAGGACCAAAAAAAAGGTTATTTATCATATCATTTATCATTCTTGAGATAATACAGGGCGAACCGAAGTGGGTAGTAAAGATATTTCCTAATGGTTACCGTGCACTAGGTCGGATCGGATCAAATCGGACCGGAATGAAGCAATCGGAAGAAATAAATCTCCATGGCATCAAACTACTTCAGAACGGATCGGAACAGTCGGTAATTCTTCCGTGAAAATATTTTTCCGATGGTCCAATGGGGTCTGACCGATTAAACCAATCAAATTGCAGCATTTCTAATTATATGGTTATCACTGTGAAACGTGCATACGCAATACGTGTATATTATTACAGTAGTGCAGGTGGTTAATCTAATTAAAAATGGGTTACGAATTACTTACTGAGATAGTTCGGGATACCCTCAACTGTACGATCCCAGCAATAAAGTTGTACAGATACTGGAGCTTGATGCTATACTGAATCGTCGAAACAAAATATAATGTTCCGTTCCAATTAAGTGCACGGCGAACGTTCTCATCCGTTCCGATTCAATTCGACCTAGTGCGCGCCAATCTTAAGCCTGCAGTGGCCTGCCAGAACTCCAATTAAAAGATTCAGTCTTTAGATACTGGCTCAGTAACCAGGTCGATCTCGACTTGTTCGGCCCCATCACAAAATCTTGAGTTTACCTACAGGCCCTGTTGGTCCTCTAGTGCTTCCTCAGTGTTTCGTGGGCCCACATATTGAGGGCCATCGTAAGCTGTCTCTCTGTGATACCCAACATTGGCTCAAGCCCGAGGCATAGTTCCTCGGCTCCAAGTCTAGCCTATTCATCGACCTTCTTGTTGCTTGGTCCCCGATATGTCTCGGGACCCCATGCCAGTCTTACTTGTTTACGTCTGGCAAGCTCTTCTAGGGAGTCCACGCACTCCTGAACAAGAGCTGATCTAGTCTTGGGAGAGCACGCCAATTTTAGAGCAGCCTGGAGGTCGGAGCTAGCAATGTGTTATGGGAAACATTCCATGGTGGGATATTCCCCCGCCGGGAATATTTTCGGGAAATTCCCAAGGTACTCATAAATTCCCCAAAAGTTAACTCATAAATTCCCCAAAATGGCCTAAACCTCTGCCTGGAAGACTGTGGTGTACGATCCTAGAGCAAAGCTCTCACGCACTCCTCTGACTTCTAGATAATATTTCGCCCAGTAGAATGGTTTGGCAGCTACACGAAAACGCCTGTGTAGCACGCCAGAGAGTTCGAAGAGGTCAATTCTCCCTTCACTCTACTTCTCTCTACTGGGAAGAGTGAGAGTATATTTTCTACCCAACCTTAGCTGGTCTATCGCTTCTCTCACCATTAGGGCAGATATGGGGACCTCCCTCTCCGCCAGTCCAGCAATTGCAGCGTGACCTTCAGCTCTGCCTTAACATTGCCAGCTCTTTGAATCCCGCATTCTCAGATAGGCTGCCATGGCATCCCGCTTTATCCATAAGAAAAACACTGACAGGCCTAGCAGAACTTCCAGAGTAGCTGTTGGTGTCGTCCTTATTGCGCCAGTGATCCCTAGGCAAAATAATATCTGAACTTTTGCTAACTTTCGGAACGTGATCGTTCTGTCCACGTTCGGTCACCAGACCGCATATGGAGCCTTGGTCTGATGACCGACATGTACAGCCAATGTACGACCCGTGGGTTGAAGCCTCAGTTTCTACCTACTGCTCGGCGCAATTGCCAGAAGGTTGCAGGCGACTTTTTGACGACGTTGTCAGTCTGCAGCCTCCATGACCGGTGCTTTAAAATTCTCTATTTTTCATTTCTTAGTGAAAAGGATCATCTCAGTTTTAGTGGAATTGACTGAGACCTGTTTCGCCTCACCATCTTTCTATTATTCTATAGGCTACTATTATTCTATAAGCTACCATGTGCATACCTGTGCATAGAATCCTTTCGAAGTTATGCGCTCCAAGAGACCATCCATTATTAGACACCATAGATGGGGTGATAGGCTGCTGCCTTGTAGACAGCCGCCCCTTACACCAACGTCCATTCGACAGTCCCCTAAAGCAGCACCAACTTGTCTCGCTTCCAGCGAAGATTTCACCCATCTGACCAGTACTGGAGCAGTACCCCTAGTCCAAACGGCATCGCAGATAATAGTAGTCCTTGCCTTATAAAAGGCTCTTCCAATATTGAAAAACACTGTCAGAGTGACTTACTTATAAAGGAAGTCCGTTTCTACCATATGCACGACGGCGTGTATCTGTGGATCTCCTTCACCTATGCGTGCTAATTTTAGTGGAATGGATAACTGGCTAAGTCCCCTTCTAACAGATATCTGTCACAATCCCTTCCAGTGTTTTTAGCAGGAAGGACGTGAGACTGACCGCTCTAAATGATTTGGCTGCTGTGTAGTCCTTTTTTTTCACTTTGGGGATGACCACTTTAGCTGAACTTCAGATCAAGAGAACATATTGTAGTACCTGACTGGCTATATTATATTATAAATATTTTATAATACCTAAACAGTATATCACCATGTATTCCAAAAGAATACCAGGAAACGTTTAGTGTGGCATTCGGGAAAATCAGACAAATGAATTAACCGATATGTGAAAGTAATGAGATGACAGAGAATATGGATAAAAGTGTCAACTTTGACCAATCGATGTTTTCGCTAGACATGAATTTTGTTGATATCCAAGGTCCCTGAGTTATTCATTTATTTGATTTTCGCTACTTCATAACCGCCTTATAGGGTAAAATATTTAGTGTCTTCCTTGTCCTGTACGTCTTCCTGCTGTCGGCACCTGATGGTAAATAGCTTAATTAAATTTTGCATGATTCATACATATTGACAAACTTATGCCAAATGTTGAATTTTGAATTTTTTGCGGAAAATACACGTTTTCTTTCTCTTTTTGGCATTTTATGTGCTCCTTTATAATAATTTTAAATGTACCTCCTACATTATTTAAAAGTATATTTTGATACAAGTTTTAAAAATTTACTGTGTATGTGCAAATTTAGTGGTGTTGGTTAATTTTTTGTGAAGAAATCAAAAATATAGTTGAATTCTTTCGGAAGGCATGCAAATGCATAGCACACTACACTGTTTTTTGAATAGAATGCTATGTTTCTTTTCTTAATTTTGATTCCTTATGTGTCGGTCAGCTTGAAGTAAATTTAAATCAAAACTTCTATTAATGCAAATGTCTTTACAGATTTTGAATCTACAATGTTTCAGCTGTTCTTGTACAATGATCATCTAGATCTCTTGACCTCATAAAGTAAACTTTTTTTTATGAGTATAAAATTTTGAATTGGGAAATGAAAAAATTGTCTAAATTGAATAAGATTTTGAGCACTTCAGATTGGGATATTGTCGTTTTAAATTTCGTTCCCTCCTAAGATCCAATGTGTAATGTATTTGGAAATTATAAAAAACATTTTCTCTACAAGACCTTTTGTCAAAAATATGTCAAGAAATCGCAATTTCTCTCTTCTTTGCCACTACATGCCTAACTCGTTTCTTAATTTTAGTGTACTCTTTCTTGCACATGACTATTTTTGACGACCTCGGGATTTTGAAACGCATTTATTTTATATAAAATTCAGCTGTAATAATGAAAGTCCCATAGAACTTACTTTTTTTATATGTATAATTGAGCATTTAGCATTCTACCAAAGTTTACTGTAAACTTTGACTCTAATATAAACACGGAATCCTCAAACAAAAATTAACAAAATTGTTCTTCGATTATAGATAACAACAGAATATCCTTCTTTGAAAACGAATGGTTTCTTATAAAGTTTCTTAATCTGTCATGTTTTGAGAAAAGTATTTCAATATTTCCCCTCACTATATGTATTCTTGTTTGCATGGCAAACATTATATTAACTAAACAACCAAAGTGTTAACTCTCAAATAGTATTAATAATTATATTCCATTGTTCAAACCCTTTGACGCTATTTGCCCGTGTAAACATATACATAATACGAATGTTTACTTTGCACACAAATAATCGACTTTAGTACTGGAATCCCACGAATGTCCACTTTATATAGACACAACAAGACTCAATGGAAATACCTCTTTGTGACAAAATTCACCCACAATAACAGCACACAAATTATAGTTTATTTGCAAAAAACAAAAACCACTTAACTTACATTTCGTCCTTGGGCTCCTTAAATAATATAAACTTTTTTTAGTCGGTGTTCATACACAAACAATTTTTTAAAGATTTTCTATACAATGTAATGCTGGAAATAATTCATCACACAAAATGCAGTGTAAAAGAACATGACACGGTAATAAGCATACGTGGGATTTACCGATCGGTTTCCAGGGATGGCTTTTACAGATATAATATAATATATTGCAAACACCTACTGAAACATTCCCAGACTACAAAAACATAATAAGTGCATTTTATTTAATGTTACAGTATTCATGGTAACATAGTTTTGTCAGGAAATGCACTATATTGAATTAAAACGAAATGCGTAATACATTCTTTTAAATTACAGTATATTGGTAATTTACATTACTGAAGGGTAACAGCCGGCCCTAGCTTGGTGGGGAGAAAACATATAACACGATCAAACAGTAGATGTAACAAAGCAATTTCGTGGTCATGCAACACAAATATTAATAGACATTTTCCTCAGAAAACCATAAAGGCGGCTTTATTTATAGTAACATGCAACGTAATTTTAACTTAGATTTAGTGGAATTTATGATAGGATGTAACATACCGTGGTCGAAACTAGACAATCCACTTTTTTAGACAATTTTTGGAAAAATGTATTAGTGGCAAATATAGCAATGTTAACGTGCCTTCGGGATCTACAAAAAATCTACAAAACCACTAATGCTTGCGGGTTTAAGATAGCGAATGCATTGGAGGAAAATTGTTCAATGATTGATTGCCTCTAAAGTTTTAAAAGCTACAAATTCTCGCCCTATAGCGGATGTAGTGAATTCAGTCTACAAGAGTTTTGGGGTGACAAATATGTAGAAAATAACCCAAGTAACAACTCTAAGATACTTTTGAGTTATTTAGGTTTTAAAAGTGCTTTAACATGTTCAATAAAATGATAGTGGTTTTAAAATTACCTTAAGATAAACTAAAAGTTCTTAAAGACCACTGATTCTTATGCAAAGGATTTAATGCACTCTTTAAATTAAAATAAAAAAACTGTTTGCTCCTAATGCCCTATTGACCTTATACTAGTTTTATAATACTCTTGACATTGGCTATTTTAAAACTAATTTGCCTTTTAAAGAATTAAATAGCAAGTTGGTTTTAAAACAATCCATTTTGGAACAAATGGTTTTAATGTAGTTTTATGGAGTATATATTTTAAAGTTCAATGGTTTTAATTTAGTCAATTTGATTAAATCCTTTAAATCAATAAGGCCACGAGTTTGAACATATTAAAGCAACTCAGTTTTAAAAGGAAGAGTAAATAAATGTCTGGGAGAGTAATTGTACTTAAAGTGGTAAATAAAACGCTATTTTAAGTCTTGTAAGATTTAAAATGTTCTATTAACCTGCAATCAGTTTTTATCTAGACCACGCCATTTTTTATATAAGATACAGACCCGCCATGATGAATATTTTCAATAGCCAAAGAAAAAAATATTATTGAAATATATGCGCTTTACATCCTCTTAAATAACTGAAGGACGGTGTGTCCAAACATGCAATTTAATTAAAAAAATGCATTTGGATGTTTAGATGCAAAATAAAAATTGACGATATTTTTACAAAAGTTTTTAGATAATAAAAAAAAAACATTATATTGGTGGCGCTCGAGTTATGTAGAAGTATTTTATTATATTTTCTCAGAAAAGTGCCATCCGTTGGTAATTTTTACCAGAATAGTTTGCGTTTGAATATTATTTTTGATCAGCTTTATATGCGTTACGTTTAAAATATTACCACTCTGCCCCATTAGAGACTTGCCGTTGTTTTAACTATTTCACGCATAAAGTTGTCCGACTTTAAAACAAAATAAAACCCTTTTAGGATTAATTATAATGATTCTCAAGGCAATTTAGTCTGCTGCAATTTTATTTTAAATGCAAAACGTTTTAATACATAAATTTAAGGTTGCCTTGAAGAACTCTTTAAGAATATGAAATTAAAACTAAATGGTTTTTAATATAGTTTTAAAACTTAGTCTTCAAGACCCTTTTAGGATGGGCCCTTTTTGGCTAGAAGCTGCTTTATGGTGATCCTAAGCTTGTCTTGAAGATCATTTGGTTTTATTCGAAGTTTTATTGTATAATTTTAAAGCGACCTTAGAGATCTTAATAAGAGCATTAGTGTTACCTGGGAAGGACAAGTTCTTATCATTTCTTACCGATGGAGTGAATTATATGAAAGCTGATGGAAGAATTTTGAAGGAGACATATCAGAATATATTTCATATAACATGTTTAGCACATGGGCTTCATAGGATTGCTGAAGCTATTAGGAGGTGCTACCCCAATGTTGATAATTTGATATCTAGCGTAAAGAAAGTTTCTCTTAAACACCAAGTCGTGTACGGTTATTTCATGAAATTCTACCAAATACTCCATAACCTCCACGGCCCATTATAACACGCTGGGGAACTTGGCTAGAGGCAGCATCGTACTATCACTGTCATTTTGGAAATATGGAATCCCTAATACAGCAGTTAAATCTAAATGACGCAGTTGCTATTTCATAGGCGCAACAGGTATTTATAGATTCAACTGTTCAAGAAAATCTGGAGACCATACACAGAAGTTTTTCACGAATTCCTCTAGCCATACGGGACCCTCAATATTAATAATATTCTATTATTTTTGTAACCGGCAGTGAAAAATACTTGTGTGTGTAGTTTACTGTTAAGTGCATTCCCCTATACCTCCAGTTCTCTTTGAGTGAGTGATTATGATAAATTGATTAAGTTGATAAAACTTAATACGGAATTCGCAAAAAAAATTCCAGGTATGATATAGTTTCAAATATGCATGCAAATGTGACATATAACCACCTAAAGCCAACCCTGATTTTACGTCATATCCGACTGGTAAATCCTACCTCTGGTAATAAGAGGGATCCTGGGTTTCGACGATATTTCTGTTTTTTTTTTAATGTCTTTTTGAGGCACATAAGAAGATATTTTCCATTGCAGAACTTTGTGTGAGCCTACTGGGTGTTACTGAAAATCATCGGATACAAAATTATCAACGATCCCTTTTGGGTGTCTCACTTTTAGCAAATGTTAATTTTTAAATGGATTTCAATTGCAAACAGTTACTTAAAAACGATAAAGGGACGTCCAAAATTACTTTTTCTAAGGTCCGGTTTTTCAATGCTCGGTTAACTAAATTATCTGTCAGTTAGCGACTTCTCGGCCAATAGAATTCACCCGTTTTACACTAATCGATAGATAATTGTGCTAACTAAGCATTGAAAAACTGGGCCTTAGAATATCTATAACCACATGGTGTGTATATAATTCGCACTCATATCTAACAAAAGTAACTCTTTTTTTATAAAAAAAATTACAGATTTGGCAGTTTTAATTCGTAGTTAAATGAGCGAGTTCGAACTACAAGCAATTATGTCATTAAAATTTTATATAGAGTGAAACAAAAAAATCACACGAAAAATTGCATTATGAATTGGGTTGAAAGCAATAATAGATATCGTTGTCTAATAAAATTTTAATAATTTGATACCGTTTTTAAGTTCAACTGTTTAGCAAAAAAATCTTTAACTTTCTGTCACGTAGTACTATTATTAACTTATCAATGTATTTCTGTGACCTCGAAAAAAATGAAAATGTATTCTCTATAGACCTTAAATTACACAGTGTGTCTATAAAATAACACTAAGTTATTGTTTATTTAAATTTGTTATTAGTATTCACATATTTTGACCTAAAAAAACATTTTACTTAGGTATTAAATATTAATAAGTTTATTTATTACGTTTTATAAGTTTTGCAAGACGCATTACTACGTCTACTAAGTTTTATTATACAGGGTGTCCCCCTAGTGCGTATTTGTTCCATAACTCTGTAACTATTAGAGACATAAAAAAAAAGTTAAAACAAAAGTTCCTCAGTACTCATCATTGCATACTCTAAAAATAATTTTTGTCATACATTTCGTTTTGGCTGGATAGTAATCAATTTTGTTAAGTTAAATGAAACATCCTGTATATTATTGCATATTTGGTTAGTGAACGTCAAGAGCTTTCCAATAAACTACCATAACAAGTACTTTGTTTGAGTAGTTCAGGAATTATTTGAAATTATGTAGAAATTTTGATGTATGTACACCATTACAAGAACGTTGTATTTGTCTAATTTGAAAAATTGTCAAATGTTTCGATACGGTAATGATTTACAATAGAAAAGTGCTTTTAAACCATGTATCTGGTTTTAGATTTTTTTCTACAGGTTGTCCATAATTTTGTGTCGAACTTGGAGATTTAAAAACCTGAATAACTTTGTTATTTCAAATAGAACACCTTTATGTTATTTTCTATCCGATTAGAGAATTTCAAGAGCTTTCCGATGACCTACCATAATTCATATTTATTTCCAATGGTTTTGAGGATATGATCATTTATGTCCAAATTTTGAGAAACAAAAAACGTAAGTGCCCTATTTTGACACATTTTATGCAAATATTAAATAACCAATTAATTACCCTATAAGTATTTAGAGTTGGCTGATTTGTTTCCCAAGACAAATAATGGTATTTCTCTAAAGAATAATATTCCACCAAATCAGGAACAGGGAGAATTTACTAATTTTTCTAATTAGAAATTTTTTTAAATAAGTATGTATTAATTGAAATACATACATTGCATATCTGAGAAAATATAATAAAACCAATTCAAACAAAATGCACTAACTTTAATTAACAAATAACAAAATGGTAACAATTAACTTAAATTATTATTCTAACAAATGTTCAATGTGTTGACCGTTTTGATTTGCGCACAGATTAACTCTATCGTGGAAGGATCTAGTGATATTCATTAACATTTGGGGAGTAATTGTATTGAATGCATTTGTTATTTTATTTCTCAAATAATTGACTCTCTAGGTTTTTCTTGATAAACTATGTTTTCAATAGTACCCCACAGAGAAAAATCGAAACTTGTAAGATCGGGCGATCTTGGAGGCCAAGTCACTGGACCACCTCTACCAGTCCAGGGTGCTGGGAAACTTTCATTTAGGTACTCTCTTACCTCAGCGCTATAATTCGCTGGTGTACCATCGTGTTGAAACCATAGTCTGTCTAGCTATAATATTTAGTGGTATATTTAGTAATAGGTCATCTAATTCATTTCGCAAGAAATTTAAATATTTCCAACCTGTTAGATGCCCTTCAAAAAAATATGGTCCAATAATATGTTGGCCCACTATTCCAGCCCATACATTCACACTGAAACGAATTATTCTTGGGTTTTCTTTCGTGTAGTAATGAAAATTGTGACTATTACATCGGCCGTAGTTATAAAATGTAGATTCGTCACTAAATAAAACGAAGTTAAAAAACATAGGATCTTCATTAATTCTAATTCGTGCCCAATCACAGAACCTCGATTTTGAGAATAGACTAAGAAGTCTATTCTCAAAATCGAGGTTTGACAACTTCTGGTGGCGTTGTATATGATAGGAATGCAACTTATGTTTTTTTACTACCCTATATATCACACTTTTCGAAATATCTAGTTGATCACTGAGCTGCCTCACACTTAGGACTTTCTACAATGGAATTGCAAATTGCAAACTAATTTTCTCTCTACTAACCTCATGAGTTTCTGAATACTTTTTTATATTTAATATTTAATGTTCATTCTAGATGCTAATAAAGAATTTTTATTGCATTCTCCTAACATATAAAGCATATCAACTGAAAATTCTTTTTTTTTTTAATAATTATTCGTGTTATATTAAACGCACAAAAGCACAACTACTAATTGTCACAACTGTTACAATCAATTATGACTTCTGGCAGTCTCTTATCTTTTGTTTCACGGCTTACTTGAAATTAAACTTGTAATTTTTAAATATTGAGCGAATGAACAAGAAAATACCTTAGATTTGTTATTTTGTTCATTCATAATCCAATAAAATTTTTTAAAATACATGTATTTTTTTAAGTTTATTTTGCTTTTCCTGTTTTTTTACTAATTCCTCATAGCTAACTACATCAAATTTGACACATTTATTTTTTTTATTTTTTTTTATTTTATGTATGAAAAGAAAGTTGCTCATTTATTATTTATCAATGAACGAGTTATTTTATAAAAGAGTTTAAAATAGTCAAAATATTATCCTCTTTATTTATTGGTTATAATTTGAATAAAATGTATAAAAATATGGAACTTTTATTTCTTATTTCATAAAATTTGGACTAAATGACCATATTGTCAAAACTATTGAAAATAAATATGGAAAGCTCGGAAAGCTCTTGAAATTCTCTAATCGAATATGAAATAACATACAGGGTGTTCTATTCGAAATAACAAAGTTATTGAGGTTTTTAAATCTTCAAGTTCGACACAAAATTATGGACATCTTGTAGATAAAAATCTGAAACCGGATACATGGTTTTAAAGCCGTTTTCTATAGGTATTCATTACAGTATCGAAACATTTGAAAATATTTCATATTAGACGAACACATCTCTTGTAATGGTGCACATACGTCAAAATTTCTATATAATTTCAAATCATTCTAGAACTACACAAAAAAGTACATATGATGGTAGTTCATTGGAAAGCTCTTGACGTCTGCTAACCAAATATACAATAATATATAGGATGTTCTATTTAACTTAACAAAGTTGATTACTACCAAGCAGAAACAAAATACCCTGTATGACTAAAATTACTTTTAGAGTATGCAATGATGAATGCTGAGAAATTTTTGTGTTAACTTTTTTTTTTATCTATAATAGTTACAGAGTTATGGAACAAATACGCACTAGGGGGACACCCTGTATACTAATACAATATTATATTGTAGGGCTTACAAAAGTAGTACTGTCATATATTATTTTACAATATAACTGAAACTGCTATATATTTTCTGTAATTTTTATAATATTTCTATTTCTATTCGTGTACAGCGTAATTTTAAAATGAAAATAATTATCCTTTCGGGGGCCAAAATCAGACCGACTAAAAACTGTTTCCGACGACGATGTCCCAGATTATACGGCAGTGATCTGGAATCAGACCATGGCAAATTTTTAAGAAGGAAACATTCCACCCCTACAAGATACATTTATTGCAAAAATTTACCGAGGACGGTTTCGATAGGTTACAATTTTGCGAAATTATGAGGGGTTTGTGCCAAAAAACCCTCATTTCGAAAACAAAAAGCAATGATATTTGGTTTTTACATGATGGGGCACCCTTTTACTTTGGATTAGAGGTTAGAAATTATTTACATAATATTTTTCCAATAGGTGGATAGGATGTAGAGAAGAATTAGACTAGCCGGCGGGGCCACCTGATCTGACTCACTGTGATTCTTTTATGATAGCAAGTATACAAGGAACAGTGAAACAACGTAGACGACCTGAGAGTTCGAACTGTTGGTGTAATGAGGGCAATAGGAGATGAGGTATTTGCGAATGTAAAGGTGATATTTTATGAAGATAATTGCTCGAAATTGTCATAATGCAACCCCATTAAAATTGTATGCATTCGTGTGTAGATAAATGTGCTCAGTCAAAAAAGAAAAACAGTATGCAATTTGAAAAAACAGGCATATACAAAAATCTCCAGGTCAGTAGAATATGTAAAAAAAAAAGAAACCTTCAATTAAAACATTGCTCCATTAAACAAATATTTAAAAACTATTAAAAAGATACAGGCATTATTCCATACATATGCCGCACCCTGTATATAATAGTTATTTCTAAAATTACATTTGTTTGTCATTTTTGAAATATAATCACTGTATCAAAAAAAAAAAACTGTATTTATTTCGAAAGCGGTTGACCGGAGCCATTTTGACCACCTTTTGCATTAAAGCAGAAATAATTGTAAGCGTTAGTTCTATTAATTGATTAATTATTTATTATTCTTAATAGTAAATAAATACGAATTTTTAGAAAGAGCGCAATAAATACTCTAATTGGTAACTGATTGGATCTAATGAGTTTTTAAGATGGACAGGATAGCGAAATCTATGAATTAATGTATATTTAAAGACATTATTATAAAACTTCATTTGACAACACTTAATGCTTCCGTTCTTGAAAATATTATAATTAATTAAAATATTGATTAGTGAGAAATGAAAATATTTATCTACATGTAGGTACTCGGATTTAACAAAAATTGAGCAATCATTAGATAATACATCTACGTCCTTGAAATTTTCTATAAATATTGGTCTATAAGAGTGGTTCCCAAACTTACTTTGTCGTGGAACCCTTATAAGATTTTTCAAAAATCGTTGAACCCAGGTCGACAGTAAATTCTCTAAACAAGGTCTATTCATAGTTGTGGTTGTGTCTAATTTAATTGAGGTAAGTGAAGAATTAAATAGAATTATTTTTTTAGATCAGGATGATATTATATTATACTGGTATAAGATAGTTATGTGCTGGCCACATCAGATATTTGGAAGTAATAAACTGTTTTATGAAAGAACTATCTACTGAGAAGTACCTTTTAGTTATTAGACAAAATTATTTAATATGATTTCATTAAAATATGTTGCTATATTTTAGGTGGTGGCAGTGATAGGCGGTTGTGATCGAAAAGAATTGTTTATGGCTCTTGATGATACAGGATCACAGTTAATAATTACAATTCCTGAAGCAAAACAAATATTAAAGGAGTGTTTACCGTCGTCAATGAATAAACCTTTTGGAGATTTTTAGAAGATACCTTGGAATACGGCTTAAAAATCTGACAGAAAAAATGCTATCCGTGGGGTACCGAAACGGAAGGTGCCCCTTTTAGAGAGTTGGGACTCATACAATTGGAGGAATGACTAAGAAAATGGCTGAATTTCTTCCGCGGAACACACTTTGAGAAACTCTGGTCTATAGTTAACATACAAATGATAAAAAAAGTTACACCAAAAAATTTAAGATTTTTGGTCCTTCCCGCCATTAAAAACACCACACACAGTTTTCTTAAAGCCATTTTATTTTGTCTTAAAATTAAAAATTATCAAACAGCAATATTAAAATGCTCCATATGAGACAACGTCCACAATATGTTCAAATTACAGAATTTTGGGAGAGGTCGAGTTATGTATCATTATGAGAGAAGCAGAATTATCTTTTCGTGAGATCGCTCAAGCATTTAGTAAACCACTCAAACATTTTTCGAATATGGCCTGTGTGGTTTGACTTAGGTATTCAAATATTATGACGTGGATTTTCACGTTTTCGTGTCAATTTAAAACAAGGTCGGTTGCTGTTAAATGAGTTAGAGCAATAGATCACAGTTTTTATGGCCACCATTCATTACAGGGTAATGACTAATGACATTTGGATTTTAATTTTATTGTACAAAGCCACGCCTTGTACACAGAGTGCTACAAGATGGGAATGGTATAAGGAAAGACGAGGCTGTCAAGATGAATGAGAGAACGTTGTGTTTCATGATGAATCCAAATTTTGTTTGTGGGATAAGTGATGGAAGGAGAAGAATTAGACGTCATAGAGGAGACATATTTTCTGAAAAGGGGCATATGGCAATTACACTATGTGTCATGGTTTGGCATGTAATTTGATATGGTGTCGTTTCTCTTAGTATTCATTTTTGGTACATTAAAAGCCCGTCGTTACATTACTAACATGCTGCAACATGTGCTATTCGTATTATCTTTATATAAACTGTCGCTTATACAATCTTCAAGATAATGCAGGACCACATATAGCAAACATTATCAAAAGGTTTTTAGAAGAAACGGAGATACATGTTTTACCTTGGTCCACCAGATCTTCGGACTTATTGCACATAGAACATCTGTGATACAAGATGGGCCGAACATTACGTATATTACCTTGGCCACCGGAGAGTTCAGAGAAAGTCTGCCACAACATATTGTATTACTTGTATTTCTTATTTGAAACTTTCGTAGTGAGGCAACATCTCGCCTAAGTATATCAGGCTCAGCTCAAATCACACAGACAACGAGGTGAAGAAAGCCTCCAGGAGTTCGAGGCTGCGGTAGAAAGATTAGCCTATCTTGCCTATCCTGATGCACCAATGGAATTTCAACAACAGTTAGCAGTTGGTACATTTATTGATGGAGTAAGGGACCAGGAAGTTAGGCGAATTCTTAAGTTCGCCAGGCATAAGCTTAGTAGTGAGGCTTTAGTACATGCACTGGAGATTGAGGCTGCCTATAAGGATACCACACAATCAAATCGGAGAGTACGAGCTGTGAGTGTGGAGGAAGACAAGCCACACAACACAACACAAAACCTGATATCTGATCTACACAAGATGATGACCCATCTACTGACAAAATCGAACTCCCAGCAGAGACAAGACCAACAACAAAGTAGTGGGAGGCCGAATGGAGACATGCGCTGTTATAAGTGTAACAGAGTGGGCCATATTCAGAGTAACTGTCGTCAGCGCAGCCCTGAGAGGGTACATGTCGCAGTAATGGAGAAGCCGCAGGAAAACTGGCGAGCTGGTACTTCGGGGAATATAGCAGATGGCCTTACCAAAAGACCGTGTCAGAAAGACTGCACGCCTTGCCACCGTAAGGAAAAACAGCAAAATGTACAAATAATGAATACCGCTATGATTGAAGTTCCGGATTATTGGACAAAAGTCGTTAAGGGAAGCGCAGTTAAACGATAACGAAACTGGTCCTATTCTGAAATAGAAAGAAAGAGGGACCCGACCCGATTAGTAGGACATTTCAAATAAATCAGTGGGGCTGAAGGCTT
>JANEYF010002549.1:0-11795 GCA_029963845.1 Rhamnusium bicolor | reverse complement strand
TAATCCGGTACAATGAAATATCTGAATATCAATATACAACAATAATTCCTTATGTACAGGGTTAGTCACATAAAATTGACACCCACCTTTATTTCTTTTAATTTTCATCGAATAGAAAAATCTAAAAAAGGAGTTTACTCGGTTTTTTATGAATTTTTAGAATAGTTAAACAATTTTTAAAAACATGTCAAATAGAACACCCTTTATCCTTGTATTTAAAAAAATTGTCCGTTAGTTTCTGATTACAGAAATGTATCATTATTGTATTATTAATTCAACTGTTTTCGAGATACGTCGTGATATATATTTTTTTTTTAATAAAAAAATTATGATAATTCTTTTGATGCGAAAACATAATATCTAATAATGACCTTTATTATAATAAACAAAGTTTAATAAATGACAACGAACAGTATAAGAATGAACGACAATAAATAACAACAGAAAAATAAAAAAGAAATTCAAAAGACTACAATAAATATTGTAAGAATTACGATATCATAATAATACGATATAATTACGTATTTAATACAGTAGGTTTGCAATATATTTATATATTCTCAACGTATTCTCCTCTTTTCTCAAGGCACAGTTGGCATCTTTTTATAAATTCATTTCGCACATTCTCAAATAATTGATCATTTTGTCGCAAATTTTTTGTTGCTTGTTTAATGGATTCCTCAGCTTGTCGATGTTGCTATAAATCGAATATTCATAAATATTTTGTTTTAGTATTCCCCACAGAAAGAACTCCAAAGGGCTCAAGTGTGAGCTATTATCAGACAAATAACGAACTGCATTCAAAGTCCCATCAATGATTACGGAGCGGGAGCCAAGCAATTGTGTTTTGATGAATACCATACCACACATTTACTGTATTATATCCTTGTCTTTTTATCTTCTTTATAATATGTCCACATATTTTCTGGCGCCCAATAATGCGAATTTATCCTATTAAAAAGTCCGGCAGTTGAAAATCTACTTTCATAGGTTCAAAATACGTTTATTAAAAAATTATTATCCTCTTCTATTCAATAGAGCATCTTTCTACAAAAAATTCTTCTGTCGGCAAAGTTATTTTCAGTTAAAAGATGAATTGGCAAACTACTATAAGACTTGTATTTTTGATGTTTTAATGTCCTATTTATTCTTGCTTGAGAAATATTAAATTCTTCTGCAGCAGCCTTTGTAGATTTATTGGTATGTTTGGTAAAAAAAAGTAAAACGTCTAATTCTATACCTTGTCCTGTTTTGGGCCTCTGTTTTTCTCTTTTCTTATCTTTCGCCGTCCCTAAACTTGTGATAAATACTAGAGTAGGTGTTCTTGGAGGGAATGCGTCCCTGAGGAAATTTCTGCATATTCTCTTTTAGTTAAAGATTTGTTTGTATTGCTGGTAAGGTAAATTTCCAATATTTGTTTTCTTTCGGCAAAAGAATATCCTATATCAACAATTAGAAACACCAAATACTTTGGAATTTAAAGTGCCTTAATAAAATAATAACCTTACGTGAGACTGTCAAACAAACTACTTACTGCTCCTTTAAACCATTTCGGTTCATGGGTCTTCTGATTTATGGTACTGTGTAAAACTTATTCCCGTTATGTGACAAATTATCTTTACTAATATCTCAAGAACTATACTTGCAAACATACCATAATTATACATTTGTGTGATCAAAAGACGGTTGAAAATTTTTTAAGTAAAAAAATATAGGGTGTTCCATTTAAAAAAAAATTTTTTCGCACTTGCAATTTGAGGAAATTTTAAAATTCGTTAAAAACCGTGTAAAATCATTTTTTTGAATTTTCGATTTGATGAAAATTAAGAGAAATGAAGGGGGTGTCAATTTTAGATGACTAACCCTGTACAAGGTTTATCTGAAAAACTAAATACAATAAACATTACATTATGTGGAAGAGTTATCCAGACCTCTCAATATAAAGTTAAGTTAGCATAAAAATTATATTAGGAAGGGTGAAATTGAAAAATCGCAAATTTGCGATCATTCTTGGGGAAATGGACATAGAATAAACTGGATTCGGCAAAAAATTTTAAAGAAAGAAGCGAACAGCAAAAAAAAAAGAAAAATCGGCAGTAATATTATTGAATGAATAAAAATGTTGATGCTATTGCTCTGTAGATTGGAAAATATAAGTACCTGTGTAATTTGTATTGTCTTCTACTTAGAAATAGATTTGTAAATGTTTACAAGTTAGCCACTGTAGTAAATATATACATTAAATCAACTTCTGTAAAAGACGGTCGACAACCTAATTTAAACAAAACGAACTTGAAAAATGTTCTAAGAGAAGTTGTTGTACGAATTATTTTATGGTCACTGGAAAACTTAACTGAATTATTTTTCTAGATTCTGTGGTGCGTATTTTTATAACTAAAGGCTCCTCTACACGTTAGCCAATGCGTTGGCCAACACGCTGGCGCACGTATTGGGCGTTATTTGCAAGGAAACTGGTAATCTGTCCACACGTTGGAAGGACATTCAGTTTGTTTCGACGCAGGCCAATATCAACATCAACAATGAATGTCATGAGGGTAGCTGCTGCTGCGATTTATTTATTTAGTGCTTATTATATTTTTACTTACTATATTTTTGTTTTTGTGATATTTGTTTTGAGGATTCCAAATACAATTTTCGGCTTGGTAAAGTTCTATGAATTTAAAAGTTTCTTCGTTACTCATCGCTGCCATTATGTACCATAAAATACAAATTTATATGCACAGCACAGCACAAAATCTTAACCTACAATTCCTGCGGGAGCACTTCACATACTAGGCCAGTGCAGCCAACGTGTGGACGTGGCTACCAGCGTCCGCCAGCGCCAAGGCCAACACCCTTTGATGTGTCTTGAAAAAACCGACAACACGACGGATCGGTCGCCAACGCTTGGACCAGTTCTGCCAATGCCGCCAATACGACCAATAGTCCCCTCTACACGATGGCCATACGCATTGGCCAGCGATATTGGCACACGCATTGGCCAACGTGTAGAGGAGCCTTAATATATAGTAACAAGAATAAAAACAGGCAAGTAATGCATAATAATAATGACAATACAAGGGCGCAGCCAGGAGCTCCCTATGTGGAGGGGGCACTTGACACAAATACTGAAAATACCTAATAAGAAATGCCAGAAATGGTGTGATAGAAAAAATACGGTCATTTTGAGAACATTTATTTTTTATGGTAGATAATTTTAAACTTAAATACAGATAAATTAAACTTTGGTAAGGCTTACAATGTACGTAAATAGAAATTAGATCATGATTGTTCAAAAACATTAAAAAGAATTTCAAATTTAAAAACTAATTCTCACTTCCTGGAGTGGGTTGGAACCTTTGATGTGAAGATAACACTGACGTAGTTTTCACGAAACACCAAAACACTAGATACTGTACGCAATGAATGCAGTATATAGTGTTAATTCTCACTGAGTTTCGCCTCGGATTTTACAAACGACTGGTGGTCAGTCATGATGATCTGTAATGAAAAAATGAACTGATCATCAGTCGATTATCTTGCCTTGTAACGGTTCGTTTTCTGGGAGCCAAATAATTTGGATTATATTCGTTATAAATTAGATCGAATTATTCGAGTTATACAAATTCCAAATACGATTAAAATAATGCCGTTAAATATTATTGTATTGCCCCTGTAGTGTGGCGCTACTGAGTGACTTGTGTGAGTGCGCGCGCAGAACGGTTACTGTTTTCGCATAACGTCTAAGTGCGGGGTGTCTGTCACCGCACTCGGTAGCCACGCCCCCGAGAAGATGTGTGGCATGGTCAGGAGTTATTTTTGCGTTCAAGTACGTTCTCTTATGGTTGTCTTGCTTATGATATGTGCATTACCTTGTTACGATAGACAATGCTGAGCCACGGCTAGAGAGGTCACGTTAGCTTGATTTTTACCGTTTGTGAATACGAGAGTGGAGTTGATTTTATTTTGAGCAGAAGAGAAGTATTGCTTGGCGGCCCAGATATGAAGGTGATGTCCAAGGGTAGTAGCAGTTTGTGAGTAAGAAATTAAAATATATGGGAGCTGTGCCCCACCCACTGGTAAGGTCATTTTAATTAACTTATAAACTAGGCACCTATAAACAATTAGTGTCCACCGGAGTCAGCTAGAGGTGCCGCTAATGTGCGACGAATAATTTGACTTTAATGATTTGCAAATCTGTCTGTGTTTATGAACTTTATGTATAAAGTTTATGTGACACTTTTCCGTTGACATTAATAATTAGCGTAATGAGAGACTGTTGGAAGTAAATACACATTTTTTCCCTCGTTTTAGCGTTATCAGTGGGTTTAATTATTTAGAACTTTGATAAAAAACAGTTTAAAAAGAGGGTGGCACCTAAGAAAATATACTATATAACCTGGACAATTTTTATTAGTAAATTGACTATTGTCTACTGTTTTTGTTAAGTACTTAGTTTTAAGTTTACGAACATTTTCTAGGTAATCGCTCGCTTCCCCGCCCGGATAAGAGACTCAATTTGTTTTCTGTTTTAATTGAATAAATATATGTGTAGACTAAACTTTAGTTTTTAGTACCTTGGCTTTACTATTTAAAATTGTCGAGTGAAAAATCTGGTCGTTATAGCCTTCAGATGGATACCTTTGATTAATTGTATAAATGTAGGCATTTCTGTCATCTTGTGCGTAAAAAGGTTATTAGAGCGAAGAAAAAAGCATAAATTCCAGAAATGTTTGCACACATCCGTTATGTATAAATAGGAGGCTCAGAAAAGGTATCTTTTTCACACTTTACTCAAATTTAAGGGAAGATCCAAACAAATTTTTTAGGTGTTTTCGAATATCTATTACCACACTTGATGAAGCAAACTGGAAATGACTTAAAATTTTCAAATACTATTCAAACAGATATTTTACCCTGCCATTTGCTATTTTACCACAGAAATAACAGAACGAAGAGCAACAAATACAACACAGCACCAAAATACGCATCTGACGGCACACATACATGTACAATGCTTCCTTTAATTAATGGTTGCAACGAATCCTAATAATAATTATTAAAAAAAAATCGTGTACAATTGCATTTCCCAATATATATCCATATTTTATTAGTTGTACAAGAGTTGTACGTAGTTGGAATGACTACCTGAGTTGCGGTCTTTGCTTATCACATTTGTTTCTGTTATGGTTCCTAAAATAGCCTTTTGGTTTTGTTTTTATGGAAGACAGCAATGGCTCAGATATCTCACGAGATAATGTTTGCAAAGGAATATAATTTCAATGCTTCCTAAACAGATTTAGTGCTAGTTTTTTTTTTATTTAATCATACTATATATAAAATATGATAATGATAGATAATAGTATTGTCTATAAACTAATGTATTTAGTAAACCGTTTCATTAGGTCTTTATCATATTATTCAATTACAAATAATCATGGTTCATACATTTTGCAAATATAAATTAATAAGTAAATAAGTTCTTTTATTTTGGAAATTCGTTGCCACGTTGTAAGAATGGCTTTAAAGTTAAAATTCCACCTCATTAATTTGCAATGTCCTAATCTCCAAACATCACCTTACAAGTATACAAATTCTCTTGCTATGAAATATAATTTTAACTTAAAATTAGTGTTACATCACGACAAAGAAGTTGCAAAATGGGGAAACTTGTGTTGTTAATTTATTCATAAAAATTTACAAAATTTATGAACGAAAAATTAAGAGGTGTCCATTGAGTTGCTTTCGCAGAAATAATTACTTAATAATTACAAAATGTCATGTTTCTTTATGTAAATATAATTTTGTATTCATAAAATACAGTAATAGTGTGCCACTTTTAACTTACAGTCCCTATTTTAATAAACACTTGTTGAATCTTATATATAATAAAATGAAAACTCTCCAGTATTGGCAAGAGTTAGCAGGATTAGTTCATTCGAAGGCGTTTATAAAATACCCTTTGAAATCAAGAGCTAAGAAACTTTTAGAGTTAAATAGGGTAAACCTGAAAACTCTAACAGGCCTATATACCGGGCACTGCCGACTAAACTACCATCTGCATTAACTCGGCCAAGCGGAAAACGCCGAGTGCCGTCTATGCCTGGAAGATGATGAGAAGGCAGACCACATCTTATGTACCTGTCCCGCTGTGGAGGATCCGATTCTCAATATTTGGCAAATGGCAACTACTGCCAGAGGATCTGGACACATTCTCACCCAACAAAGTAATCAGTTTTGTTAAGAGACTGAACTTATTGGGTGAAATATAACTAGGTGTGAGCCATAATAAGCCTGGTGAAGGCCGCAGTGGAGGGTCCACAGGGACCCACCCACAAAAACCTACCGACTACCTATATATAATACAAATAAATAGATAGATAGATTTTATTTAACTACTTTACATAAAATAATATTTGTAGCAAGTCACAAAAGGTTTACAAAGTATTATAGAACAAAATCATAATGAGTAAAGAACAGAGAAATAATAGAATGCACAAACAACAGATTTTTGATTTTAATTTACTGTTTTTTCAAATAATAATTTAATATACAGGGTGACCTATTTCGAGTAATGACGTCATAACCGGTTTTTTTAAATGGAACACCCCACTTTTTTCCCAATTTCCGGATGTCCCTTGCTGAGCTGATTCCAAAATTTGTGATACATTTTTATTGCTTCAAATCGCTGAATATATGGAATATTCAGCGATTGAATAAAAACAAAAGTAGAGCAGATTATTTCCATTAATGGCATTATTGTTAGACGAAAAAAACTATTTTTTGAGTTTTATCTTTATTCATTTTAAGATGATTCGGAGTGAAGCACTATTCAGCTTTTACTTCGGCTGATGAGACCAAATAATTTAATTTAATAATATCTTCGTGGGATTCCAAAAGGGAGGTGTCATCCGCAAAGCATATGCAGTGACCGGATAAGAAAATATTAAATATTTCATTAAGATAAATTACTAATAAAAGTGGCCCTAAGACAGAGCTTTGAGGCATACCGTGCTTTACAGATAAGCAATCTGACAAGTTATCTTTTGGCTAAGACTCGCTGAGATCTATTTTGCAAGTATGATTTAATAAAAAAACAGGGGAATCCCCCCTTACTCCGTAGTAATTTAATTTCTCCAACAAGAGATCGTACGAGTCAAAGGCTCTGGTGAGGTCACATAGTGTAAGTGCCGAGGACTTGCCCTCCTCAATACCCTCAATTATGCCTCGCACCACCTTAGCAACAACTAGGACCGTGGAGTAGTTACTGCGAAAACCAAATTGACAATTGTCTAATATACTGTTATTTTTGAAAATATTTGCAACCGCGATTTAAATCATATTTCTATAATTTTACCAAAGATTGATTACTGAGAGGACGGTGGTTTCCAGCCATGTTGTGATCACCTTTTTTAAAAATTGGGGTCACCTTTGAAATTGAAAAATGTCTGGAAAATATCCTAGAAGCAAAGTTAATTAATTCAGTTGATGGATCTATCAATAACTCTAGGGTTTCTTTGAAAATCCTACTGTTTAGTTCGTACATATCAAAACAACTTGAGCTTTTTAATTTATTTGTAGCAAGACAAATAACAGACGTATTTTAGAAAACTTCAACAGATTAAAAAATGCACGAACATGTTATAAATTTTAAAGCACATTTTCGATTATTCCGTCATTGTTTACCAACAAATATTACACATTTTAATAAAATTACAACGAACTCGAAAACAATTTGGTCATAGTTTATGTCATTAATATGTTCTACAATGTAGTTCTAGTTCTTTTGCATTTAGACTTACATGTCAGTAAATACAATTTTCAAGAATTGTAGAGAATGCTTAAAACCGTACAAAAATATTAATCAAAATGTTTTATTAGTTAGTATGCTCTACTCTACTCTAGCAATGCCATGATATGCCTGTGTATTAAAACAATGAGGTTATTAATGGTTTCTTGGGGTACATGGTTCCACTTTCTTGAGCAGCAAGAGTTAATTACTGAACCGTGTTAGGAGGGTTATTTCTGTTGTGTATGGCTCTTTAACATAATCCCACACGTGTTCAATGGAATTAATATTAGGAGTTTGCAGGCCAGTCTAATTTTTTGATTATTGGGCCTTTGTATCCTCGCTCGATGAAGCATTGCATTGTCACCCATAAATATGAAATTTTCTCCAATTTCATTACGTAATGGTTCACAAAATATAATAATAATAATAACAATTTTAATAGTCCTTAGATCAAATACATGATATCGGATAAGTCAAGAAATTACATTTTATATATGACAGGTAAACATATTACATAATGAAACATTTTCTAAAAACTGTTGCTTAGAATACGCACAGTTTTTTTAAATAGGTGAATGCAAACTTTGCCTTCTGAATAACTAAAAGTATAGATAGATAGATAGATAGATAGATAGATAGATAGATAGATAGATAGATAGGATAGATAGATAGATAGATAGATAGATAGATAAATAGATAGATGGATAGATAGATAGATATTTTTATTTGACCACATAAAGTTTTACATTTGTGGCAAGTCAGATTACAAATATAAAATGATAAAAATAGTATTAAAATAATACAACACCATAAAAGTAGGTACAATAAAATATATATACATATATACATATATTATCCATGCATATACACCGAAAATAGTCACACATAAAGTCATATAATATAAGTACACAATACTTTACAAGTACTACCACACTTCGTGCACACCAGTGCAATTACAGAAAAATGACATGTAAAATAATAAATGTATAAACGTACAAAATTTAAATAATATCCGTTTAAAACCATAGTACATAATACTATACAAGTACAAGCACGCTTTATGCACACCAGTGCAATTACAGAAATATTATGTAAAACAATTAAATGTATAAATGTTGCATAAAATATAACAATTAAAAATCATAGTCCTTTTGCATTAAAATATTCTTCTGTAGTATAAAAACAGTTGCTCAACAAAAATGATTTAATATTGGCTTTGAACTGTATAATATTTAGAATGTTTCAATTACCAGGTAATTTATTGTATAAACTGACGTATAGGGAATTATTCTCAGATTTAGACAACTTGTATTATATGCGATTATAAAGGTTATTTTTATACCTAGTGTTATAGGCATGTATATCAGAGTGTGTCTGCAGTTGACTTTTACTAAGTATGTATTTCCAGCAAGCTGTTGAAAATATATAGTTGATAATGACATAATTTTTAGTCTAATGAAGGAGGCTTACAGTGCTCAAGGTAATGAACGCCCGCAAGAATTCTTATTATTCTTTTTAAAATGAAAATTTTTTGCAAAATGAAAACTCTTTGCTATAATTAGTCATCCTAAAGTATTACTCCATAACTCATGTGAGAGTGAAATAGGCCGAAGTATACTGATAACAGAGTATTTTAATTTATTAATTTACGTAACCTTCTTATGACAAAAATTTTGCTAAACAATTTTTTACACTGTTGCTCTATGTGCATATCCCATTTTAGACCATCGTCAATAGTAATGCCTAATAGCTTAAGACTATTTTTAAATCGGAATCTACATCATTCATAGCCACACACTGTCTTCTATTATCTAGATATTTAAATAGGGATAGAGGCAATCCTCGAATGCCATAGTATTCAAGTTTCTGAATAAATATCTTATGAGTAACGCAGTCGAAATCCTTGCTTAAATCGCATAAGGTAACAGATGCATAAAGACTTTGCCCAAGTGCCTCAACTATATCCTCGATTACATATGAAACAGCTTTTGTGGTGCAGCTTTTTCCTAAAAACCAAAATTGGCAAGAATTGAAAATGTTGTTTAATTCCAGATATTTGACAAGTCTCGGTTTTAAAAGAATTTTCATGATTTTCCCAAAGATGGGAATAATTGATATTGGACGATAGCTATCTAGATATGAGACACGTCTCCTTTTTTAAAAATTGGTATGATCATAGTTATTTCATAAACATCAGAAAAAGACCAACATATATATATATATATATATATATATATATATATATATATATATTATAGAGGGAAGATTAGTTCGACTGACTGATTAAAGACAAACATTTTTAATGATTGAGTCGTGTTCGCAGTCGTGTGGCACAAAATTAAAGAAAAAACCTTTATTTCTGTTCTAGCTTTCGAGGCTTTATTGTCTCTTCATCAGAACTCTACAATTTATGACATCAATTACAAATTTCTGCATTAAAAGGTTAGATGTAACACGAACACGAATGACATACACATCAACAACAACAGAAATGAAGAGCAACTCCCTTTTTATTATTCCGTACCACACATAGAGGGTTGACACAAAAATTTAAAAAATTTTTCAAAATCACAGTAATATTAAACTTGCCTTCAAGAATAACTTGACGGTTAAGGGGCTATTTTCAAAATTGAAAGATAAAGTTGGTATTTTGGAGAAATCAGGTGTTGTGTATTGCATACCATGTGGCAGTTGTGAAAACAATATATAGGACAGACAGGTAGATTACTTAAAGATCGTATAACTTCACATAAAGCATGTAAGACTTAACAAAAAGACTTGTACCTTTGGCAAAATACGCTATTGAATATAACCACACCATAGCATACGATAGAATTGAAGTATTAGACAGCGAAAATAACAAAGAAAAGAGATCGTTTTTGGAAATGATCAATATTTACAAAAATTAAATAATACGGTAAACAACAGAAAAGATATTGAATGACTGAACATTATATATACATATTTGTTACACCTAGATAAGAATAACAGATTTGTCCCAGTAGTCACACTGCCCGTGGGTTCGAGTCTCCAACTGTAACAGTTTTTTCCAGTAGGGGATGGGGAGTTATGTCGCGAGGCCTTCAAGAGCAAAAAACGGCGACATATCATCCTTTTCCTGCGGGAGAGGATTGTTTCTTGGTTGGAGATTCGAATTCAGGATGATACTATGGGTAATCTTAAGAAAAATAACTGTTATCTTGAAGGTTAGGGGAATGTTAAGCAGTTGGCAATTCTGCAACTTCACAGTTGGTAATCTAAGGACAATTTTATTAGTAAATTAGTTATGTTGGCAGTGTAAATTTGTTACCCACCATGTGACAAACTATATTTTATTTTATTAAATAATTTTATACATGGACTTCATCCAACAATTTTAACCTTTTTAACAATTTTTAACTTGTATTAGTGTGTAATGGAATATTTTATCAAGATATGTAAATGAATCGCATCAGCCTGTTTCAAAACATGTGCTACTTTATCACAACCTCACTTTTTCGTAAGTACTCTTACATCTAACCTTTTAATGCAGAAATTTGTAATTGATGTCATAAATTGTAGAGTTCCTGATGAAGACACAATAAAGCCTCGAAAGCTAGAACAGAAATAAAGAGTTTTTTCTTTTAATTTTGTGCCACACGACTTGAACCCGGACTCAATCATTAAAAATTTATATATATATATATATATATATATATATATATATATATATATATATATATATATATATATATATATATATATATATATATATAACATATATATATATATATATATATATATATATATATATACATATATATATATATATATATATATATATATATATATATATATATATATATATATATACATATATATATATATATATATATATATATATATATATATATATATATATATATATATATATATATATATATATATATATATATATATATATATATATATATATATATATATATATATATATATATATATATATATATATATATATATATAT
>JANEYF010002548.1:0-72158 GCA_029963845.1 Rhamnusium bicolor | reverse complement strand
ATAGAAAAATAAAGACATAAATTAGTCAAAAAGATCCTTGCAGAAAAATATCAAATTTCATTATGCTTTATGTAACAAAATGATTAATCAGCAGTTTCAAGATTAACAAAACAAATAATGTTTACATTTAAAAAAATAAGAGTAATTAAAATGTATAAACAATAACAATATAAAGTTTTACAATAAATTGCGTCGTAGTTGGGACTTGTAATATTTTAATATAAGGGGTGGATTTTCATATAACATATATATATATATATATATATATATATATATATATATATATATATATATATATATATATATATATATATATATATATATATATTTATACATACATATGTATATAAATTATGTGTTTTTGTTATTGTTTTGTTTTTTGTAAATGAGAATAAATTTTATTTTTGAATTACGTTGTTGCTGTTTTTCCCTATTTGTCTTATATGTTGTTTACAATAGGTAGATCCTGAATATTTGTAAAAAATCGCTAAAACCCATACAAAATATACAATCTCTAGAAAATGTGAATTAGCTTTATATATAATATGATGCAGTTAGTATCGTGAAGTGTCAAATTATATTGAATCCAAATGTGTACGGATTTGATTTCCTATCACTTTACTGTGGCCCAGTATTAACTATCCGAGACGAATTTTTTCTTATCTTTTTGTTTTAGAAAAAACTAAATGAAAAAGGAAAAGTTTTGCTTCCCACAAAAATGGCAGTCTCATAATAAAATGTAAGTACAATTAAAATGCACACGGTGTCGAGTGGAAATTGTAAGATGAAATTGCTTATTTTTATTTTGCAGCAGAACAAAAAAATAAAAAATTTTCTTAGAATAGTTTCAAATGATAATAAATACTCTCATTGTAAGAAACTTCTATTTGGCATTTTGCTATAAAATAAACCAAGTTTTTAATATTTACTTTTTTTTTTGACACCGTGCACATTTAATTTTACCTAGCTACTATATTTTTGATGATGGAAATAAATTTGAAATAAACATATTTTTATGTCACTCAAAACATCCTATAGAATTTACCACACGATAGCTTATCGACATCCAACTGGCGATATTTAGAAAGTATATATATGCGATGTACTATCCGCAATAACTAAAGATTTAAAAGGGCGATCACAAATTAAGGCCTTATAACATTACGAATGAAGATGCCATGAAGTCACATAGTGGCGTTCTCTGCAGATCAAATTTCGATATAAATAAGAACTGCTTCATGTAACTCTTATAAGAGTTTTGTAAGAATTGCACCAATGTCCACAAAGTGATCTTTTTAAGTCTTCCCTGTAATGTTCAATGTGGCGGACATTTCGCTGATTATGAAGGAGCTTATAAAGCGAAAAATGGATATTACACAGGCCATTGATATCCACAAAGTTACCTCCTAAGTACTTAACAGTGATTTCCTTGTGTTCATTGGGGAATCAATTATATTTTTATTTGTGGGTTTTGGTACAAAAGATCAAGTTTTATTAATTAACAAGGAGTTAATTTCTTCTCTAATTGCTTGCCCCCACTGAATTTTATCATCTTTTTCATTAATTTCTTCGAAAGAGTTTGGAGCTTTGCAAATTACTGAATACGCGTGTAATAAATCATCTACCTGAATATGAAATTGTCGGACGATCTTTAAGCCTTTCACTCATTTGTTTCGGAATGTTAGTTGTAATATTGTCTAATTTTGTATTAGATTTATTACTCGAAATTACGTTGTCTAATTCTATATTATCAGATTTTATTATGTTATCTGCAGTTTTTATGATATTAGATTTTATATTATCTGATTTTAGTATACCGGGGTTAATTAATTCGTCTGATTTTGATTTATCACATTTTAGTATTACAACTTCTTAATTTAAGATATCATATTTAGGAGTGTTTATCATGGAATTTTCAGAATCCTCACTAGCCACTAACTTTGCCGGTCTGGAATTTTCAAAATTTATTTCATCAAATATGACGTCACGTGCAACAATAAATTTTTCGGCTGCAACGTCCCATATTTTATAGCCATTTAACTTATAACCTACTAGAATTCCTTTGAATGATTTCTCACCAAATTTAGTTTTTCTAGTTTTAGTATGAATATAAAGTGTGGCGCCGAAGACCCTTAAATGCTTAATACATATGTGGTTTTTGAATGTACCACATTTCATATGGCGCTTTATTAAATTTTAACGCTTTGGTTGGTGTTAGATTAATTAAATACGTGCTTGTAAGCACAGCTTCACCCCAAAATATTTTATTTAAATGTGCACCAATAAGCATAGATCGAGCCTTTTCTGTAATTGTGCGCATCATTCGTTCGGCTACACCGTTTTGATCAGGTGTATGAGGTACAGTTAAATGATAGGTTATACTTTTTTGCACACAAAAGTCCTTAACTCGTTCGATAAATATTCTCTACCATTGTCACTATAGAGATATACTATTTTTAAATTAAATTTGGCTTCGCTTTTAGCTACGTCTTTAAATGCATTAATTACATCTGACTTATACATACATACATATGTAGGTCAGTAAATAAACTACAGTGTAGTGAGTATATTCGTCAAGACATGTGACAAAATAATTTTTATTATTAATTGCGGGAGGAGTTATTGGCCCACAAACATCAGTATGAACTATATAATATAAGGTCTTTTAATATGGCTTTTATCTTTTGATTTTGCAAATGGTAATTTTGATTGCAAGCCTCACATAACTGATTTGTTGGAGTAATTTGTGAGATTAAATCCACATCTTTAATTATTTGTTTGCGTATTAAATTTCAAAATTGTAACCAGGTTTGGTTACATTGCAGGTTCAACTAGCTAAATATCAATGCATTTCTTGTGGACCGTTGTCCACCGTACATGTAACAAGGTTTTGTTCATGTCGAGTTCTGTAATATATTTCTTATAGACAGTTGTCTAAGCATAGAAATAAAAGGTGTGAAAACGTTATTTGAGTTTCCTTGACTTATTTTTACTTTCAGGTACAAAAGTGAAATCTAAGCACATAAACATAAAGTCAAATCTTATATTAAGTACTCTTTTAAAACATATATCAGTGCCGTGCAGATTAGTGGTCATATTAATTGGTAAAAATTAGGTAATCACATTAAAGCAAATTAAATCTCATAAATGAAACAAAGTAATACCAAACTTTATAAACGTACCTGTGAGGTTACAATAACACAACAAATTTGGGGTGCTACCACTAAAACTAGACGATCACGAAAAAGATCAATTAATTAAGTATTACCTGTCGCTTCACGACAGGTGAGACTTAGTAAAAAAGGGAATAAAGGATAAAATTAAATAAACAATAAATGATAGGAGGGGGGGTGGGTCGTCACACTGGTGCCGTGATCAGGATAAAATAAATTAAATATACGAGGGGGGTTGGGCTGTCACACAGATTTTTACAGGGAGCATCATACTGTACATCGGAATTCAACTCTTTATAATTTAATTTTATATTAAGCGGGGTTTCAACAGGTGTAGAGTTGTTCATATTAAACTTTCTTAAGACACTAGATAGTTACTTTGATCTAATATAATTTCATCCTCATTTCTGCTAACTTTTATACCAAGAAATATGTTTATTTCTTTTAAATCTACCATTTTAAATGTTTTCTTTAAATAATTTTTAGAATTAGTCATGGTATTTACATCAAAAGTAGCAATTACTAAATCGTCTACGTATAGTATTAAATAAATATTTTTAGTAACATGACCTTTATCGTGAAAATATAAACAACGATCGACTAAGGAATTTGTAAACCCATGTTGTTTTAGAACCTTATCAAAACGTTCAAACCAACATCTTGCTGACTGTTTTAATCCATATGTATATAGATTTATTTAATTTACATACATGGTTTTCTTTGGCCGTTATTCTTTCTGGGCCCATAACCTATTGGGATTTTGGAGCCTGTAGGAGGATTTTAAATGAAACACTAGAATGGCGGTAACTGATAATTTCTATGTCCTCTTTTTATTACAGTTTTAGGTAGAGTAACTATTATATATGTTTGAAAGAAACAATTCTTAGTAATATTTTGTTTATGAACGTGATCTTTCTGTAAACTATAAAGAGGCACAAAGTGGGAGCTCTACTGACATTGAACTTAATGTATCGAATGATTTTTGTACTTATTTCCAATAGGCTCTTTTATAATAAGTACATTTTTTTCATTTTACATTGTGGTCTTGCCAAAATATTGGCTACAGCCTGAACTGTACTCCGTCATTGTCATTAATTAAACTTAAATAATTAGCGCGTTCCGAAACGTCAATTTTTTAAATCATTTTATTTGACATTTATTTGTTTTCATTTCAAATTAATATTCGTTAGTGTTCCATAAAATAAATAATCTTTTAAAAAAAGGGCAGTTAAAATATAAAACAAAATCTGGCAACAAGTGCGTAGAAAATATTATAAACAGGCAGGCGTCTGGAATTAATAAACATAATAAATAAGAGGTGCGTTTTATTGCTACAATTCTGCCACCGGAATAACAAACTTGGTCGTTTTGTTGCTCACTATTCTAATTCCAGTTTAATACTTTTCATCCTGTCTCACAAGACGGAAGCATCGGTACCAAGTCGGGGTGGGGCGATATGTCAAACGGCCAAACGAGGGTTTGAGGGTTATGTTAGTGTTTATTTCATTGAGTTAGAAGGTACTGGAATATTCAAATTATTATTAACAATGGAAATAAATTTAATAAGAACCGATAGCGGTGAATATGTATGTGTGATTTAATCCACAAAGTAAGTTTGTTTGTACTAATATAAAAATCAACATTTGAAAGAATACATTTTTGTATTCTATTTTGTGTACTTATCCTTCTGTTATTTTATTGTAGCTAACGCATACCAGTTTGTAAATCTTGAGGACTCTGAATCTGAAACTTCCCCAAAGGAATTAAATGTATCGACTAACGAAAATGTTTTAAAAATTGCTATTTTTGTCTTTATGTGGAAATCAAAAAAGACAAATTAAATAGTCCAAGATACAAAAAATCTGAAATATATACGGAAATATCATCAGAAATGCATAAAGAAGGGTGCAGTTTTAGTGCCGAACAATGCATGAATCGAATGAAAACTTTAATAAGCAAGTATAAAGAAATTAAAGACCATAATAATAAAAGTGGTAACTCCCATAAAAATTGGGAATACTTCGATATTATGGCAGAATATATCGGCGAAAGGCCAGGAGTATCTGCTAGAGCAGTATGTTCAAGTCTGTCTAAACTGAAAGAAAATAATGAAAAAAATTCTACTGACGTATCCTTATCTTTTACATCTGCTACTGAGGACACTGAAGAGGAAGGAGCCCCCAAACCCAAAAAGAAAAAAATTAATAAGCGGGTAAGTCCAAGGACGGAGATGTGAATGAACGAGAGAATAGAAGAATTAAATTGGCTGAACAACAACATAAGGAAACAAAGGAAATGCTTTCAGAAATATTGACCATGCTGAAGAAGTAAAAACGAAGCGAAATGATTTATTTCGTACATTAAAATTTTTTTTTATATATCTACTTATATATTACTATTTGATTTTGTTATGGAAAATAAAGGTCTATAAAGTTTAATTTAAATTCAATACATTTATTATTATTATTTTATGTTCAACCACTCGGAAAGTGTACTAGTACTAAGCTAACTTGAAATCATTTCTTATATTTCATAAAAATGCTATCGTGTTATATTTCGTTCCCGGTTAGAGTCCATGAAATTAATCACTGTTTACATTACTCGGCTTGCCGCCAGTTTAGGACCTAAACGCTATTATAAAGAACTCTTTCTTTAATTCATTTTTGCTATTAATAATACATTTTAATATGTACTTTCAACAGTTACAAAATGTATCTCTTCTGTTTATTAAGATAAAATTGGTTCTTATACAGATTGAAGTAAAATGAAAAAGTTTATAGAAAACATTTGTTTATTAAAACTACACTAAGTTATTTCAAATTAAATTCTCCTTCGGTTTCTTCTATTCCATAAGTCTTGGGCTAACTGGTTTTTTAAATTTTCTCCTCCATGGTTAATTTCATTTGGAACATAATTGTCTAAGTTTATTAAATCTATTCGTTCCATGTCTTCATTTATATACTGCTGCACATCTTCATCGCCTTGCATAAGACATATATTATGTAAGACACAACAGCTAATAATGGTATCAACTATGTTTTGTTCCTCATTCATGTCTAACAGTTCCTTCAATCTTCTGAACCGTCCCTTTAACAAAGCAAATGCATCTTCTACTTTTACTCTTGTTTTCGAAACAGTCGTATTAAAGTGAAGCTGTTCGTGGGTTAGATGACCATTATTTCTAAAAGGAGTAATCAGCCAGGACTGCAGGGGATACGCACAATCGCCGGTAATAAAATAATTGGGAGCACATAGAGCTAGTCCCAAAGGGTAAATGTCTGATGTTCGAAAAACACGGGCATCATCCTATTACATTGGTTAATCCATATCTATTAAAATTATTTGCAATTAAAGGTCTCTCTTCAATTGCTGGCCACTTAATAAATAACTTACACAATTCATTAACAATAACTTTTACAGTCTTATGCAAACAAAAGAATATAGTCGATTTTGATACACCGAATCTGTCTCCAATAAATCGATAACTCTCTGGAGTGCCCAATGTCCATAATGTTATAAGTAAAATCTTCTCAACTGGTATTTGCTCCCTGCCACCGAATTCACAGGAGCATCTTCGGAACATCTCATGACGAGCAATTTGATGTAATACGTTCTCAAACACTGTTGGAGTCATTCTGAAACGGCTCTTGAATGTTGAAAAACTGTACGAAGGTATAACATCTTCGTAAAAACGTGCCACTTTAGGAATCTCTGAACTGTTCATCCTAAAATATATGTAATGTAATCACTTTATACGTAATAAGGATAACCTGAATACTTGCATGTTGATAATTCTCTCGAATATATCTGGATGCAATTCTTCAGTCGATAATAATAAATTAGTGTTACCCCTTAAATGTTCTGTAATAGATACAGCTAATGTAGCTGATATTACTGCAATATTCATGATATATGCAATAAGTATACCCCAAGTATCTTTAATCCAAAAGTCTTTAGCATAACCTAAGATTCCAAAGTTACCGCCAAATACCCCACCACTCGCATTCTTATGACATGATCGGTTTGGTCGTTTTATTGCTAAATGTCATTCTATTAATTCTGCCGCTTCCGGTGGCGAACCAAAAAACCGCACCTAAAGTCGGGCGAGGTTACAAAAACAAATTAATAATAATAAAACTGTTTAAAAGTCAATTAATATTATTTATTCAATTAGAATGTTTTAACCAATTTAGTCCAACTACGAATTCATAATTTTACAGTAAATTAAATAAATTTTCAAAGGACTTTTATTTAATCTCCCTTAACCCTTCTACGATATTATTTTTCTTTTAGGTGTGAGACATTTTTTAGATAGGCAAAAACATTTTTTTCAAAAAAACCGGCCTCTGACTAATCCTTTTGACGCAGAGGTTTATCTAACGAATTTTTTTAAATAATTTATAGGACCAGTGGCTTAATACCCAACGAAGGTGAAAAGAAAAATAATCCAACAGCTTACTACCGAGCTTATATAATTATTGGAAATATCTGATAAAGCGTTTACTTCTGGGAGAAAAAAAGTTACTTATAACAATTTTTCTTCTTTAATAAATTTGCTACAATTACGTTATTGTGTTTTTGCCTTTTAAAAGAGATACGGAGATCAATTTTAAAATTTTATGAAATAGCAACTTTTACTTTACAAATACTTAGATAACTGTTTTTTATTGAAGGTGCGAAAAATTCCTTAGAAATTAACCTTGCACGCCGTACTGTAGAAAATATCACCAATACGAATACTGCAACGATTGGAACAATAAGTTCTCCTGCGATAGAGGAAATAAATGTGTGTTCATGCACGTCAGTTTTGTAGAGCAGGTGTGGTACCGGAGAAGGTCTCCGCGGATATTACCAATTATTGCCACGGAGGCCATTAGGACGTACCAGTTGGGTGGCATTTGTAAGAGTTTTAGGAGAACTGGTAATTGCAGTTTGAAGGCGAATTTGCAGACGTGCAGGTACCGGCACTATAATGTAAATTCCGATCTTCGTCCGCAGTGCCCGATATGTTTAGAGCAGATTCCACTAAATGACGTGTGTGTTTTAAACTGCTTCTGACCCAAACTGATATGGCGCAGCAACATCCAGAACTGGAGTGTCCCGTGTGCCGCTTGAAGTCTACCGCTACCGTTTTGGACTTCCCTCTTCCAGAGGAGTGATGAGTTATAAGAAGTTATGATTAGAAATGCAATGCCAAAAATATGTTTTATAACTTTATCGTATCGTATGAACTTAATAATAGATCATCAACGAATCACCATCATTTTGCGTTAGTGTTGATGGGCTGTTATATTTTTGTTACATTCGATTTTTTTTCATGTCGCTTACATTTTATATCAACTCGCGAGACGACAGCTGTACGGATTATGTCGCCATTTGTTTGTCTCTTTTACTATTATCGTTGAACTTTTTACATAATTTACGATTTTTGCAGACATCTTAAAATCTACGTAACAAGAGAACATTATCTATAGTTTTCCCTTTGAAACCAGCCTCACATATTTGTGAATTTTGAAACTTACCGAGTTAATTTGTGTTTAATTTTCGCAAATAATGTCAATATGGCCCAGATGTTTTTGGAATAGGCGTAAATATTTATTTATTGGGTTGTATACCGGAAGTAAAAGTTGCATTTCAGGAAATTCAACGAAATTTTAAAATTAATCCCCCCGTATCTCTGAAACGGTACGGCCTGTAAAAAAACGAGAACGTAAATTGTTGCTAATTTATTAAGAAACGAAGATTGTTTATAACTGTCTAAAAGTCTAACAGATGTTTGCAATTTTATAGGCTATTGATTTATTCTTTCACACCACATTTTTCAATTTTCGAAATGCAATTACTTCAAAATTAGACTACAAAGAGGAAATAGTATTTACACTGGGCGATACAGAATTGACTCAAGAGTCGTGCCGTAGGAAATTCGTGTTACTCCCATAATACCCTGTATATCGAAACAGTCCTATATGTTTGTGAATCGGACACTACTTATATCATACATTAAAAGATTATTGAAAATATTTGTTCGCCTTGCATTTCTACTAAAAGTACTATTTAAGTACTTGCCACTTATGTTTTATAAAGAGTGGAAAAGTTTCCAGCAGCCAATGCAGTGATTTTACATTTTAAAATGTACCTATCATCAAACTACCTGTATATTACATTTCACGACGTAAACGGAACGACTTCGACGTACAGCAAATTCATTCTAGTAACTTTAATCGATAATATTGAACACAATGGTCTCGAAACTCGAATAAATCTACGAAATATTAAGGTATTGCATAAATTTAGTTGTGCTTCGAGACCATTGTGTCCAACATTATCGATTAAAATTATTAAAATGAAATTGTCATCTGTCCAAATTGTTTCGCTTACGTGAAATTAAGTATACCTATCTTATTACCTACCCGTTTATCTAATTTTGATTTGAGAAAAATCTGAAGGGTAATCAATAAAGATATCTCGAACTAATCACAAACAGTGAAAAGTATTTCTTCAGGTGGAAGGCGGAACCGGATACACACACTAGCCAAATTTAACGTAAGTTTTTAGTAGTGGCGATCGGGGTTTGACTGAGGCGCCCTTTGCGCCACCTATTCGCAAACCCGACGCGGGTTTTTACTTAAAAAATATGTTAATAAATTGTGAGAATCAGATTATTTCGCTGGGGCTCATTTCTTTAATAACGGATTAGGGATTTACTGTAACCGAAAAATTTATAGATCGTAACATGAGTTTGATTATTTTAAGTTAAAATATTGTAGCGGAGGCATGCTGTAAATATTCCAGTCTTGAAATATCTAACATCCAATCCTTACAATTTTTATTTTAATTTTTTCAGCCAATGTCTCCTCCGAGATATCTCCACAACGGTTTGTGGGTGGGCAGTTCAGTTTCCTAATTATTTTCGTTTAATTTCTCGCGGTGTTTTTTTTTTCTTTATTCGTGCGGTGTTTTTTTCCTTTATTCGTGCGGTGTTTTTTAAAAATTTTTCCTCCCGGTGTGTTTTACTGTGGACAAAATGTCGTGTAACGACTTTGTCCTCTACAGATTCTGCTTTCGCAAGAAGTTCACATACGTGCACGATCTTCTATATTGCCCCCCAACAATAAAAAATGCTCTATGCAGGCTTTCATTTACTTCCCGCCGAAATGATCGATTTAAAAAACAATACAAGACCTTACACCCAGAAGGTAATGAAAGAGATAGACCGTGTCGCCTACGTAATAAAATCTTCCATTCCGATTTCGAGAAGAGTAAATTACTGCTGCCGCATACTTACAGGTTTGGACCATTGCCGTCCCAAGCACGAGTGCAAGTCATGCACGGAGATGGATACTTGGGTAAATTATCAAGCGTCAACGGGTAAGTATTTAAAATATATTATATCCTAAATATAATATAATAGATGCGCGTCAAGATGTAGTTATCTGCTACCTAGTTTATATTTTACAAGATTGTGGGTCGATTCTTGTGATTATCGGGTTGGTACGATTAAGCAGTAGCATTAGCTTTTCACTTATGTACATGCGCAGCAAAGGTATAAAATAGAACGAATTTTTATCCGATTTTTCAGCGTTGACTTGACATTTTCGCTCTAAATTTCAATGTATAACATATCTATGTAGATACATCGGCTGTCCTATGCAAAAACACAATTGACAATTTTTTAAAAAATGAGCACAAATTTGCACATACTGTGTCTTATCCCACCTATTTAAACATAATTATTTAGGATCTGGAGCTTCAATATACAAATTTTTCACTGTCATGAACACAGTAACTGACAAAGCACATAGAGTTTAACCAGTCAAAAACACAGTAGATGACATATTCCAAAGAAAAACAGAGTATCTGCATTGAAGATAATGTGTTACTGCCTGGTATATGCAATTGCTGTGTTTTTAATTGGTATATTACCTTCCCTTTCCATATCATTACCACCACTCTCATATAATAAATGTATACATTCGGTCGACTTAGCTCGTATTACTTCAGTATAAACTGAGGATTCAAGTAAGCCACGTCGTCTTCATTTTGTTTATTATGGACGTCTTTAAATCTAGAACAAAGCTGATAATAAATGAGGCCCTAAAAAATAATGTATCGAACAAAGTGGTAAGATATATGTTTTGATTCTTTTTAAAAATAATTATTTCTTAATATTGTTTTCAGATTATTAATGAACTTCCACTTTGTCCATTAATTACTAATGAATCTAGCTTAGAAAACAACTACGACGACAATGATGAGGTGCACAGTACATTTGACGATAGCGACGCTGATAAAAATTATGTACCAAGAAGTGACGAAAGGAAAGTGAATCATCGACAGAAGAAAAAAATGACAATACAGGACTGAACTCAAGACGAAAAATAAAACGACATCAGACACTAATGATATAGAAAACAAGGAAAATAAGGTAAAAATACAATTTATGCATATAGTAACATCTTTGCTGATAAAATAGTACAAAAAATATTAAAAGATTCAAATGATATAATGCTGCTACATTTTGTTTGTTACATAGTATACCTCATTTTTTTAAATATATATAGGCAGGTATTTATTTTTAGGATAATAATAAGGCATGCGAAAAGAAAAAAAATTATCAGGCTTAGTCTAGCACAAAAGATAGAAAGAGACAAAACTAAGCATCCCATGCGAAATAAATGCTTAGGAAATGTAGAAAGGATTGCAATAAGATGACAGAGGATAATCGACATGAAATATGGAATACATATTGGTCTCTTGATTATACTAGTAGGCGAAAATGGATGAGCAAACATGTTAAACTAGTACCGGTGAAAAGAAGGACTACAGCAGCAGCTTCATCTCAAAGGTTAGAAAGTAGAAAATTCTCTTTACCAGGCACAGATTCTATAGAAATATTAGTTTGTCGATTAAAATTTCTTAACACACTAGGATTTACAAATGACTCAGTTGTAACTGAACTAGTGGCAGCCATGAAGCGCGCTCCTTGCGGAAGTATGGTTAAGGAATGCAGAGGTATAAAACCAAAACCGAAAGCCGATAGAACTCTAATTAAGTAACACATCGAATCACATCACCCATGTGTTAGCCAGTATAGGAGAAAGAATGCTCCGAATGTTAGATACCATCCAAGAGAGTTAACCGTTAAAGAAATGTACTTAGATTTTAATATAAAGCACCCAGGTATTTGTAAGGTAGAAATCTATAGGCAGGTTCTACGAGAAATGAATATATCTATGTGTCTACCAAAATCCGACATTTGCGAAGAATGTGTGCTACTAGAAAACCATTTAAGATCTGAAAATACCGGTGAAAATGACGGTCAAGATGATACTACTCTTCGCCTCAACGCTCATCGATTTAAGGCTGAAAAAGCTAACCGAGAGTACAAAAAAGATGCAGAAGAAGCGGAAACTGCTGAAAATAATAACACTATACGTACATATTCTGTGGATTTGCAGAAAGTTATGCTTCTTCCAATGATGCCACAAGTAAAAAGAAGTTTTTTTATTAGCAGGTTAGTTGTACTCAATGAAACCTTCGCTACTCTCAATAAAAATAGCTCTAAGAAAAGCTACTGTGTTCTATGGCATGAGGCTCTATCTGGCAGAAAAGCAGAAGCGTTAGTTGATTCAATATTACGTGTCATTTCTGAGAAACGGGATGTGTCAGAGTTTATATTCTGGGCAGATAACTGTACTGGTCAAAATAAAAATTGGGTACTACACACAGCACTCATTACTGAAGTAAATCGTCCCACAGGTCCTAAAGAAATTAGGATTAAGTACCTCACCAAGGGACACACCCCACCCATATGAGTGCCGATGGCATTTAGCAGTTAGCATTTGTTTTGTTGTTTGAGTTATACATAAGTAAATAAATCTATCTTTGCAACAGGTCGTTGATTAATTTTATTTTTTAAAACAAAAAAGTAGTACTGTGTGTTCCAGATGATCTTACTTGCGATCTAAGAATATTACCATTTTCTAACAAAGTATGATATTATCAAGTAGTTAATAACACGGTTTATGTTCATTATCATATTACCATTTTAATACACAGTATCAGCTTTTACTGTGGTTTTGTTGGTGACCTCATTTATATTCATAATTATATTACCATTCAAGAACACAGTATTGGCTCTTCATGTGTTTTTGTTTATAAGATAAATAAAATACTTGCACAAATTACCATTTTAAAACAAAGTATGTGCCGCCGACCATCAAATTTTTTTGCAAAACGATCTGGGGATATTATACAAAGAAAACTAACGTAATGACAGATATGCCAGCAAAAATTGATAAGCCGATCTCATTTACTTTTGAACGGCTGATGTATTTTAGAAATTCTTTATTTCTGACAAATGAGCCTAATAGCAATTACTGTGTTTTTGCATAGGACAGCCGACATATCTTATAGAATCACCGTGCATTTATAATATTAATTATTCTTTGCCACATTATGTCAATTTATATGTTGAAGATAAATAGGTATAGTTGTCTACAGACCTATAGGTTTGTTTACATTTCCTTAATAGCTAAAATAACGCCTGTCGACAAAAACATAAAACGATGGACAGTCATCAAATATCAAAGACTTCGACGCCCACGTACTAACTAAACAAATCTAAAATCTTTGTGGTTCACTATACATATTTATCTATTTAATTTTTTCATCTAACAGCACATTACAATATTGTTATAGTAATGAGATGTAAGGTCTGCTACTTTCCCGAAATAAACCTTCGATTACAATGCAATCACGTCTACCACCACCGCTGCTTGAAGCATTTAAAATTAGACATCGAAGGAGCACTGCCCTTGTGGAAGTGTTTGCTGAGTAGGAAGTTCGTGGTGGCTGTTGAGAATCCCGTATACATGCGACTTCCGTGACTTGGTAAGTGGGCACAACGACCACCTATATCATCAATTTATATAGAGTTTCCTAAAGTTTGTAACGAATTTTTCGTACACTTTACGATTACGTTTTTATTCAGTAATTTTTTTAGAAATTTCGGGAACTTTCCGGCATGTTCTCGAATTTTCTAAAAATTTCTTCACATCTCATACCTATAGTTTGTTTAGAATCCTTTTGTCATTTTACCTTGAACATTGCAAAATTAACTAAATGCAATTACAAGGTGAGGTATTACTGTGCACGAAATAGTGGAATTATAAAAAATTTAAGATTAACATTAAATTATATTTAACATTTAACAAAAGTTGATAGCACGCGATGCCATAAGGAAATTCATATAAAATGATTTAAGGTTTATGATTTTGTACTAAGATTTAAAAAGTTGGCAACTTGTCAACTTAGGTTAAGATTCGCGCGTGGGCACAAATTCCTCTGATCTGACAAAATTTGATAATAAACTTCATAACATGACCGTATGGAAGATCATTTTTTTCTAAATAAAATGGAAGAATCCGTAATTATTTTGTCTGCCTTTAATGGCTAGTGCTGTTAGTACCTAGGTAGATTTATTAAAAATTGAGATGCGGCCAACACACGACTTTCTCTTTTGATTTTTTTTGTCCACCCTGTATATTTTTAAACAGAATTATGTATACAATTTTTAAATTCGTAATCCACGCCATCTGAAAAGTGAAAATCCAAGAACACAATTTTTTGTTAACTATTCTTTTCTTGTATCGGGACGTGTATTTAATTCCGTTGAAATCTCGATGTCAAAATTTTTCTTGATTACTAGGTAAAAATTATTTTACTTAAAAGCGGACAGTATAGATAAAAATCAAAGCACGAAGAAAAAGACGGTACCTACCTAAGTACCTATAAATAAAATCACTAAAATCAGGCCTTTGAACAGGAAATGTTTTTTATTGGGTAGAGCCAGTGCATCAGCACATGATCGAAATGAAACGTTCTAATTGGTTATTTATTAAATGATTAAATTGTTAGGGCACAGATCGGCGATATACCTACCTACCTATCTTAGTAATAAAATAAAATCTTAAATGATTTTTTTTCTATGAATCTGCAAAAAATTATCATAAAGTGTTCATAGCATTTAGAGCCGATCCTGGTTCTGACGTTCCATTCTATAGGTAATTAATTATAAATATTTATAATATAATCATTCCCAAAAGTCAAACGAATGAATAATTTGAAGTTACAAAATTCAGTAATATGTTAAAGTTGAAAGTAAAGAAATGGGTAAAATACTTGTCAATTTTAATTCAGTTGACTTTTCGCTACCTATTCTTGAGTTTGTAGATATCCAAGATAAATAAATTAGGGGGTTTCTGTTGCTAGGTGTTCATTTCATTTATTTTCGCACCCGATCAAAGTGATGTAAGTATCGCGTCCTTGACTGTTCGTTTGTTGATATTGGAGGCGACCAATAGAAGCTCTTTACTTAATGGTGGCCATTCACGTACAGGCGGACTGCAGTCCCGAACTAAGAGCGATCCCGCCTTCAATCCAAACGTCACCATACACATACAGATCGCCTGCAGGTCTGTGCCTGCAGTTTATCAAAACTGTTGGAAAACTGCGTTTGTGTGTCGGTTTATTCTCAGTTCACGCCTTCCGGCATAAACTTTCACTGATTTGAAAAATTTGGTGTCCACAGTCCAGAATAAAAATGAGTGATTCGTTTAATCAGCCACCGTTTATCACTGGTTTTATTGACATTTATAGGCAGTTACCTTGTGGAATATTAAATCAAAAAATTATTTTAACAGAAAAGAAAAAACAAAGGCTTATTAAAAATTAATTGATTATTATAAAACCATCGATGAAGACGCTACTATTGATAAAGTTAAAAAAAAATAATATACGAAGTGCATTCCGTAAGGAGCACAAAAAAAGTGTTGAAGTCAAAACGAAGTAGAGCATCATCAGATGACATATATGAACCAACTCTTTGGTATTACAAGTTATTGTTATTTACGGCTTTACAAGAAGAGCCCAGACAAATGATTTCAAATGAAGACGACTTTTTAGAAACAGACGAAGATGACACAATGAGCAATGGGGTAGGTATAAAAAATTTGATATTTTGTTTAAGTTTTATTTTTCAATGTGCTGTATTTACATGCCATAATTGAAAAATCAAAATAATTATACATTCGACATAATTTTAAAGAAGTGTTAAAACGTGAATTATACAGGTGAAATTTAAATTCGTTAAAATATTCCAGGGCGGCATTTCTTAGCCAATTTGAATAAAAAGAGTTTAAACAGGTGTCCAAAAAAATCTTCGTTTTAGAGGTACGGGGTGTTGAAGTTTCCAAAAAAAATATCGAATTTTTCTTAGTTATTATTAGCCGAGCGTGGAATATTTCTCTAGTAAAAAAAAATTACGAAGAAAAAAAATGTTGTATTGTTCGTCTCCTTTATATTTTTGAATGTATTTTATATACAGCAGTTATTAAAACCAAATTTGGCGCGGAGTATAATTTGATTTTGCTTTATAATTTAATTGTATCACGCTCTACAATTAACCAGTAGCAGAGATATGGGCAATTAGTAACATAAAATTGATAAAAAAGGTAGTAACGCCCTGTAGAAAATTGAAAACTATTACATCTTATGAAAAATCATTCATTTATCGATAATATGTTTCATATCTTCAATTTTGTTCTATTTAATAGTTTCACAGCATTTTTAAAAATTTATTCCATCGTTGATGCAAACAAAAACAATTTTATTAAACTAACAAGCTTTGGTTGCTTTGTTTTTGTCGTCTTGATTACATTTAATATGTGTAAAGATTAAATTCCCCATCATAAATAATTATTCGGACGCTGAAAGAGCAAATTTTTACTTGTGCAGAACTACGACATTTGTCAAACTGAGCAAAAAAAAAGTGTAATAAAGAATACCAGAACAAAAACAACCTAAGCTTGTTTAGTTTAATGATTTTTTTTTAATAACTAGGTAGTAGTAATAACGGTAGAATAAATTGAAAAAAAATGCTCTGAAACTATGAGATAGAAAAAAATACAAAAATTGGCTATAACTGAATAATTTATCTTAAGAAGTGATCACTTTTAATTTTCTACGGGCATTACTAATTTTTTAATCAAATTTATGATACTGCGCCACTGGTTTATTGTAGAGCATGATACAATAAAGAGGAAAGTTTATTACGTGCAAAATTTGGTTTAAATAGTTGTATTAATAATGACAATATAATAAAATTTTCGATATTTTTTTTGGAAATTTTATCTTCCCGTAACTCTTAAATGAAGAATTTGTAAACACTTGTTTATATGAACTTTTTTCCATAACATTATCCAAGGAATACCTGAAATATTATAAAGTACTTAAGTTGCACCCTATATAGGTAATACTGATTAAATGAAATTTTCTTGCCATGAAACTGTTCCACTCGTATTGAAGTAATTTTTATAATTTTCCCTATTTGCTTTGGCTTTACTTGTTGGATTACGGCCGTGTCCTGGTTTTAAATTATCTAATGTTATTCCTGCTCTCCAGTCACCTCCTATTATATCGCCGGTGTCAATATTTTCGTTATCAACATAATTCCTTGGTGTATAAGAATTTTTTGAAAACCGTCTCAAAAAATTATGCAAAGCACAAGAAGCCAGTACAACTTTATCAATCTTATGAGGTTGCATATTAATTCCCGTATGAAAAACTCTAAACTGATTGGCTAGTATTCCAAAGGTGTTTTCAACAGTGCGACGGACTCGACTCAGTCTATAATTGAAAATAGCTTCCTCTTGTGTTAAATGGTTTCCTGGAAAGGGTTTCAAAATATTTTCATGTAATGCGAATGCATCGTCTGCTACAAAAACGAAATTCAAGTTTTGCTTTGTTTCTTCATTAGAAGACAAATTTAGTTTCTTTTCCATAAGTTTATCGTAGAATTTGGTATATTCTATTACTCCTCCATCTGAAACCCGACCATTACAGCCAACATTAACATATACAAATTCATTATCAGCATTGACAAGAGCCATGAGACTATACTGTGGTAATCCTTATAATTATAAAAATATGACCCACTATTGGCTGGTTTTACAATTCTTATATGTTTACCGTCAATAGATCCTCCACAATTGGGAAAATTCCATCTAGTTTCAATATTGTAAGCTATTTTTTGCCACTCAGCTGATGTTTTCGGAAACTGAAATAATAAAATATTTTAAACACCTTATACAGCATAATATCGTCGGTCTCCGCACGTAGTGGCGTAACTAGCATTTTAAAAATTTTACAGGAGAGCAAAAAATCAAAATTTTACCTTAAATAAATAATTGTATGACAAAGGTAGTATTTTACAAAGCCAATATAGATTTTACAACAAATTTTTTATTTTGGTCAGTTACGCCACTACGTGTGGAGACCGACGATATGATATCAGTATGATTCTTAAACTGGCTTATTTATATTTTATTTACTTGACTTTTATTTTCATTAGGTGGACGATAACATTCAAGACGATACTAATCAGTTTTCTGTAGAGTCGTCGGTTAATGAAAATTCGCTACAATCACCAGCACCACCACAGCAATCACTACAACCACCTTCTCGGACACCTTCTAGAACGTCAAACTATAGTGCAAAACGAAAACAGTCGAAACAAAACGAAGCAATTGATAGGGTTTGTAATGCTTTAGAACAAAAGGAAGATGAATATGACGTGGTTGGGGCAAACGTTACTCACAAATTACGAAGAATGGATGCTGACCAAAGAGTTTACGCCGAATTCCTAATTAATAATATTCTCTTACATGAGATTCAAAAAAAATTATGTAACGAATCCCAAGTTAATATCAATTCTGGTACTGGAGTTCACCGCAATGAATATTTAAACGATTCAAGGAATTATTATAATTTTCCACACAAATTATAATAACCTGCCACGAAGTTTTCCTCCTGCACAATATATGTGTGCCCCTATATACAATAGCCAACCACAAAGTTTCCCTTCTGCACAATCCACATGTGCAGAAAATGATAATACAAATAATGCAAGTAATTATACCATAGAAATTACAGATGGAGAAAATAGAAGACTGGTGTAGACGAATCTTTGCACGAGTTGTTAGTTTTTAAAAACAAATAACTTACATATTTCAGTATATTATTTGTTTGTGTTTTGTAAAGCTTATTTTAGTCAAAGAAGAACAGTATTTTTTCGGGACACTCTCTAGGAACGGCAATTTTATTTTTTTTATCTTGTTCTAGACATTAAAATATGTTCTCATGTTTTCAATAAATAAAATATTTGTTTTGCATTTTAATATCATTTTTGATAATTAATAAAATATATTTCATTTTAAACTTACCTTTAGATACTCCTTTTTCAAAGCCTTATAAATACATTGACAAGTTTCTGGTATAATTTTACCCAGAGCTTGTGGAGAAATAATGGCAGAAAATTATAGGTCCTCAAATGTATGTCCAGTTGCAAGAAACCTTAATATCACTATCAACCTTTCTTCAGCACTAACTGGTTTTCTCATTGGTGTGTTCTTTCTTGGTAGGTACGGTTTGACTAATTTTAATAATTTTTTGAAACAAGCTTCGTCCATTCTGAGATAATTTTTTAAATCATCGCTGTTGCTATTTTTCAACTGTTTTAAAAGTTTCATATGCGACAAATTTTCACGATCCAGTAACCATTCTTTTACCCAAACACGTTTTCGATTTCTCCCGTGATTATAAGTTAACAACAAAATTGTGAGGAACAAAGTAAGTTTCTTTTTTCTTAACAAAACCATGTTGATATTTCCCCGAACACATCTGATGAAATCAACTGTGGACTGTGCGTATATGCCCACTATTCAGTAGGCCTGCAGTCCTAGGTCTGTACGACGATGGCCTGCAGGCCGTGACGGTTAAGTTGAACGGTATGTGTGTGATCAATTGCAGTTCGGGACGGCAGATGAGATCTGTCAGTTCATGGACTGCAGTCCGCCTGTACGTGAATGGCCACTAGGGTGGAGCGAAAAAAAAATTGTTTTAATATAAGATGCCTGTCTGTCCAATAGGTGCCTATTATAGTCTTAAGTAAGTGCTCAAAAATTGGGTTCTCAAAAATGTTATCTTTGGCTGCCGAAATAGGTTTAAATTTTTTTAATTTAATTTTTTTTTTTTAATTTTAAATTTTTACTTTATATTCCAACTATATGAATTATTAGAGTATCCTACATACTAAAAATAGCTTTTATATCTTTTTTTTTTTATAAACTGTTGATATTTTAACGACGTCCCTTTACAACCTTTTATTTGCACATGCTAATTGAATGAAAAATGCATTTGTTGCAGTTCACGCAGATATTTACTTAGCAGTAAACAAACATATAGCAGTAAATAAGAAATAGATTAAGGTTCACCCCCCAAATAAATGGGCTCCATCCCATAAGTCACTAGGGGCGGAGCTTAATCTATTTTTAACTCGTGTTATCAGTTGTTGAAACTAACCTGTGTCTTAGTATAGTAACAATTTATACTTCTAATGTGAGTGACCTTTAGTTAGTTCAATAGTGTATTAAACATAAAGTAGTTTTATAAATTGTGTGTGATTGTGTCCTAAGTAGTTATAAAATGCTTAGGACTCGTAAGAACGCCGTATGTCCTATTTTTGGGGTGTTAACCAAGTTTAAAGACAATGTTTTACCAACATACGCTGATGTTATTAAATATTATTTATGGCTTAGGTTAGAGAAATTAACTGAAAACAGACAAGAACCTAGTATAAGTATAATTTCTAAGCAGTTAATTGAGGATTTAAAATGTATAAGGCAAAAAAGCTCTATTCCCGTGATCTCAGATCAGTAAATTTTAAATCTAACTAAAAAATATCATGGCAAATATAGAACAATTAAGAAAAGCCTTAAATCAAAATATAAAGATAACTATGACAAAAATATTGAAGCATTTAAGGCATCCGCAGAAAAATAAACTTTTTGATATTGCAGTCTGCAAATGTAAAGAGTTCTTAACTTGCAAATACAAAATGAAGATACCTGTAATTGAACGCGATTTTATTTTGGACCAAAGAACAACTCGAAAAATGGCAATCGGCAAGATATATCGAAATAACGAAGAGGAATAAGAAAATGTTCGAAAGAAAATCAAGGGACCTAGCGAGACATACTTCATTTTTACAAGAAAAAGACCTAAAGAAAGAAAATCCAAAATTATTACAGCATTCTACTTCTCAACGTGACAAAGATATAGAAAATGTTCCATCGACTTCTGAAGCAGTAAATCACCCAGCATCGCCCTCTCATAAGGGTTACAAAAAATGTTGAACCTTCATCATCGCAAATGAGGCTTCATTTACCAAGTTTAGGGCAAGCATGTGATCGGACAGGAATTTCCGATAGATCAGCTGCAATTATAGTTAGTGCTGTTCTAAGGGATGTTGGAATTATAACAGAAACTGATTCTTCAAAAATAGTGGATCGTAGTAAAATAAGAAGAGTCAGAATTAAGAGCCGTGATAAATTGAAGTGAAAGCATTGTGATACTTTGGAAATTGAGGGAATTTATTTTAATGGACGGAGAGATAAGACATTGATTCAAGAAAAAAAAGGAGATAGATATTATAGAAAAACGATCACTGAAGACCATTATGTTCTGGTTTCTGAGCCAGGTTCAAAATACATCGGTCATGTCAGTCCTACATCCGGAAGTACCAAAAGTATCGAAACATCTATAATACAGTTTTTACAGCAATCCGTCGATTTAAATAAAATTATGGCTGTTGGTTGCGATGGAACGGTAGTAAACACCGGCTTAAACAGTGGGATCATCCGAAAACTGGAATTAGATCTAGGAAAGCCATTGCAGTGGTTTGTATGTTTACTACACACAAATGAGTTACCACTACGGCATCTGTTAAGTCATCTAGATGGAAAAACTACTGGACCTAAAGGGTTTTCTGGGAAAATTGGAAAAGCTATTGAATTTTGTGAAAATTTACCCATAGTAAAGTTTGAAAAAATTGAGACTTCGTTACCCGTTCTTGACTCAAAAGAACTAAGCACAGACCAAAAATATATGTATGAGATATGCCAAGGTATCTCTGAAGGAAGTATACCAGTCGGTTTAGCTCAGAGGGCGCCTGGGAAAATGTCCCACGCTAGATGGCTTACAACAGCTAACCGAATTTTAAGGTTATATGTAGCTACCTCGGAACCTTCACCAAACCTAAAGGTTCTAGCCGAATACATAATTAAAGTGTACGCTGTGTGCTGGTTTGAAATTAAATGCAATTCGTCTTGTAAAAATTGAGCCAAGCACTTATTTAGCATTATAAACAGATCTCGCTACCTCTCCGAAACACTCAAAAAAGTAATAGATCCGGTAATAGAGAGAAATGGTTATTTTGGCCATCCAGAAAACATTCTGATTGCGATGTTAGCGGACAATAGGAAACATATTCGAGAGTTGGCACTAAGAAGAATTCTAAAATGTAGAAAATCAACCGCAAAGATAGAAGGATTCAGGAAATTCCAAGTGAATAAACTTAACTTTAATTGTGAAGACTATGTTGAGTTAATTGATTGGCAAAGTGTTAATATCAGTGAACCCCCGCTAACAATGGAAATATCAGATGAAAAGTTGACTAATATGATTTCTTTGGTTCCGGATGAAATGCCATTGCTTAAATTTCCATGTCATTCGCAAGCTGTGGAACGGGGTGTTAAGTTAGTGACTGAAGCCTCTATGGCAGTTTATGGAAATGAAGCACGAGATGGATTCATAAGAGCACGTATTCAATCCAGAAAAATATTGCCACAATTTGAAACAAAAAAACAATTTTTAAAGGTTTTAGAGCATAAGCAATAACTAGTAATTTTTTTATTTAAAGGGGTGGGGGGGTAGGGTGGAACTTGATGTGCATTGTATAGTTCGTATATTATAGTACACTGGTTTTTAGTTTCTAGTTTACCAAAATGTACATAAAACTGCTTTTTAAGATAGGGATAGTAAGAATACCAGACCACAACGAATTCTTGTCAAGAAAAAAAAACTTTATTTGGCTACAAATAGGTTATCTTAAAACAATGAGTTGGTAATTCTGTTTATAGTTTCTACATTTAAATATATTTTATTCGCAAAGTTTCTTGTGTTATTTAGTTTTAATATTTATTGCCGTCGTTTTATCTATCCTTATTGGAACATGCATTAACATTTATCATCTAATAATTTTATTAAGAATGTGCAATTGTGCAACCACCTCCACGTGGTGAGTTCTGGGTTGTTTTTCATAGAAAATAAGCTGAGAGTTGCATTTTTAGCTGTACACAAATTTTGAATCTTTTTTCAAAAAATTTCAATGTTCAAGGTCATTTCCGCAACCAAAAACGATGTCGTACGTAAACCAGATTTTACAGGACTACTAAGAAACACAAAAGGCACCATTTGTATACCCAGGCATTATCACTTTCGAAAATTAGTTAAATCATGCCCATTTTCACTCCACCCTACTGTATAGGTATCTTGTTTTGTTCAAATGTATGTTCTGTAATCTTATTAATAACATTTTTCATTTATTCATTTTATTGCAATTCCTCCTATCTAAGAACTATTTAGTGGCAATTTCTCCTATGTACAATAAATTTATTAATCTAAGTCATATTACGACCAATTTGCATAATAAACCTTTACATAACTATACACAATAACATTAAAACAAATCGAACTAATAAATTTCTTATAATCGAATATAACGCAGCTTTTTGCCTCCTGTAAAATTTTGTTTTTGTAGATAGGAGATATTGTCACATCACTGACGATATACAAAATATGTTAACTGCTTAAATGGACGACCATGATACAAAAAAGTGGTCGGAAGATCTATCGTTGTTTGCAAAAAACACAACCTATCACTATTCGTCAGACTCCATGCAAAGCCATGTTTGGGTTTAACCCAAAAAGAGGATTATCATCGACCCTTCCACGTGGGAAAATTGAACACTGAAACAGAAGAACGGCTTGCAGAAATGGCCAACAACGTTCTTGAAAATGAAAATCCAATGGAAGATTGCAACAGCATTCAGAATACAAATGAGGCTGAAAAGGATCACAATAATTTAGCCAAAACAAATAGTGGTACTGAAGATAATAACTGCGATGGTGGTGAAGACAGATACAACGTTGCATGAACAACACAAGTCAATTTCTGCGAAGAGGGCGATCACAAAACAAAATCTTGGACTACAAGCAACAAAAATGTTGCGATCAAAAAACAATTTTCTTCTGCTTATGTTGGTGATACTGCAAAAGTACAAATCCCAGATGTTGACTGCGGCCGTACTGATCCACGAAATGTGGTTGTTGCTGTAGAAGATTCTAGTTTACCATTTGTAATGAGAAGTTACTTTCTATTGACGAAATTCCATCGCATGAAATCGCTTTGCGAGAAAAGTGAGGGACAGGGCTACAAACGTTGCAATTGAAAGAAAAATAGTTCTACCGGCAAATGCAGCTGCAGAAACAAGGGGTTGCTTTGCAATTATTACTAAATCAAAATGTCATAATAGTTCTACGTGCTGCAATAAATAATTGCACTCTAATTGAATGTGACCTTTCGAATAAGCATTTGTTATTTCAAGGTATGTAGTTTTGCTGTAGTTTATAAATTGTAGTGTTTATATCGTCATTTGAAAAAAATGATATGTAGGTGCATTTTTATTTTAATATATTATTTCTAATGAAGCTCTTTATTTTATTCAATATTCACCGCATGCTTTGCGAGTGTTAAAAGACACCGGTTAAGTTAATATTTTAAAAGTATTTCGAACGTACACTGAATAACTTGGTGCAAGTATATCAACAACCACCGGTAAATGTCGACAATCATGCGATTTCGATCATTCTCAGAAACAGATATAGTCATAGTGTTAAAACGTTGGTCTTCCTACACAGTGCTAGAATACGACTGTCCTTAAATTCTGACATCATGGATGTTGTACTTTCCTTGTGCTATCCTCATATTCGCCCTACACAAAAGGTCAACAAACATATAACTGCTAATAAAATCCCAAACTCTTATACGAAATTTCTGTATAAGGCCTAAAAGCATGTTTGGGACCCAAAATTAACATTAATACCTTATTCTTTTTGAACATATATATGTATATATATATGTGTATGTATATATATATATATATATATATATATATATATATATATATATATATATATATATATATATATATATATATATATATATATATATATATATATATATATATATATATATATATATATATATATATATATATATATATATATATATATATATATATATATATATATATGTATATATATATATGTATATATATATATGTATATATATATATGTATATATATATATGTATATATATATATGTATATATATATATGTATATATATATATGTATATATATATAAGTATATACAGGGTGATTTTTTTTGGGCGTCTATTAGAGGTATATCGAGAAAGAAAAATGATATCGATCTGAAAATTTGGCTATAGGCCTAACGGCGTAGGATCTATTTAACGAAAATATTTTCAAAATGGTGGCATTTCCGGTTATACCGGAAGTTGACCCCAACTTTGTTATTTTAAATGGAATGCCCCGATTTTCAATTTTTTTTAGATTCTGCAGTTAATTCAAAGAACATTTCGTTAAAGGTTTCCTATAGCTAAAATTAATATTTCCGGGGATATTAATTTTTTTTCCTAAAATTTTGACAGAAAAGTTGTATAACATAAAAATTAATATCTCAGTAACAATAATTGATAACATGTTGATCTTTCTATGAGGGTAAGACAAGGTATTGGAGTTACTCATCACGTAAGAATATTATCGAAATATCCACTAAAAAAGTTTCTAAAATTATTGACATATGTCGACCACACAAAGACAGCAAAAAACTCATTTTTTTTAAATGGCACCATACCTAACTAAATGCACCATTCGATACAGAAAAAAAATGCGCATCTAACCATGTATCATGTTCCTATACCCAAAATGTATGGTTCTTTAGATATTTGCGATTTTCGGTGTTATTAATGAAAATTGAAGAGTATCTCGAAGAGTGCCGTCTTCTAAAGAGTAGGCTTTGAGTGTTGACAAAACAAAATACAAAAAATGTGACAGATAGGTAATTTATGTTATTGTATTTCATTACACGTAGTTTGTGTTGTACTTATTTACTGTGGGGAAAATGGCAAACAATTACTCACACTCGGATATTTTGAATTTATTTAACATTCATGGAAAGTGTGACAAAATAATTAGCAGAACATGCAGACAATTTAATGAAACGTATCCTGATTTACCATCAATGAATCCACAAAAGTTTAGAAGATTGCAAAGCAATTTTGTTAGATTTGGCAGTCGACACGCAGAAAGAACACTAGCCAGACCTATAACATCAAATGAAAATAATGAAATTAACGTCATGGCCTATTTCTATGCAAATCCCAATCATTCGATTCGTTCAGCGGTAGCGGATTTGGACATTTCCTACAGTTCCATTCGGAAGATTTTAGTGAATCATAAATTCCATAATTTTAAATTTACTACTGTGCAAGAACTTTATCCTGAAGATCCACAGCGAAGAACAGAATTTTGCGAAATGATATTAATCCGAACGCAAGAAGACCCTCAATTTTTAGAAAAAATTATTTGGACTGATGAGGCAAAATTTTCAAAAGAAGGTATTTTCAATCGCAGAAATTCGAATTTTTGGCTCAATCAAAATCCTCATGTTATACGACCGAGGAATTTTCAGTATAAATTTAGTTTTAATGTGTTTTGTTTGTTAATGGGCAATAAATTGTGTTACCACATTTACGACGAAAATTTGAATGGAACAAGATATTTAGAAATTTTAAGAACTGTCGTAACGAACTTTTTAGAAAATTTACCTGTTAATCAATACTTTTCATGCTGGTACCAACTCGATGGAGCTCCAAGTCATTGTTCCAGACCAGTTAGTAACGAATTGGATCAAATGTTCGATGACAGGTGGATAAGGCGTTTGGGTCCATGGATTTGGCCTGCCAGGTCTCCTGACTTGACCCCAATGGATTTCTACCTGTGGGGCCGTATAAAGAGTGAGGTCTATCGAACCCCGGTAACTAACCGAGAGGAACTGTTGGACAGAGTTCAAAGAGCATTTGAAGGTTTGGACCCAAATGAAATTCGCAGTGCTACTACACACTCAGTAAATAATAGGATTCTAAAATGTTTAGAGGTTAATGGAGAACATATTGAACAGTATAATTAATGTTTCGTTATAAAATTTTTATTATTAATAAATTATACAATTTTCATTTTTTCATTTCATTGATAAAATTAGAAAATCGCAAATATCTAAAGTACCATACATTTTGAGTATAGGAACATGATACATGGTTAGATGCGCATTTTTTTTCTCTATCGAATGGTGTATTTAGTTAGGTATGGTGCCATTTAAAAAAAATTAGTTTTTGCTGTCTTTGTGTGGTCGACATATGTCAATAATTTTAGAAACTTTTTAGTGGATATTTCGATAATATTCTTACGTGATGAGTAACTCCAATACCTTGTCTTACCCTCATAGAAAGATCAACATGTTATCAATTATTGTTACTGAGATAATAATTTTTATGTTATACAACTTTTCTGTCAAAATTTTAGGAAAAAAATTAATATCTCCGGAAATATTAATTTTAGCTATAGGAAACCTTTAACGAAATGTTCTTTGAATTAACTGCAGAATCTAAAAAAAAATTAAAAATCGGGGCATTCCATTTAAAATAACAAAGTTGGGGTCAACTTCCGGTATAACCGGAAATGCCACCATTTTGAAAATATTTTCGTTAAATGGATCCTACGCCGTTAGGCCTATAGCCAAATTTTCAGATCGATATCATTTTTTCTTTCTCGATATACCTCTAATAGACGCCCAAAAAAATCACCCTGTATATATACGTATATATATATACGTATATATATACGTATATATATATACGTATATATATATATGTGTATATATATATATGTATATATATATATATATATATATATATATATATATATATATATATATATATATATATATATATATATATATATAATATATATATATTTATATAGTGGTGAGAGGTATGAAACTTCTCATATGGTCTGAATGCTACTATCCGACCGACATCCTAGATGTCTCTGTGGCGGATAGCGACTTGCATCACAGCAAGTACCGAGAGCGGCGACCCCTAGCCCAGGTGGACTAAACTATCGATTGGCTATCGATCTATCATGATTTGAAGGTGTAATTCAATGCAGGTCGGGGTATTTGCCCGCTGAGTAGTTGTTTCCTTCAAATCATATTTAATAACATTAGTTTAGTCCACCTGGACTAGGGGTCGCCGCTCTCGGTACTTGCTGTGATGCAAGTCGCTATCCGCCACAGAGACATCTAGGATGTCGGTCGGATAGTAGCATTCAGACCATATGAGAAGTTTTATACCTCTCACCACTATTCACTTCACCTTAGTATATAACTAGCAGGTTGGCCACTATCATTTGTCTGTTCCATTGATATTGGCTATCGATCTATCATGATTTGAAGGTGTAATTCAATGCAGGTCGGGGTATTTGCCCGCTGAGTAGTTGTTTCCTTCAAATCATACTTAATTATATATATATATATATATATATATATATATATATATATATATATATATATTCAACAAAGTTATAGATTCGCTAAAAAGAAATATATATTGTTTAGCTTTCGAGTCACTTGCTCCTAGAAAATCGTACCTAAATATGCGAAGCGAGCCTATTTAAGCAGATCAGATATGGTGGACGAGACTTGTGAGTGACACCATTACAAATGGAGAGTAATGCTGTCACGAATAGGCTTAGGAAAAATAAACACCAAAACTACTCTGCAAATAATTTTAGACACTAATGCGGAAAGTTAAATTTTAACATCTCCAAAATTAGTCCGTGTTTCATAATCCAAATATTTTAGACCTGAAAAAAATACATATACAGATAAAAGCACAAAGGAGCGAACACGGCTATAAGTATGAGCAATTTACGTTTGACCGTTGGCAGTGGAGGAGAACATGCACAGTTGCTAAGCGATGTATGCGGTTTAATGTCAAAGCTTGTCGTATATAAGCCACCTACCGGTCAGAAGAGTAATTATACGAATTCATGCAAGGCTACTGTAGGTCTCTTCATTCAGATTGAGCCAGACTACTAGATACACAATTATACGCAGTTTACAGTCGCCCGTCTGTTGCCAGCACGATGGGGCGATTGCAACGTGATTGTCGATGTGAAGAAATCTGCTACTATCTTGTCTGCTCTGACCGGTAGGTGGCTCATTTATGATAATCTGCGACATTAATCCGTGCTCATCACTTAGCGACTGTGCATATCTCCCTTCGCTGCCAACGCTCAAATGTAAATTGCGCATACTAATAGCCCTGTCCGCCCCTTTCGTGGTTTTAATCTGTATACACGTACACACCCAAAGTAAAAAAACATGATATAAATGAACCATATATTTAACATGTACATATTTTTTATTACATGAATATAATACATTGTTTTAGTAGCAATATAAATACATTGACATAAAATATTGACTTGCAAAATTACAGAGAGACGATAAATATAATTAAGAGAAATAACATAAAAATACATCGTAAGACGATCACACAGAAACAGTAGTAACTGTTTTAAGCTAAAACAATACAAACGTTTTCCTCCGAGAGGCCGCGATTAGAGGCCGAGGCTAACTTCGGACAATCGCTGGTCGACTGCTCTGACAGCAGTATTGTCGCGATCGTCGGCGTCAGGCCGTTGGTACAAAATTTGTAATATTTGGTAATTATTAGTGATGGGCAGAGGAAACTTTCAATTTCCGGAAACTTTCCAATTTTGGAAACATTCCGGGAGAACATAAATATGGTTTTGGAAAGTTTCCCACCAATATTTCCCGGAAACATTACCTGAAACATTCTAACATTTTTGAATTTGGCGCCAATAACTGACAGTTTTCTTGACATCTCCCATTTGATAAAAATCTAGAAATAATCAGAACAATTGTTTAGAATTTAGAACTACAGAACTATTCAAAAAAATGTTTTGTTTGTAATTTGGATTGCTGGGTTAGGAACATAATCAGATAAGAACTTTGTTATTTTTGTTAATATCGATTTTGTGATAAAATATAATTTGTCTACAGAAAATACCAAGAGCAAAATCTTCTGTATGGAACAGTTTTGAAACTGTACAGAGAAACAATCGAGAATTAGCACAATATATTTACTGCAAAAAATATATACTAGGATAAATGCGACCAAAATGTCCGGCCATTTGACCACTTGCAAGCGCGCTCCACAAAACATGAGAAAACACTTCGGTCACAGAACAAAAAATATGTGAAACTACGTCTATTAATTCGGCAAGTACTACTAATGTAAACATGAAAATTGATGATTTTATCAATACGATGAAAATCAGAGAGCAAAACCAATTGGAGCGAGTGTTTGCAAAAGCTTTATATTTAAGTTGCTCTCCTTTTTAGAATTGTCGAAAATTTATAGTTGACATCAGCATTACTCGACTGAATATGAAAAAGTGACAAATGTAGTAAAGAAAAAAATTGGCAGAACATATGTGTTACAAAATAACACATATTCTGTGAATATGCCAACAAAGACACTTCGTACCTATTTATAATTTACTATTATTCAAAGACCATCATTTTATTGGCATATAAATTGCACAGTATGTACCAGTATAAAAAAAATCTAATTTGAAAGTGAATATCTTAAACATGGCAGAGCAAAAAAAAATCATATAATCATTGTCTACTAAATTTGACTGCATTATGAACATATTTTAATTTATACCATTTTTAATGGTCATTTTTTGAAACCCCTAATTAGTTGTATGAAAACTTTGTAATTATAGGAAGGAATATCCTTTTGTCGTAATTTTCTATTTTTTTTTTTTGTCCAAAACCAAATTATTTACAAAAAATGTGTGACCGTGTCTGTTTAGTTTGGAGATACAGTGCATATATTTTTTTTAGAACATTAACTTAAGACAACAATTATTCGGAAAAAAAATATTTAAAGAAATATGAACGGTTAATTAATTACAGCCTTCAGAACAAATAAATAAATAAAGAAATATTTATATTATCTATTGCGGTTGACAACTCAATTAATATTTGATATATCCAAAATCTCGAGGGGCCGCTGATGAAATCTTCGTACGTTTGACTTGAAATCTCACTTGCAATCATTGAAATCGTATTAAAACCTTGAAATCCCATTGAAATCCCAGAAATCCCATTGAAATCCCTGAAGTCTCATTGAAATCCTTGAAATCTTATGTAACAGTACACGTCTCGTTTCTGTTCCAAGCAGAGTAGAAATCACCTTTGGTGCGTGCCATAGAAAAGAGGGCACAACAATCACTAATGCTTGCCTTAACAGTTTAGCGACACTCCATTTCTTATTAGAATTTATGGTAATTAATAAATAACTGATATAAATTTTATTGCGCATGGCAAAATTCTGTTAGAAATCGCGATCGGAAAATACTGTCTCTTGGTTTTGTATCTCGTCCAGAGCAGACGTAAATTTTAAGTCATTTAAATTTCAATCGACTTTGATGGATATGAAGGTAAGATAATCTTGCTTTATTTCATATCATGGCTAATTTTAGTAATTTCCGGGTTTGTTTTAGATGTTCTTGGTTGTAAATGAAATGAACTGAAATAACTAAATTGAAATAAATAAAATAAAGAAATAAATGAATGAAAAATTAAATAAATAACTAGTTGTGCTGAAATAAGCATACCGAAGTTTTATTGAAATTTTGTTGAAACTCTGCTGGAATTTTGCCGTAATATTGTTGCAAGTTAAACTTTGCTGAAATGTAACTGAAATTTTGGTAGACCGCACCGTATCTAGACTTTTACCTCTGAATTGAGTTGAATATCGCTTTTGTGGAAATTAGAAGAGGAAGAATTCATTTAATTTCCCTGAATGCAAGCCATTTTTTAAGTACCTGCGCTTCGTTTTTATACTTCGCTGGAATTTCATTTTTTGTATTTATATGCGTTTACATGGTAGAGGGCTCTATAATAGCGGCATCGATCAGATGTCACTTAGTCCGAACTGATGTAGTCCATGGACAAGGTTATGTCACCAATTAACTATATGGAATGAAATAATTGAAATACTAACAACTTTCCTTAAGGAGAATATGTTTAATGGATGGTTGGCAATATGGTATTGGAATGATTGTCCCATTGGTACCAGGAGTAAATTTTAATAACAGTCACCAACCTTTTGCAGTCTGTAAAAGATAAGTACTAGTGTTTATTTTTGTTATACTGCTTCAGTACGTGATGTTACAAAGCCCAAACGAATGTTTTGCAAACTTCTTGCAGGATATTATTTTGTAGTGTACATTTGCTAAATTCCGAGTTAAAATACAAAACCTTGAGTGCGTGATACTTTTCAGTATTTAGTTATATACATTTTGTGTCATTTAGATAGTTATCTAAATGTTTTAATCAGACTTGAAGTCTGTTGGCTTTGGGCCATTATATAGTGTTTTAGCATAGGCCAAGTAATGTTAGTATCTTTTGGGCGTGTGTCCTTGGCGGGTGCCACATTTTAAATAGTTTTATGCCCTTGCACACCTGTGCATTTATCTTTTTGTACCTTAAGTACAGTGTAGGGCTTGTGTCCTTAGCATGTGTCGCTGTTTATATTTAATGGTAGTATCTTAAATTGGTATATTTTGTCGTGTACTCGTACGACGTATTATGATATGGTTTAGCTTATAGGTTTTGATTTAATTATTAAATTTTAGTGCATATTTTGAGTGTCTATATTTATCTAAACTTTGTCTCAATGAGAAAGCTTTTTTATTAGCGTATAGTTGTATGGCTAATACTTACCTTACCTCATACGCTGCCTGCAATAGTGTAATTTTTTTAGATTTTATTTGCTCACTTTATCTTATTATTTAAGGTTGCTTGTAACTTCCTAAAAGTCAAGTGGCATTGTTAGCGATTTTGCAGAGCAAATTTGCTTTAGTTTTTCTTAGATTTTACTGCCTTGAGTTATCTTATTGTTAATATTACACTTGTAACTTCCTCAAAGTAACAAGTGGTGTAGTTAGTGTATTGATCAGATGAGATCTGATAAATTATTGCTAGATGGTCTCGCACCATCCTTAACAATCGATGTTAATTTTATTCGTGTGGTTACACTAGAACTTACGTCTACTGATGAAACTAAGCACATATTAGTTTATCTACATCTTTTCTCTGAGTTAGGACATTAAGAATCCACCCTTAGGATCTTATTGCTCCATGTAAGTCCTATGTTGTACAAGGTATTGCTTATCCTAGTGATAATTAGTTGGACCTTTTGTCTGCGCGACACCCAGTAACTACTACGGGTAACTTAACATTTGATATTTTAATATCGGTGGATGTGACCTAGAGGTGGAATCTTTCAACAATGTTTCTAACGAAGATATAAATTATATAGAAGTTGCAAAAACTGACATTTCAGATATAATTAAAAAAGAAAATTATAAAGAATATTTTGGAGAATTTGAAAATTGACAAAAAAAAATTAAAATTTTTTAGGCTACAGAAAAACTATTTTAAATATAGTAAAAGATATGACATCAAATACCGTAACAGAGGACGACAACAGCAATAATATAAAAACAAACAAAAAATCACATGATGACTATAGTTCAACTAGTACCGAGACTAGTACTAACCAAGAAATAAATGTTAGTAAAGAATTTATTACTATAAAATCTTTATTAAAAAAATATATAGAAGAAAACCATTTTGAAAGAAAATTTGAAAAAGTTTCAGAAATTAATTTGATATATGAATTTAATAAAGATGGGTCTAATCTAATATGTAAAATTAAATGTATTTTGTGATACTACAATATCATCAAAAAAAATTAAGAATAGGTGGATTATGAGCAATTTACACAGGCATTTAAGTAATTATGAAAATAAAGAAACTATTCAGACAAAAAAAGGAGAAAAAATAAGGATAAAATTCATACCATTTCAAATTATTTTATAAAATAAAGGAAAAAAATAACGGTGTAAATGAACAACAATCCAATAATTCTGAAGTAACACCAATAATTGAATACTTACCTACTGTAGAAAATAATGAAAATGTTCCATTATCGTCCCATGGATTAAATTACAAAAAAGATAATCCTAGTCAAAAAGCAGAATCATTCACATACCAAACCAGTTTAAATGAAATTAGGCGTCAGTTTTTTGAAGAAATTGCTTCCAATGCATATGTAAATTATGGCTCAACCACTAATTGACAGCGCTCCATCATTTTGTTTAGCTATATTTGGTACAAATAGTAGATTTATGTACATATTTAGATGTTCAAAAAAGGTGGAGTATAATGAAGGCAGATGGAGACAGCCGTTTGCTAAAATCAATGAGGATTGAATCCCAATTAGGAACTTCATCAATTTGGGAGTGGTTTAATTGTAATATAAATATGGAAAATATATGTATTCCAGGAAACGATACATATATTAACAAAACTTAAAACTAGACTAACGAAAGTGTCAATATTCTTATCTATTGGCAACAAGGTTATATCGTCTAGTCACATTCTTTACTTAATTAGAAATGTATCTAAGGATCAACATTTGTTAGTTGAAAACGATCTCTACTCCAGCGATAAAATTAATTTCAGATCTGTTGAAAAAATTTGTTCACAATTAGTGATTAATTTGTTGCAAAAACAAGTACCTGAACGTGAAGCAACAATTCTATATCTAAAGATGATAAACAATATTAAGAGTTCGTTTTTAAGCAAAACCTTAGGTGTAACTGATAGACTATACTTATTATGGCACACGGTGTTTTTATTACGAATATGGCGTAACTGGATACATTCTCACAGTGAGTTTACCCTTATTGATAATTTTATTAGCTTGAATGCTTATAGTTCAATAGAATTAAATGCTCACGCCTTAATTGTATTAATTCAAAACTTTAAAAATCACCCACAAATTTTCAGTTCTAATATCTTTGTTCCTTGGTTAATGTCGAGCCAACCGTGTGAACAATTATTGAGAGCAACTAGATCAATGACAACGACTTTTTCTACTGTAGTAAATTTTACAATATTGGATTTAATTAGCAGGATAAGTAAAATTCAATTTTTACAAAATGCTACAAATGACTTACAAACTGATTTTTTGCTTTCCACGTGAAGATAATAACCGTCTTGGAGGCAAAGGTCAAGCAGTTTCATTTGAGTCATTAGATAATAATGAAATTGAAAAAATCGTAATGAAAGCACTAAGTGCTGCTAAAAAAGATGCCTATAAATTAGGTATCAGTATTGTAACTTCAGAATATGTAAATAACATATTATTGCATGATATATCAACATTAAGTAACACTGAACTGGAAAAAGATGAATCTGTTTCGAATGAGCTTTTGGACTCCAACATAACTAGTGTAGAGGATAATTCTGAGGAAATATCCTTAGACGTAGCTGATGACGAATTAATGTCTTTGTTGAAATTTAAAGAAAAATTTCTTTTAAAGAATTATGAAGTGACAACAGATTCTGACGAATATTTTAAAATAGTCCTTACATTAAAATATATTTTGAACATGATACACCAATGATAGTTAAAAAATCAAGTTTTTGCTGGTTATTTGCAAATGAAACAAAAATTAAGCAGCGATAGACTTCTTTGTGTTCGACAACAAAATTTTCTTTTAGGGTAAAATCCCAAGAATAACATTGTTCCAGAAGTAAAGGATTCAATAGAAATCGGTGATTGGTGTGTATTTAGAAAAAATGAAAAATTATTAGTTCGTTTAATTTTAGCATTTAAATATTTAAATGTTAGGGAAAAAAAAGAATACTCATTGCCAAATGTTTACATAAATCATAAAAATAAAGATGCATGCATCGGATGCTTGAGTAATTATGGTACAGTATCGCAAAAGATGAAATACTAAAAATATGTATTTCTGATTTTATTGATTTAAAGAATTATCTTACCATTCCTGAACCTAACAAAAATTGTATTAACGATACGATTGAAATTAAGTTACAAGAAAACTCAGTATCGGCCATCAATCAATTAATGCCTAATCCGAATAACACCGAAAAAATGCTGTCAGATTCTGAAACAGTGACTAGTTCAAATTCTGAAAATGCCTTTTCATTAGTGGATACTTCAGATGACTTATCCCTAAGCGAGTCCCTAAGCTCTGACGATTCCTCACTGAATAATGTAAAAACGTAGGTTGACATAATTTAATTTTATAAAAACTGGTATGTGGGAAGAGTTACAGGAAAAGAAAAAGATAAATTTATAATCAAATTTTTAAAAGAAAATTTACAGGAATATGTGTGGCCTAAAATAGAAGATGTTCAATCGGTAGAAGAAAAATTTATATTTTATGGACCAATTAAATTAATTGGCAACGGACCATTCACCATTTCTAGAGTAGATTTAATGAATATTAATAAAATATATAAGATTGAAACGTTCCTTTAAATAGAACATGTAGCTAACAATGTGCAAATTAATGTAGGTAAGGTAAAGTCACCAATAATGGACATAGCTGCTTGTGAGATTCATTTTTCAATTTTTTAAAACAAGCCAATTACAGCTTTCTTTGACAAATTAAACAGTCTGGCACCACTGTCTAGCTTCGTTGTTAACGCGGTACGTCTCCCGCGTCTTTAGACATAACCTCTTTCGAACAGTGCTAGTTTTAAGTTGATGGTACACTGTTTTGATTGTTTTCAGAAATGATTATTACAAGAAAATTAACAAGTACTGACTTTCTCCCTTTTCAATGTCTTGGTTTTAATAATAACCAAAATATGTTAATTACCCTCAAAGAGTTTAGTTCATTTTATTTAGCTTTCAGCAGAATTCTTGTTGAATAATGATTTTAAGGTTAGATAAAGGGATGTCATCCTTAGGAACATTAAACGATTAATGTACCTATATGGACATGGCATGTTCACTTTAGGGATAACTGAGTTTTAACTTGTTTTGTGATTGATACAATGTTATTTTAATGCTATTTGTGTGGCTATAAGTACCATTAGTATATGAAGGTAGGAACCTATGTTGGACATACCATGTCCACTTTGGGTACCGAAAACTGTCCACGATGGGTTTGTGCAGAAAAATATTTTGCAATTTCTTTTCCTTGTTTCTAGGTATGGTTAAGGTTAAAAAAATTCTAAAATACTCGGAAGAAAGCATGACAAATGTTTTATCAGACGTCAGAAGCGGAATGTCATATAGAGCTGCGTCTATAAAACAAGGCATTCCCTGAATAACCCTTATGCGGAAACATAAGAGAAACTTACCCGCTAAAACTAAAAAAGGGTCCTACAACAGCATTTAGTGAAGAGCAAGAGAACATGTTAGTTTACTGGATCATTGCTATGTCAAAAGCTGGTTTTCCTGTTTCTAAAGAAACACTTATGTATAGCGTTAAAAAACTTTTTTTCATACAATGAAAACTATATGGCGACAAAAAGTGCAAGATTTTAGGATGCAGAATGAAGGAAAACAGGTAGACAAAGTAGAGTTCCCAAAAGTATTATGAGATGTTTTACCTTATGTTACGCCAAAAATAATAAAAAATGGATTCAAGAAATGTGGGTTGGTTCCTTGGAATCCCAAACAAGTTAAGCTTCCATCCCCATCTAATAATACTCCGAAGAATGAAAATTCATACGTCAAACAATTTGAAACTGCAAATATTCCTTAAATTATTAGAAAAACAAATTGGAGAAGAGAAAGTTCAGGATTTTAAAGAAACTAAAGAAAATTGGGAAGATGCAATAGAAGATAAATCATTATATGAACTTTGGGAAAAAGCTAAGTTGAAAGTAAATCCAGAAAAAATCAATAACGAGACAGAAGAATCATAACAAAAAAACAAAAGTTCGAAGTCGTAATACTGATGAATTACACAAGCAATTTACACCAGTGAAGCAGATTTATCAAAACGTAGAGTCTCTCCATTCCAAGCACACTCCTCAAACGCCACCAAGTCTTTCATCCACCTCAACCGGAATAACAGAATCTGATGTTGAAATCACAGAATTATATTTATATACCAACACCACTTAAAAAAAACTTAACCTGGCCACTAGGTCCCAAAGATCCTAAAAAAAGAAGAGCAAAAGTAAAAATACCCGCTGTTCTAACTTCACCTCAAATGATTCAATATATACAAAAAAAAGAGGAACTAAAAAAGAAAACGGAAGAAGAAAAATAAAAAAGGAAGCAGTTACGTGAAGCTAAAAAACTTGCTACAGAAGAAAAAAGAAAGTGGTTGGAGAAGAAAAAAAGAAACGTAAAAGACAGCTATCCAATTCCAGTGAATCACGTATCTCAATGGATGATATATCAATGACTCTGAAATGGAGCAAATTAATGACAGTGATCCTAATGAAGAAAAAATGGAAGATATAAGAGATGTTAGTAAAGATAAGTTAAAAAAGGGTGATTTCATATTAGTGAAATTTATAGGGGAAACGAAATACAACTGAATATGTTTACTTATGCGTAGTACAAAATTTAGATGATTTAAATGACGACATGTTACAAGTGATGGGTTTAAAGAGCGTTGATAGCTCTAACAAAGAAATCGTGGTAGATGAAAAAGATGTTTCAAATATTACTTTTAATCAAATTCTCGGCACTCTTCCAAACCCGGAAATATCAATGAAAGGGGAAAGATTTAGATATATTTTTAAACATCCATTAAATGTTAAAGAGAAAATATAATGTAATAATACTTCAAAAGAAAAATGTTTTTTGCATGTTCTAACGTTCTTTAAATTTTTTTTTTTGAATGTCATCGTTTCCATTAATTTTCTTTTTTCTCTCCATCTTTCACCTTGTTTTATGCTGGTATTAATGGTGTTCACTATTGGTGGGTCCACTAGTGGACCAACATGAAAATGCTATGTTCATTCTGGGGGTTCCCCATTGGTTTGGTATTTTTTAAATTTTTTAGTAAATAATTAATATTCAAAATTGAATATTTTTCCTTAAAAATAGACCTTGAGGTTATGCAGTACCATGCTCAAAATGTTTTTAGTACCGATTACTAAGCTATCACAATAAAATATATTCTTAACATGTTCACCTTTGGTGATCTTATCTTATATAATTTTAATATTAGAAATATTTTTTCTGTTTTCTAGTCATAGAGTGACTCATTATTTGTTTAGTACTTATATTACCCAGCCTATACAGGGTTGTAGAAGTATGAGTACAATTATTTTAACTGGTGATATATTGAATTAAACGGAACAAAAATGTCTTATATAATAGGTGTCGAAAATTGAATGGTAATGCTAGAAAAAAATTATTCACTTTGATTTTTTAAATTTAATTACTCGAAAAGTAATAGAAACTGTGTTCCAAAATTTTAAGGGAAGACGCAGTTCGAAGAGACAAATAAAAAAGGTTAATACGACTTTTTTTTTGTCCGGCGAAGGGTTTCGGAGAAAAAAATTGTATGCATTTTATATTTATTCATTTATTCTTAAATATATCATACACACAATTTTTTTCACCGGAAAAAATATTCGTGGGTCATTCTACAATAAGAGGTTTTGAGTCCATAGGGGATGCGGCCAGGGGGAAAAGTTGAAGTTTTTTGATTAAACACATATATTAGGATTTTAGTCCCTTTTATGTACACATTCACGTAAGGGCGTCACTTTATACATATTTAGTTACTTTTTAGAAGACCAGGGTAAATACATCGGGTAGAGACATCAAGATCAGGGTAGATACTTTTTTGACCAGGGGGAGAGACTTTGACGTAATAAAACAATGAATAAAATCAACTTTTATTAAACATTGTACTTAACTTATAATCAGAGATCATTTTTGTATTACAGCCATTCTTTAAATCTAAAACTAGAGCTTCTTTAGAGTCTGTGACAAAAAATATCAGTCAATTAACATGAATCATCAAGTTTATAATTTTCCTCTTCATTATTTCATAGCTTGCTTTGACTTTTCGTTTAGTTTCCATCAATCGTACTTTTCCAAATTTTCTCAAAGGTTTCATATTTTTTTCGTTCTGTAGTATGCCATATTTATTTACCAATTTCCCACTTATAATTCGATTAAAAATTCGTTTTTCCTTTTCATTTGGAAGAGCAAAATAATTTTCTCTCAATTGTTGATTGAGTACTTCTGCAAACAGTAATTTTTTCTTTATTGTGTCTCTGGCAATTGGAGAATTCATCACTTGTTCTACTTTTGCTGTTAGGTGTAAGTTTTTCAGGCTTTTGTAATCTTTGTAATCTTGTTTTGTAACGTGCTAATTTAGTCTTTAGATTATTTATTATTTCATCTTTTTTTTATTAATTAAATATCTTTGTCTTCTAGCTCGGTCTGATTTAATTTTAGCAGCTATAACTCTTCTATCAAAAGTCCCTTGCGGCATTTGAGCATCATCATCCGAAATAGATGGAGTTACCGGGACATTAGTAACATTTTGAAGGGCAAGTCGTTGCCTACGATCTCTTGCTTTCTTTTTCCATTTCTTTCGTGCCTTACGTTGCTCTCTAGGAGTCATTTGGTCGACAGTTTTATTATTCCTCTCCTTCTTTTTTAAATATTTTTCCTTATCTTTTTGTTTTACCAGTCATTCATACTTTTCTGGATCATTTTTAATCCTTTGATATCGTAATCTCTTGCTTGACGCTTCTTCTCTAATCGTTCTTCACGTGTTAACTTTTTGCGTGGTGCCATGATCTTTAAATAAAAAAAAGATCATTAAGACCAGATCATAAACAAAGAAATTATCCGCGAACACACATAAAAAAAATGACTGATGAACTGAGAACCTTCTTTATTTTTTTACCATCCTCCTTTTCTTTTACCATAATCATTTAAAACGCTTCTTGAGAACGTTGATAGAAATTAGCTATATCTGAATTAGTTTGCACAAACATCTTATGATCCACCTTATCTCCCCTGGTCAGTGAGTATCTCCCCTGGTAGTTATCTTGCCAGGGGAAATACGGCAGAGGAGAGACGTTTTCGTGACAAATTTAACATTTTTAACTGACATAAGTTAATATTGGCTTAATAATATATCATACCTCAACTATTATAGTATTGTTGAATTAAGGCAGTAAATGCAAATAGGTGAATTAATAAATTTTACGACTTACCAGTGGAGAGACACAATAACCTTACAAAACCACTGCACCGCACTGTCCTCGTAGCGCCAACTAACAAATGACAGCGATTTAACGGCTCGTGTGTTTTAGTATTACTAACTTCACGTTGATACGCGTCCTTGTACGCCATTTTGAATATGGTCGTCTAATATTTCTGTTTATATTAACGGACCAAAATTCGCCAGGGTAGATACGCAAAAAAAGCGGGACAAAAATGAAGTTCGAAAATTATTGATAATAAACAAATATTGTTGTATTTTACCTTTTATAATACTTAAGTATACTTCTTTAAATTCATGCTAAATATACTTTAATTTGGCAACTGCGACAAAAAAGGTAATTACTGTCTGCATGTTTAACTAAAAACGTCAAGGGGACAGGCCAGGGTAGAGACTTTTTTCAGATTTAAATATGGAATATCAGGAAAATGTACTTTAATTGGGCATTTAATCATAATAGCTATTTATAAAAACATTAAGATGCGGTGATTTATTGCATAAACTGACAACACGTAGAATAAAAAAGCTATTTTATATTGATTGCCATACGCATTACCTCTTATTGTAGAATGACCCTCGTATTAGACCTTTTTTTACTTGCCACTTCGAAATACATTTTCTCTTAAAATTTTTGAACAAATTTACTATTATTTTTCGAGTATGAAAAATCAGTTAAATTATTTTTTCTGCCAAAACTATTCAATTTTCGACACCCATTGTATAAGACTGTTTTTTTCTTTTTAGTCCAATACATATATTACCGTTAACATAATTGTACTTATTTTTTAACACTCATATATATTTTGTAAATTGTAAAAAACATTCTTTTTATTTCGCAAACAGCAAGAAATTAAATGCTTATATATTTGTTTATGTTGTGTTCTCATATTTTATATAGTATCAAAATTAATACATTTTTAAATTTGTTATATAAGTTGTCTAAAAAATGTTACTTTACATTAGTATTTTATAGTAGCCATAAATGTATTCTAACTATTATAAACTTGTATTTGTTTCTTTCTAGATTATTGATTCTGAATCTAATAATGAATTAAAATTAAATAAATGATATTTTACTATGTCTCAAAATTCTCAGGAGTGTTGTTTCAAACATTCCTTATTTTTAAAATTTTAATAAATCTCCAATAATTATTTATTTTGCGCAATGACTTAGTAATAACTCAAATTTCAAATTTTTAATACTGTTAATATCCTTTTAATTAATTTAGAAATCTTGAAAGATTTCCTGAAATCCATTGAAAACTCGAGAAATCACTTGAAATCCATTGAAATCTCGAGAAATCGTTTGACATCTTCTTGAATTCTCTTAAAAATTCCCTGAACTCTTCTGAAATCTCTTGTAATCCTTTGAAATCTTTTGAATAGTTATGAAATCTGCAATTTTTATTAGAAATCTTTGAAATCCGATAAAAATATTTAAAGATTTCAAAAATCTTGAAATCCTCGTACGTTTTTTCGTCAGCGGATCGCCCCTCGCAAAATCTTTCCTCTGAAAATGTCTACATTTTGTCATCAATCATTTTCCAAAAATTTTTAATACCTTGTAAAATATCTGGATGAGCATGCACGTTTTTGAACGTAATTTTGAAATTTTAAAACAAAAAATTATGAGAAAATGGCAGTGTATGAAAAAAGCTGTATCTTATCGACACCTAAAAGTTTATTTACATAGGAATGATTATTTTCCGAAATATAACGGAAAAATCCTCAAAACTGTTCAATGTGTTATTGTAATGTTTTTTAAAATCTGCAAGATTTTTTTTTTTGTAAAACTCCATAATACACATTCATTTACCAATTCACGTTTACGTGAGATCAATCCCAACTGCTGGCTTTATTGATATCCTCGCACAGTAGCTGCAGACTGATTCGGTCTGCAGCATTAAATAAATAGCTGCATCGTCCGTGGGGATGTGCATTAGGGTGGGCCGAAAACGCATTAAAAAATTCAAACACATTATTTTATATTCTGATAGTCCAATAATGGTACCTTATGAGTCTCATGAACTCCCTAAAAGATTGTTTAAAACAAAGTATTCCTTGAGGGGGCGCAGTCACTTTGAAATTTATTATCATAATATGTAGTGATTCTTTTTATTTTTTTGAGCACTTTGCTTATTACAATATAAATCAATAGTAATAACCGAGGTAATAACCCAAAACTCATCATGGGGAGGTAGCTGCGTATCGAGTTCCACCCGTCCCAATAACCAACCACCCACCCATGTGGGATTTTACGGCTTATAATCCATTTTCGAATCAAATTTAGGCATCTTATTGCGGGATGCTATTCGAGATCTAATAAAACCGTCTCTAGCTGTGAACCCACAAACAGCAGCTGAAGCTTCTGTAACTAGTTTTACTCCCCGTTCTACACTTCGCGTGTGGCACGGAAAACGTGGAAACTGCAAGGCCTCAATTTTTTCTGTGGCAACCATATCATGTAGTTCTTCATCAGCCAAGGTTGTAATGATAGGTGGTTCTGTTACTACTATATCATGCCATTCAATCATATCTACGTAATCCTCAACTAAAATTTAGCTGTGGTATTTTTAAACAATCTTACGTTTTCTGATTTATTTTTCCTGGCCTTAATAATTCTGCGCAGTCCCAATTCACGAATATGTTTTCGCTCATCAGTAATCATCGCCAATATAATATTCTCGGGATGTGCGAAGTACGCGTTTCTGTGTATGACAGGATCTATAATTTTCCGTAGATTGCGTAGAATTTTTAATCAATGTAAAGAGATGTCTTGTGCCGTCTTTACAGGATGGTTTGGCCTTAATCTCAAACCATGTCAGAGCATAAACCTTGACAATGTAGTCTGCTAATATTTGTTTTCGCTTGGATCCTCGGTAGCAACATATAAGCGTAGGATGCGGTTAGCAGCTGTTAACCAACGTGAATGACCTAATTTTCCAGGATTTTTTAAGGCTAGACTTTCTGAACATTGACCACTTATCACTGCTTTACAAATTTCCAATAGCGTTGGTCTGTACTGAGATCGGATATTGCTTCTATATCACTGGGGTTTTGGGCGTCTATTTTCTGATATTTCACAACTGGTCGATTTTCACATTCTGACATTTTGCCAATAGGTCCAGAGAAACATCGCGGTCCAGTTGTATGGCCGTCCAAATTCTGTAACAAACGGCGCAATGGCAACTCATTTGCATGCAACTGACACACTAGCCATTGCAATGGCCTATTCAAGGAAGTTTCAATAATTCTAATTACACCACCTTTTAAACCAGTGTTAACTGCTGTTCCATCACATACAATTGCCAAAATACTGTCCGATCTTATATTATTGTCTTGCAGAAATTTTAAAATTACCTGAGAAATATTAAGTGCTGAACCAGTTTCTGGAGACATATGCCCAAAATAAACAGACCCTGGCTCTGAAATAAGTGTGACGTGCTCTTCTGTTATAGTTTTTTCCTATAAGTTTTTTTTTTTAGGTATTTACCAAAGTTTAATCTTTGCGGCCATCAAAATAAAGACCCTGCAAAGATCGAGCTTCTTCAATTCCTTCGTTACACAATTTTTGACGGTGACAGTTTATTTGTCGTCTTATTTTATTTTTGTCTCTAACTTTAGACATATCCTCTGAAGTAATAAGACCCACATCTTTGAGTACAGCATTTGCAATAGCGGCAGCTGATCGAGATGATACTCCAGTTCTGTCGCAAGCCATTGATAGCGATGGCAGTTTAATCCTCATTTGCGACGGCCTACTTACTATTGGAAAATCAATATCAGCTTCATCAGCAGATGGAGATTCCGAAACCGATATTTTATCATAAACGGATGGTAGCACTTTTTGCTGTTTTTTTTACAGTGATTTCAATATCGGATGAATCGCTATTATTTTCTTCTACGAGCAATGGCCTTTTCGTAGTGGTAGCAGACTGTATTTGATGTTTCACAGCACGATCAATTTCCTTTTTCTTTTTGGCTCTGAATCCTTTAGAGTTTTTTTGTAATAGTCGCATCAACACAGCCGATAGCCATCTTTCTTAGACCTCTCTGGTCTGTGAGAAATGTTCTCTCGTCTTCAGGCACCCGTTTTACCTTTTCACATTTGCAATTTACAAAATTCGTGCACTTACAACATGAGATGTCAAAAAGACTCGTCTGCGCCTCCTCTATAAATTTGCGGAGTTTTTCTCTAAACGAAACATTTTCTTTTCGACCTATGCTCTTTTTAATATTCTGGCAATTGGCCCAGTAGCTCCGTAACATCTGAAGTATGCGGTCACGAGGAAGAGCTGGAATAGATGCTTTCGCCCATATTTTCTCCAATTCCTTGGCAACAATAAAGGAGATATCTGCTACAGTCGGTTCCTTGGAAGCATCGGTTGGTTTTAAATCATTCCGAACGTACTGATAATATTTCATAACGTCCTCGTAAGTTGGTAAAACACGGTCGCTTAACATCTCTGGGGAACCAAATATTGGACAGTTTTGATCACGTCTTGTTTTAATTTGCCGTGACGCCATATTTTATGTGAGGTTATAACAAGTATAAAATCAGTTCTTTTTTATTGCAATCAACACAAGTCACAATGTTAAACAAACACAAACAGTTTTCACATTAAAATAATGCTTTCATTTCTATTTAAAAGTACAAATTATAACAACACACTTGAAGCTCAGATGACAGACTGCTTTATAAAATAACCTCGATAATAACTCAAATAGATAGTGTGTAGGCATTAGAGGGGATTGCGCTGGCGCACAGCACGAATTACTATCAATGTCCTTGATGTTTTCGTAGTGTACGAAAGACGCTGGATACAAGTAAATACTAAATTAGAATAAAAATTCTTTTAGCTAATGGCGTTTCATATTAAAGAATTTTAGAATTCAAAACCTCTGCGACCCCTCAAAGACTTTTTGGAAATGAACCAATTTTTTTTTGGCTAATAAGACTAACTAGAGAAACATTTTTTTGGCTATCAGAAGTTGAAATATATAATCGATTTTTTTCGGCCCACCCTAATGTGCATGGTCATGAATAAGGTCCAATAATAAGATATCTTTAAAATTTATACAATTAGAAAAAATGCTTTGGTTCCTGTTTTTTTAATAAACTTCCAAATGAAATCACTATTACCATATTATCAATTTTGTTGTCATATTAAAAGTTTAATAATAAATGGAGCTTTTTAATAATTTCAAGGAATTTTTTAAGGACTGATTTTTCTAATAAAATTAATTCATAAATCAATTTGTATAATATATTCTTAATCTATATATATATATATATATTTGTTAATTTGTTTCTTTGTTTATATACCTCCATGTGTAATTTATTTATTTACTTATTTTTATTTTAGTATTTTACTTAATGCACTTAGTTTATACTATCACTATTTTATTGCCTTGTGTAAAACTTTGTTATTAACATCAATAGATTATGTCTATTTCCATTTCTATTATTGTAGAGTGTAATATAGTCTGTTCACTTAAACTTTGCAGTGGTGGGTTGGACTTAGTGAGCCCGATTTACAATGGGCAAAGTAGCAAGTGTATTCTAAACTGCTTATTTCCATGCGTATTAAATATATCATTGTGGGTTACTTATTTATTACCAGGTGTAAAAATATTTCAAGGCATTAGAATTAAGATAAATGCCTTTTAGGTTTATTGAATCAGTGGAAAAATATTTCAACAGAGTGTATATACGTAAATTTATTTACAATAATAACAAATGCCTTTTTATTGGTTAGCAGTGGAAACAAAATAACAAAAATAAAATTAACATGTTTTCTTTAAAGTTTTGAATAAGAAATTAAAATTACACCGAAATAATAACATCCTAATTTAATAAAAAAATTCGATTTAGCTAGAAGAAAACCAAACGTATTAAAAATTTCCGTTACTTTTTATTTTGTGGATCCATTAGAAATAATGTCAGAAAATAAAATAATTTTAAATTCTACCTGCTTTAAAGCGGATCAACTTTTTGCTGCACAATTTTCATACTTTTGCTTTAAACAACGTTATGTTTATCTCTATCTTAATATAATGCAATATGCTGCATTTTGAACTGATCTGTGTAAAAAAGTGACTAAAATATACACCATATTATACTCCGTTCATTCATATCAGCACATGAAAAACTGTTTACCTTTGTCGACCGTCAGTCTTGCGTACTTCTCTTAGGCGCGCGGTGCATTTTAAATGCACATAATGTATTTATATAATACCGCGCTCCTGTGCTAGAATTTTCTATGTGTTAAGTTGGAATAAGTTTAAATCCACAACAAAAATCCTCATTTCGTTGACATCTATCGACTGTTAAAATGTTCGCTATTAAAAATGAGTTACCTCGTATAAAAAAAAATAATTAAAAAAAAACAGTAAATCATTAAAACATCAAATAAGTACCTTACCGATTATTATTATAAAATCAACCAATAAGCAATATCAATAAAAGTAAATAATTTAATATAAACATTACACAACACATAACTTAAATTATTGTAAAAGTAAAATTACACATATAACGTGCAAACGCCCGATGCCTATGAAGTAAAATAAATAATGAAAATTGAATTAACCGCTATCGGAACTTTGCACTTGTGTATATCTGCCTGCCATCTGCACCAATCATCGGCACGCATTTTGTCCCCTATCCTGGCTAACGCTTATGTGAACAGACTATAGTCATATTTTCTTATCATTGTACACAAACTGTAGACACGCATTTTGAGCAAGTTGAGACTTATTTTTATACTAACTGTTAAGAAACTATAATACACTCCTGTACAATAATCTATCGGTGGATAAAAAAAGATACTCGACTAACATATATTTTGTTTTGTCTGGTATGAATTTAAACACATAAACATTTTAACTTCATGTACAATAATCTTAGTTTACCATTTACATGTACTTCCAATTTAAGTTCGAAGTCAATAATTATTAATTATAACTAGGACTTTTGTTAACTCTTTTTGTGGTATCTGAACTCAGCTGTAAGTATACTATTAATATTAATATAGTGTAACATTTCATGTACTTGTATTTCTCACATTTTGGATAATATAGGTCAGATATTAATTGGTTGGAACCACTAAATTGTGCGTTTGTTTTGTCTTGTGGTATGAATTTAAACATATAAAAATTTTAACTTCAATATACAACAATCTTAGTTTATTATTTACATGTACTTCCAATTTAAGTTCGAAGTCAATAGTTATTAATTATAACTAGGCCTTTTGTTAACTCTTTTTGTGGTATCTGAACTCAACTATTAATATTAATATAGTCTAACATTTCATATACTAGTATTTCCCACATTTTGGATAATAGTCAGATATTAATTGGTTGGAGACCACTAAATTGTGTGTTGGAGTTTTGGAGTTGGTTATACAATGGAAATTTTCTAGCTATTTGGAAATTTACCAGTCTCAAACGACTGAATCGATAAATGGCATACTCCATTTTAATATTACATAATCATTGTTACTACCCATAGTTTTTAAATTTAGTTTGCTAATGCCCGGTTTTTTTATGCATAGTTAGCAAAATTATCCGTCAGTGTGAAATGTGTGAATTCCATTGGCCGAGTAGTCACTAACTGAGGGGTAATTTAGCCAACTAAGCATTGATATACCAGCCCTAGAAGTTCTCATATCACCCTCAGATGCAAATATCAGTAATAGGTTTACAACAGACCCATAATGATTATTGATTACATAATTTTTTCTGCTCCGCCATTCTTAAGATATTCGCAGTTACAAAGAAAATGATGGAATTAGAACTGTTTCACACAATATATTAAACTAGATACAATTTCCACCCAAATAATAACTGCATAAATGCAGTCTAATACCTTTTATATTTTGCAATCTAACACAGGGGCAGAAATCTTAGGAATTAGAACATTTAGAATCTCTCCACATATTGATCAAATTTTTTCTAAAATATGAATTTGTTGATACCTTGTCTGCCATTCTGTTTTGGGAATTTTACTTAAAAAACTGATTCAACTCGACTCAAATATTGAAAAATTCGGGTAATTCTTTACAACAGCCACTTCTATATTTTTCGTGTTTTTTTTTGTACACACGCGTAAAGTGTCTCTATAGAAGACATTTGCTGCAAAGGAAATGTTGCGCAAATGTATTTCGTATTTTCACACTGTTTGGGGCAAGGGAAATAAGTGATTGTGTCGTGTTATCATTCACATAATAGATAAATGTCAGACTTGAATAGAATAAATTAAAGGGCAAGGGAAAGATATTTACAATATCGTATTTTCGTACTATGTTTTGGGGCAAGGGAAATACATAGATGTTAATAGTTACTTTGTACCTGCGCTGTCAACCCATAAGAAGTCGTATAAAGCAGATATAGAATGTATATGTAAGTTAAACGCGCCATATGAGGGTTATCGTAAATTCCACCAAACGCATTGAAAAATTTTATTATTTTTTTTGTGGCATTTCCCATCATAAGCTCAACATATAATTATGTGGGATGTATTCCTAACATGACGGAGCATCGTACTGTGTATTTGTTTTTTTCGTCAGACAGAAGTGGCTGTTGTAAAGAATGACCAAAATTTGTACTATTAACTAACCCGTTAAAATTTTAAAAGTACTTACTACTAAAGCAAGTTTTTACCTGGATTACTTTAAGCAGACCATGTGTTCAAGGTTACACACAAAATTATCTTGTTACATTTTTTGTTACCTATTTGTATATTCTGTCTTCATACTAGATTAGCCCATTACATGACTCTTAATGATCCATTGTACCATGTAAACATACTGGAAAAAATAAAACAATTTTTATGTTAAAACTAAAACACACCCCGCCATTTTCCACGGTATCACCTCAGCACATATACTTATTAATAAGTATATGCCTCAGCAACACAGCACAGAACACAGAAGACTCAGAAGAGAAAAAGGAAAGAAAGGCAAACCAATAGGAGGATAAAAGCAGCTGTGACGTTCCTATCTTATAGCGCCTCTACTTCGATGGCAAGAACTAAATATACTTAGGAAATTAATCAGAGATCTTCCTATGATAATAAATTATGCATTTATAAGGTCCGGCTTTTCCATTTCCTATACATTTATTTAATTAATAAATTCCGAGGTAACAATTACTAAAATAATATTAATTATTGTTTCCATGGAATTTATCTAAGTACTAAATAAATTTAAGAAAAAATGAAAAACCAGCCCTTAAAATGTAAATGACAAAACAAATTAAAAAATGCGTCTTCGCCTTTTAATATGTAATTTCAAAATAAGAGTAGAAGGGAATATAAACAGCATTTTAGTTCATATTATTTCTTGCCGAATCACATTGTAACAATTACATTATAATTAATATTGTTATGGCTAAATGACAAATATTCTAACAAATTGAATTAAAATATATTAATAAACTTTAGTCAAACGAACTACCAAAAAGACTATTACTTTATCTTAAAATAAGTATCACAATATTAAATATGTAGATATCTTTTGATAAAATTCTCTCGGTAAAATTAAAACGGTTGGTAGGCTTTTTTTAATGTAACTAAATAATTATTACTAAAAACAGTAGCATCAGAAGTCAATAATGAATTTCATAATTATCAAGACAAAAATTATCATTTGCTTTGCAGGTATATAAAAAAAGAAAATAATTGATCTAAAGAGAAAAAATCAATTCCATAATAATGAAATAAATCATAAAAACAGTTCGAAAAATAAATATTATATAGGTACATCCTGAAAAAAAAAGTAATACTCTAAATTATTTCATTACTGTGTGCAGACTAGCTGCACTGTTCTAATGTCAAACAACATAATATCAAAAATCATAAAATGAACTGAAAATATAACAAAATTAAATTATAAATAAATTTCTTATAGAGTGGTTCCTTGGGTATGACTGCTTGCGTAAGATTGTAGGCATGAAACAAAATATATATATATCGACGCTTAACAAACAATACCTCATATCTTCATTTTTGCGAGAACTTGATTTAAGATTTTAAATTGATATCCACTCCTATGTCCAACAGTTCCCAATAGCTTGTATCTCCAAAATTAATACTGATACTTAAAACTTACTTAAATGAATACCTCGTTAGTTTTTTGTTTCCTGTAAAATTTCTAATTTGGAGATAAGAGGTATTGTTTCTTGGGCATCAATATGAAGATTAGTCATAATCAGGATGGTAGTCACAGCCAGGTAAATACTCAAAATTTAGTGCAGAATTTAAACAAAAATAAGTCGAAAAATATTGAAAGAACAAAAAAAATAAAAAAATTAAGTAGCTTTAAATTTTTTAATTTTTCTGATGTGACTCACTGATTCTCTTAAATCCGTTTTTTTTCTCGCAAATATTTATAAATTGTCAATCGGAGGCAATTATCAATAATTGTTTGTTGACAGTTATGCTGATTGCAAGACTGAAAAGAGTTTAAAATATCGTATGATATGTGAAGCTGTTATAAGCTCAGACATGCTCAATATTTACTATGTAATTTTATAATCTAAAATAAACTAGAAACACAAATTTTCAAATGTTAAAGAAATTAGATCAGAAATTGCAGGCAGCAATAATTTAAAAAAAAGAAGAAATGTACTATTTCCTGAGAATAATTTTTATGGACAGAAAAAAATTAAATGAGTGCATAAAATATATTGCTTAAGAAATACTTAAAATGCACACAAAAATTTACTACAAATGTATATCTACTATTTAAGACAATATATAACTCGAGACAAATTAATATACCAAGATATGATAGGTCACCTACTCTATTAAAAATTAAATGTTGCTAGTTCTTGTTGATTTTGAAACACTAAAATTTTGTTATTACATACCGATCGTAGAATTACCTCTTTTCATGGTTGGTTACCTTACTCTAAAATCGATTCACCCCATTATCACTTTAGCCTGTATCATACGTCCTAAAACAACATAAATATATACATATAGGATTATGGTAAATATTGTATTTTAAGGTCTAAAATCACTGTAAGGCAGCCATCTTTTATGGAATTGAAATTGGTGCAGGTGTCAGACTGTGCTATACCATGCAAGCATACTTAAACAAAAAAATAAAAAGGTTAAGCACCTAATTTGACAACTACAAAATAATCCCATTTGCCTATATGCTTGCTGATAAATAATAGAATCTTTTTAGTTAATGACCGACACCGTTGCCCACAGTTGATTCTGTCTGTCGATAAATTATGTGAAGAAGTGGGTATTTTCATTATAGTTGTTTATATTATAAAGATGACAAGAAAATATTTTTTATTTAAAAACTGAGATAAAATTACGTTATGAAAAAATCAATACCTACATAATGAGAATATTTCTTGATCAAATCAGGATGATCACTTTACCCAGTGTGGCAAATATAATACACACAAATCTGTGTTAATTCGTCTGTATAATAATATAAAAATAAATATAATTCAAACATAATTAAGTATGTAGTTACAATAGTGAATCGACTAGTTTCACATAATAGATATACTAATGGATAAATGTAACTTTGCAACTAGTCACAGGCGAGTTTATATAAAACATACATTTTAACATAATATATTAAAAATATATTATACATACTACGGATCGATTTTAGGTTAAATAAGTTAAATACCTAAAATATTTTATTTATTATGTAAATACGTGCAGTTTCTTGATTAAACAAATTATCACATAGTTTCATGTATAAAAAATATTACAACTTACCCCATAAGTACAAATAAAAGACAAATCCAGAATTTATAGAACTTTGAAAACTTGGCTCTGTCATCGAAAGGTTACTGACCTTCATTACCTAAAATATTGTTACGTGTTTGCTATCCACACAAACACCTATTTTCGCTGATTGAAAGTCCAGGTAACACTTACTCACTACTTTATTTACTAATTAACAATTAACAACAATAGATTAATTACTGTCTTTAACTATAATCACACTTGAACACTTATAAGTCTCTTTCTTATTTCTTCTTTACTCGTTCACGTTCAACTTAAGACTCAGATTCGGCACACCGTGTGTCTTATTTATACATCCATTCACACGATCTAGAGGAGTCCAGAATATTCCCGGCCGTTAGCGTACAATTCCAGTCTCATCTAACCAGTCTACACAGTCCAGTGGCGTAACACTGCCCCCTCCTTAAGCCTGAACGTCCCGATCAGGCAATTCATTGTTCCCTGCATACTTGGCCAGTCTCTCTATATGCACCACCTTCATCTTGGATTTTGGGCTTTGCTGAATTCTATATACAACGTCGTTTAGTCTGGTGACGACAGTGTAAGGTCCTTCCCAGGGCGGGTGAAACTTCGGGGACCTGCCTTTCTTTCGTTGTGGGTTATATAGCCAAACCAAATCTCCAGCCTGGAACCCTCCTGAATTTACCTTAAGATCATAACGAGCCTTCATGCGGTCCCTTGCTATGGCAATTCGCTCAAAAGGAGCCCTTGCGTTATATTGCTTATGTCTTATTTGTGGCCCCATTCTTGCCGCGCAAACTTCACATTGGCGGCACCAAGCCTCCACATCTTGACGACTGTTTACCCAGTAGAAACGTTGTCTTACTTTTGTCAGGGTTTTGTTGATGCCAAAATGTCCACCAGACGTTCCATTATGCACTTGCTGAAGTACATCTGCTACGTGACACCTGGGGATTAACAATTTCAAAGTAACTTTCCTCCCATCCGGACTTTCCCACGCTCTTTTCAGCAGTCCATCCTCTACTATAAGGGAGTCCCATTGTGCCCATAAAGCCTTCAGCCCCACTGATTTATTTGAAATGTCCTTCCAATCGGGTCGGGTCCCTCTTTCTTTCCATTTCAGAATAGGACCAGTCTCGTTATCGTTTAACTGCGCTTCCCTTGACGACTCTTTTGTCCAATAATCCGGAAGATCAGTCTTAACGGTCTTCATTATTTGTACCTTTTGTTGTTTTACCTTACGGTGGCAAGGCTTGCAGTCTTTCTGACACGGTCTTTTGAAAAGGCCATCTGCTATATTCCGCGAAGTACCAGCTCGCCAGCTTTCCTGCGGCTCCTCCATTACTGCGACCCTCTCATTGATGCGCTGACGACAGTTACTCTGAATATGACCCATTCTGCCACACTTATAACAGCGCATACATCCTCTACTCTGTCTCCCACTACTTTGCTGTTGGGTTTGTCTCGGATCTTGAACGTTGAGCTCATGACAGTTCCTCTTAATATGCCCCAATTTGCCACACATATAACAACGGATGCCTCCATTCGGCCTCCCACTACTTTGTTGTTGGTCTTGTGTCTGCTGGGAGTTCGATTTTGTCAGTAGTTGGGTCATCATCTTGTATAGATCAGATAACAGGTTTTGTGTTGTATTGTCTGGCTTGTCTTCCTCCACACTCACAGCTCGTACTCTCTGATTTGGTTGTGTGGTATCCTCATAAGCAGCCTCAATTTCCAGTGCATATACTAAAGCCTCACTACAAAGCTTATGCCTGGCCAACTTAAGAATTCGCCTAACTTCCTGGTCCCTTACTCCATCAATAAATGTACCAACTGCCAACTGTTGTTGAAATTCCATTGGTGCATCAGGATAGGCCAGATGGGCTAATCTTTCTACCGCAGCTTCGAACTCCTGGAGGCTTTCTCCACTTCGTTGTCTGCGTGATTTGAGCTGAGCCTGATATACTTGGGCGAGATGTTGGTCGCCATATCTTAGTTCTAACGCTGCCTCCAAAATGCTAAAGGTTTGTTGCTGTGCGGCAGGAATTGTTTGGAGCAGGTCTAATGCTTGGCCCCTTAGTGCTAATACCAATGCTTTTGCCTTTTCCTCATCGTTCCAGTTATTTGAACGTGCAGCTGCCTCAAACTGTCTCTTATAAGTAGACCATGAACTTTGACCGTCGAAGGAAGGTGGTTGTAACCTAGTACCAGACGACAGTACCAATTGGTCACTCCTCTCCCTTAATTGTTGCTTGAGCCGGGCTACTTCTCCTTCAACAACACTAACTTTTCCCTCAACTTGACCGACTTTTTCTTTAACTTCACTGACTTGTTCTTCCACTTCACCGACTTTTTCTATAACATCGACTTTAAATTTTTTCAGTGAGAGAGAAAATGGCTGCCTGCTGTTCCTCTAGGCTTCTTTTTATATCTTCGTTTTCCTCCAATCGTCTTATTTCCAGGCCCTCCATCATTTTTCTTAAGTCTTATTTTTCTTCCTGGCGTCTTCTCTCTTGTTCTTCTTTTTCTTCTTGTCGTCTTCTCTCTTGTTCTTCCTTTTCTTCCTGTCTTTGTCTTTCTTGATCTTCCATAATTTTCCTTTGTTCTTCTTTTTCTTCTTGTAATCTTCTCTCTTGTTCTTCTTTTTCTTCCTGTCGTCTTCTCTCTTGATCTTCCATAATCTTCCTTTGTTCGTCTTTCTCTTCCTGTCTTTTCCTTTCTTGATCGTTCATTCGTTCCAACAACGCTGCTAGCAAGTCCTGTGTTTGTTTCTCCGCCATGCTTCTTGTTGTTGGCATTAACTCACGACACGTAAATTAGTTCAAAATAAAGTTTATTACACTATAAAATCCGTAAAATGTTGATATCACGTCTATTTTAATAATGGAATATTCCAGAAAAATCTCGAAACAGCACTAGAAAGTCTTATTTAGAGTCTATACCTCTTTTGTGTTGACAAAATTCACTTATCTCCACTAATTGTCCAATGGAATGTTCGAGAATTTTCACGAAATATCACTAATAAGTCTTGTTTTGAGTCTATAACACGTTTCCGTTAACACAGTTTACGTATCTTCTGTGGTTTTCCAAATCGAATGTTCTAGAATTGTCACTAAAAGTCACTTATAGTCTTGTTTTTAAGTCTACAACACGTTCCCGTCGACACAATTCACGTATCTCCTGTAGTTTCCAAATAGAATGTTCTAGAATTTTCCCGAAATTGCACTAGTAGTCCTTTTTCTCAGTCTACAACACGTTATTACTAGCGGCACTCGCGTATTTGCAGCTATTTCTAAATCGAATGTTCTAGAAACTTCTCGAAAATTCACTTTAAAGTCACTATTTGGTCCCGAAATAGTCCTCCAAACACTGTCCAGTAGTTTAATTCTCCGTGTTACCACTAATTTCTGAGAAGAACACTGTAGAACCTTTTCGAATATTCCAGAAATTTCTCTTCCAATCCACTTCCGACACCAAATTGTTACGTGTTTGCTATCCACACAAACACCTATTCTCGTAGATTCGCTGATTGAAAGTCCAGGTAACACTTACTCACTACTTTATTTACTAATTAACAATTAACAACAATAGATTAATTACTGTCTTAACTATAATCACACTTGAACACTTATAAGTCTCTTTCTTATTTCTTCTTTACTCGTTCACGTTCAACTTAAGACTCAGATTCGGCACACCGTGTGTCTTATTTATACATCCATTCACACGATCTAGAGGAGTCCAGAATATTCCCGGCCGTTAGCGTACAATTCCAGTCTCATCTAACCAGTCTACACAGTCCAGTGGCGTAACAATATTTAAAAGACAATTTCGATTAGAATTCACCATATAAATAAGGAAATTATTTAAGTCAGCGACTACAGTGTATTTTAATCACTGATTTTCCAAAAATTAATAATAATAAAACCAAGTCTAAAATTAAAACCTAATGGACGAACTGAAGGTTTTGTGGAATTTAAGACTTTTTTATACTACATAAATAAAACATCAATAGGTACATAAAAATATTTTTACTTACGATATAATAAACACTTTATTTAGTATAAACTGAGTTTATACAAATATAAAATTTCACAAATATTTAAAACAGGTCTCTTTAAAATGGCTTCTGAATACACTGTCAAATATCTAATTTAATTAATAGGTATTATTTTGTGATTGGTTGTGTTATCACATGACCGCCACCTCGTCTGTGATTGGTGATTGATATCTGCTGTGCCACCGAATTTAGAGTTCCGGATAGGCATAAAAAATTTTCAAGGTTTATTTAACAGGAAAAATTATAATTTGTTCTTTAAATTTTTTTTTTTTTAAATAACGTCATTTATTGTTAAAAGTTAACTTATGTTCTAATTTTGATATTATTTGTTGTCTATTAAGAAATTTATTTAATGCCAATGGAAACGCACTCCATCTCTGATGTTGCGAGATCGGTAGAACACTTCGATCATAAACACCGAAGGTAGAACAAGTCGCATCAAGGATGGTAACCATCCTTGAAATCGCATACCGCTGCTCAGCACCTCACCAATAAACCAAAGTTAGTTGCAGTTTTCTGCACTGAAAGGTTTTCTGAAACTATTCTGCCAATTTCAATAAAATAAATTTATTTTTTAAAGTAGGGAACAACCCAAGATTTAACTTTATAATTATATTTCGGCGTCTCTTCCTATGAGATCACTAGGTAGTAATGCTCGAGTTCGTTATTTGATCACATTTTTTAAAGAAGAAGACGAATTCTCATAATTGGTTTATCTCTGTGCTGCTCGCTTACAACTTCATTTTTTCATGTTTGTGTGCGTTGTTAGAATCACACTGCAATTTGGCAAAAATAAAGAAAACCACTAAGAAAGTGAAAAACGTAGGAAAATGGGAAAACGCAAGAGGTCACGGTCCAGAGAAAGAGACCTAGAGAAAACAGTCAGGTGTATGGAAAGATCGGCGCTACAAAAATATGAGAGCCCAGAAATAACGGATAAAAAAGAGTCACGTAGACCACACCCAGAACCTCTAAGGCACGTAGCCCAGAAGGTGAAACTTCTAGAAGTCCAAATAGGACTTCTAGAAGACGGACAAATGACAGACCAAACAGCAGAGCACATAGCTCTTCAAAAGTAAATAGAGAATCTCGCAGATCTTTTGAAGTTACAAGAAACCACCCGGAAAAGACACTCAATCAAAGAAAAGGTATAGATACGCGGTCCAGCCGCAAAATGTTCAAGTAGAACAGACGCCAGAAAGAGCTAGTAGCTCAAGAGTAACATCATATACATCCAGCAGATCCGAAAACGAATCAAACACCTCACTACCTGAGATAAATATAGATTCGCAGACCCTACGGGATATTGAATCAATATGTGAGCAAAGGGGGGAGAGAGAACAAGACTGCAAGTCTGGAGCGACCTGTAGACCCTGAGTTACTTGCCTGTTTATGGGCAGCATATACTACAAAATGGATGGGAAAAAGAGTATGCTGAAGAAATAGTAAACAAACACCCTAAACCATCAAATTGTAAAGGACTAGCAGCACCTAGTCTTAATCCAGAAGTAGTACTTTTACTAACGGAAAACAATAAGAAAAAGGAGAAGAGACTAACCCAGATACAAAATTACGTGGGTGCAGGGATGACAGCCTTAGGGTGTGTAATGAATGATATAATTAAAACTAACATTGATCAAGATAGCATCAGACTAGAGCTCCTAAGTAACGCTAACAAAATGTTGGCAAATGTCCACTACCTGCTATCATTGGAATGGAGATCCAACATAGCCCCCTACCTATCAAAAACAACGAAAGAAATAGCTTTCAACAGTCCGGTAGATGAAGTCCTTCTTGGCAAAGAATTCGGCGAAAAATACAAAAACCTTTGGATCATGCAAAAATCAAGCATGGACCTAAAAGCAGCACCACTACCTAGTATAAAAACCCTCTCAGTGTACCCATCTAAGAAGGCCATTGTAAATCATCAAGCTCAGCCTTTAAACTCACAAGGCCCAGCTCCCATGCTGAGGAACGGGAGACAGAGAGGGCGAATACCTTAAAACCAGACCCAACACAGACCAGTATACCGAAACTAAATGAACCAAAAAAGAAACTAGAGGTAAGTATAGCGGGTAGATTAAAAAGTTTTATGAGAAATTGGAAAAAGATTACTAGCAATAAGATAATCTTAGAATGGGTCAAAGAGTATAAACTCCCTTTTAATCCAAAACCTACAGGTAAATGCTTAAACCTCCTAATAGCCTCCCAAAACTCTTGTCAAACTTTGGAATGTATCCAAAACTTGCTAGATCAGGGAGTGATAACTAAAGCGCAACCAGGGCAGAAACAAATCCTATCTCCATATTTCATCTCATTGAAACCAAACAAAAAACCTAGATTTATCTTCAACCTGAAAAAGACTTAATACATACATAAGATTGGTATACTTCAAAATGGAAGATTATCGTATTGCCATGAAACTAATTTACCCTAATTATTTTATGTGTACAATTGACCTTAAAGATGCATATTACACTGTCTCTATTCAGAACACCCATAGAAAATTCCTTAGATTCGAGAACAATGGCACATATTTTGAATTTACTTGCCTATCTTTCGGCTTGTCGACAGGGCCAATAGGGCCATATATATTTACAAAGCTGATGAAACCCGTCCTAGCAGAACTCAGGAAAAGAGGCATCGTGTTGCCTTTATTTGGATGACTTTCTCATCCTATGGGCAGATTAGGAGACATGTGAAAACCACACAATACAAACTACCAGCTTCTTAGAATCTTTAGGTTTTATAGTCAATTATCAAAAAAGCAAATTGTGCCCGGCAAATGAGCGCCAATATTTAGGTTTTATTTAATTCCGTAAACATGTCAATCAGCCTAAAGGAAGAGAAGAAAACAAAAATTTTAAAATTAATTCAGTCTTTCGCATGACCATGGAAGTTTGCATTATAAGGCAGTTTGCCAGGCTCATTGGACTTTTAATATCAGCGTGCCTAGCCACAAAATATGGCTGGCTTTATACAAAGAATTTAGAAAGGGAAAAAGTGGCTGCCCTTTTGAGAAACTACCAAAATTTTAATGCCAAAATGGCCATTCCTAAACTGGTGAAACAAGGAGCTGGTATGGTGGGAAAATACCATTCCCCAAGCACAAAACAACATAAGAAGTGACCCGTTCCATCTAGAAATATTTACCCAACAAACACAGAAATGATGGCCAACCGACGGGCCATTATCGCATATGCTGGGCCTTTACGTGTATATATTTTCATATTCTGGACCAATGTTGGTTATATGTTAGCTTTCCTTATAAAAAGAACGGTGTAAAGGCGATACTGGGCTAACCATAGAAAATATATTATAATATGCTATACTATAATATTTTATCTATGGGGCTAACATTGTATAAGTACAGATAAAGAATTGAGATGTGGTTAATATAATTTTAAAAATGTGAAATACATGTATCAAAGTCAAGATATACTTATTTCATTCATATATTTTTAAGAAAAATATAAATTTTAAGTAATGAATGAATGACTAACATTTTAGACAAAAATTTGTAGGTCCAATATTGGCAATCAGGTCTTCGATCATAAGTTTTCTCTGTTTAATGTTGGTACTACACACCACAAAACAAAAGTGACTTGACTGTTGTCAACACTGTTAAACTGTCATTCCTAGTTCGGTTATCCATCAGAAAAGTAAAAGGTTATGTTAGAATGTTTATTGAGTAGGCGGACATTCAAAAGCATCCTGAACAAATTTTATAAGAAAAAGAGACCTATGTGAAGTAAGAAAATGTGGTAAGTATTTATAAACCATACATTTTGAACTTAATTTCCTTGTGAAAATTATATATTACACATTTTCCAGGTGTAACGCTACCGTGGAATACCAAAGATGAGATTGTAAAATTAAATAAAAGTTTGAAAGACTTTAACATAATGTCAACAGTGGTAATAACTGTATATTGTCTGTTTTATTTGTGTCTTAATTAAATAGCTATTTTATTAGTTCCGAAAATTACAAAATTAAAATTAATTTTCAGGTCAGCAGTTTACAGTTGGTGGGTAAAGATGTTGACACAACAAGACGCGCATTGAGCAAAATTATGACTAATTCTTTAGCACTGACGTTCAATTGGTCTGGAAGGAATGATAAAAATTGTTTCAAGCACAAAAAAAATATTTTGAAGCAAATAACAGGTGAATATACTGTATGCCAGGATTTGTAAATATAAGAGTTTCTGCATTAAACAATTTTATTATTTGTTAATAATTTTTTTAAATTCATTCTTTAACAACAACATTGATAGCATAAATAAAAATGTGAAATTATAGGAATCTGTTACATATTAAAGTAAACAAAATGGTTAGTAGCATATGCACCAGAAACTAACTGCTTATATATTTACAAACATCGAAGTTATCGAATTATCGTTCCTCTGATTATGAAATAGTGATGTCCATATCAGTGCCTTTGTCTCCTTTTTCGGATAGCACGCCAAGAAAATCAAGATATAATCTCTGTCACTGAAAGCATATTGTGATTTAACTAATTATCTTTGTTTAATTTTTTTTGCATATTTAGATTTAATAAAATTATTTTCTTCAAAAACAAAGCCACCGAAGTGAGATTACTATTAATGATTATTTTTTCATACCAATATGGCAGATTTTCTTTAACGATTATACTAGAGAAATTTCACTAGGTAACTTAATAAATAACTTCTTTCTTTAACTTATTTGACTATTTGTGGGATAGTTTTGGAAACTTTTATTTGTTTTTGAGTTATGTTTATATTTTTAAAATGTATTCAAAAAAATAAATAGAATCCAATGTATATACTTTGAAAATTTTCGAGCGTGCATCTTAAACTTCCTTCACATTAACAAATTCTGTGTTTGAGCAGATAATCCTCTTGCTTTACGGTCAGATTATTTAAACTGTTAAACTGACAGACTATTATTGTGCAACAAATTATTGACATGACCTGATAATATCGAAGTACTTGTACTACTGAATATAATATTTAAGTAAGAAGATGAAATACTGGACATGTATAACTTACACCTACCTTTTGTTCTTATAGTAATTGTCAGAAAGAATCCAATATCCAGAACAGCTACTCAACAGGAAGTAGATGCTGTTACTAAAATATGGCTAAGAACAGCGGGATATAGAGATGGAGAGAGAACCAAACGATATTAAAAAAAAAATTAAATTAAATTTAGAGGATGTTGAATAATTTATAATTTCAAAACATTTTGACTTTGCTCTGTTATAGTTCATTAGAGATAGTTACTCTTTCATATAAAAGACATTTTTTTATTTGTATGTTTTAGTGATGTGATTAAGATTGCACTCGGTGCTTTTGTATTTGTTATTTTAGTTCTGGTTTTTGTTTATTTTAAGATTATAAAGCAAATAAAACGTTTTTTTATCCTAAAAATTTTAACTTTGCAGAAAGAAGAAATACGTTTATTTTTGTTATAAAAAAATATAACTACACTTACAACTGTGGATCCATTTTATTTATGCTAGGGTTATATTTTGTTAATAAATATCTACTGATAAATTAATATAAGTAAATATGAAAACAAAGAAAAAATAACATAACACATATAATTCATCAAAAATATATTTTTCATTCCTTCAACTATATTAAAGTACGGTCTCATTTATTCTGTATGTTTACTAAACATACTTTAATTCTTTAGAAAATCTGATTTTTTTATTTGTTTCATATTATCCGTTTCTAAAAAAAAAAAAAAAAAACGTTAATTATGTGACCCAAATAATTATTATTTTTTTTTAGAAATATTCTTAGTTTGTATTTTAATTTTTCATGTATTTTAACCTTGTATGACAGTAGTAAAATATGATATTTTCTTTTTCAATAAGGCCTTGATGAATTCAAAATTTATTTAAAATGCATGAATTGAAATTCCATCATATCGATGGTATAGCATACGTGGTAAATGCATTTTTAGGCATAAATGAGTTAAATACATTAAATAAGTGCAAACACTTGAAATTGTTTAGTGTAATTAACTCATTTTCGCCCAAATATGCATTTACCAAGTGTGCACTACAACATCGATATATGGTATTAATCGGACTGAGAATTTTTAATATATACATACATATACAATTACACCCTGCATATATCTATAAGTGGTTGTGCATTGGATATCCACAGTCTGTCAATGTAAATTTTATTCTGAGAAAATGAAGGTAAGGAAATATTTAACTATACATAAACATCGGCTGAACATTGGTCCAATAGTGGAAGTGTCTTAAAAATAGTGTTGGCCCTGATGTCGGCCACAAGGACACCGAGATGCTGGGCCATTGACAATTGCTCATGTTGGTCCAGCAAATCATGTGACTTGATGTAATGTGCTAATAGTGGCCCTATAATCTTGTGTTTGCTGGGTACAGACGCAAGCCGAATAGGCTGGGGCGCAATTTATAATAATCAAAAAGCCAATGGCTGGTGATGCCAGAGTAACAAAAACACCACATAAATTACTTTGAAATACTAAGCGTACTTTATGCATTAAAGTCATTTGCAAAACATCTTAGAGGAAAAGAAATTCTTCTAAGACTGGACAACACTACAGCTGTGTCCTACATTAACAGAATGGGTGGCATAAAATACCCAACTCTGTCTGCATTAGCCAAAAGGATTTGGCAATTTTGTGCGGAAAGAGACATGGATTCAAGCAGTCCATATAAGTACAAAAGACAACTCACAAGCGGATAAAGAATCTAGGAAACTACCACCCACATAGAGTATGAACTCAGTATAGAGGCTTTTAAAACAACTGTTACGAAATTTGGTCAGCCATCAGTCGACCTGTTTGCATCGTACGCTAATACTAAGTGTAAAAAATATATTTCATGGAGAGCGGATCCTGGCTCGATAGGCATAGACGCCTTTACATTTAATTGGGCAGATACCTTCTTTTACGCCTTTCCCCCATTTTGTCAAATACTCTGAACTCTTAATAAAATAATTACAGACAAAGCCACAGGGATAGTAATAGTCCCGCAGTGGAGAACCCAACCATGGTTCCCCATATTTGAAAACTTACTCGCACAACCACCATTAGTTTTACCACATAATAGTTTGCTGTTTCCTTTTAGATCGTCATGAACAACGAATACCATCCTGATGGCGGGTCAGTTATCAGGGCAGCGCTTCTACAAAAAGGAAATCCCCACGAAGCAACAATAATCATGCTAGAGTCCCTAGCAAAATCAACCTTAAAACCATATGGAGTGGCCTACAAAAAGTGGGGGCAATTTTGCAAGAATCGTAACATAGATGGCTTCACTGCAAAAGAAAGTGATATCCTAAAATTCCTAAATCATATATACTAAACAAAAAAGGTTTCCTTTGGAACCTTTAATACATACCGTTCAGCATTAGCCCTCATTACTGGTTGTGAGATGGAAAGAAGCCTAAACATAAGAAGATATCTGAAAGGTATATATTCAGATTACGACCACCAACTAGAAAGTACCAATCCACTTGGGACCCACAAGTGGTGTTGACCTATTTGAAACAAGAGTACCCAAATGAAAATCTCTCACTCCTACAGCTAAGTAAAAAGACAATCACCCTCCTAGCTCTTGCATCGGGACAGCGCCTGCAACCCTAGCTAGAATAAGAGTAGAGAACATAATTATTGATGGACGAGGAATTCAAATTTTAATACCTGATCACATCAAGACAACTAGGATAAAGAGTGACCAACTATGTCTACAATTACCTTACTATATCGAAAAACCTGAGATCTGCCCTGCTAGTATCCTCGAAACATACATAGAAAAAACTCGGGAAATACGAAATGACACACAAGAATTTTTATTCTTATCTACTAGAATACCCTTCAACACAGCAACCACAAGTACAATAAGCAGATAGATCAAGACAACCTTGAAGGAAGCAGGGATAGACACAAAGTTTTTTACAACGTATTCGATAAGACATGCAGTTACGTCAGCCGCTTGCAGAAACGGCCTGACCCTAGAAGCAATTAGGAGAACTTCAGGGTTGTCCAAAAACTCAAAGATGTTCGCAACATTCTACAACTGCCCAGTAACAGACAAAGAGTGCTTTACAAATGCAGTGTTTAAAAAATAACAGAAGTTTATTTATCTTTTAGTAAACAAAATAATGACATCAATATCATCAATAAAAATTTATTTTCCAGTAAAGCAAGATAACTTTCACTGGGGAAACACCAAAACTTTAAACAACTAACTGGTGATCTCATAGGGCGAGGTGCCGAAATATAATTACACAATTAAACGAACTTACCTGTGAGGTTCAATCGTGATTATATGAGGCGCCTCGTCCGTAGAGATCACCTCCCACCGCACCCGATCTGAATTAAAAATCAGACCCTATTTGAGAGTGGCTTTTCCCCGTCTTTGTACTGAATGAAGTTGTAAGCGAGCAGCACAGATATAAAATAAACCAATTATGAGAATTCTTCTTCTTCTTTAAAAAGAGTGATCAAATAACGAACTTGACGAGGCGCCTCATATAATCACGATTGAACCCTTAGATTAGGAAAGAGAGCTTAGATTCTTTCCTAATCTAAGATTGAACCTCACAGGTAAGTTCGTTTAATCGTGTAAATCTTGAGAATGACCAAGAAACGACATAAAATTACCAATGACATCATATGATCCAACGTCATATTGCATAGGAATAGAACAACTGCATTTTACGTCACGCATTCAGTTTAAAGTAATAATAATAAACAAAATATTATCATGACCTATAATGAACATTTAGAAAAATTTCATAATAAAGCATTGTTTATAGAAGACATATTAAGAATACGTTGTATATATATTTTTTTAAATATATTAAAACACATATTTAAAACATGCACCTTGTTCATTTCACTGTCCAGCCACGGACAACTTGAATCGGCCGTGACCCAGTCTTACCAACGTGGTCATTTAGGGCTCTTGGAGGGGACAATATACTTTATTTTGATGTCACCTACTATTCACATTCCTTGATCTGTAAATATAAATAGGTGGAAAACTCTTGCCATTGCTTATTTTTTCTAATACTTCAGACCTCTCTCTAATAGAAGGGGCATATTTATTATAATAAGACAAATAATCTCTTATTTGTTCTAATTATGCCAGCAAATTTCAAAAATGAATATGAACAATACCAGAGGGCGGTAAAAATTTGTTGTTCATTCGTTAAGTTTTTGTTATTTTTAACAGCTTTACTTATTTCTAATTGTTCTAATAGATCAAGTTTCTTTCCTTTCTTTTCTGAATGGAGTAATTTGACATTATTTAAATCTATAAAATGACTGTTTTCTATACAATGTGTTGACATGCCCGTACTATATACATTGTTTACAATAGATTTCCTGTGCCACCATATTTTAAATAAAATAATTTAGATTTAAAAAATAAAGTAATATTCAACTTATAAAAACATATTTTACAATAGTTTTATAGTAGGTACCAGATGTGGTTATATAAGCAATGGACACAAATTTTACTGTTCCAGTATTCCCTGTACTCTTGACAAAGGCCTAAAAAGCCGAAACACGTGTAGAGTTTCTAATAAAATATTTTTGAAACATTAAAAAGCAAATTTCTTTCATATATTTAAAATATTTAATGATGTTTCACAAGGAGCCAACCGTAGAATCAGTTCAGTGTATGAAAATCGTAAGTAATAATCATGCACATTCGTTGTTTTCATCATGCTCATGTTTGATATAACCTAACTTTATAACTTAAGACACCTCTGATAGGTACAATAATTTCCCTACTAAGCAAGCAAATTACCACTTTTCCCTTCTGTCATCATTATGATAAATGTTTTTCAGCTAATTTTTATAAAAATTACTAAAAACTAGCGTTAAAATGCCATAGTAAACAGTAACGTTCAGTTACTGGTCCTTACCCTACACTAGCGTCTCTCGTGGTGAATTCAAGCGCTTTAGCCCTCATTGTCAACAATCCACCACAGAACGCGTAAGCAGAGGGGTTGTCTCTGGCGTAAGCATTTAATTCTGCTTTCTGTTCTGTGCATTTAATGGCCGATCTCACCGACGCAATTTAAATTTAAAGTAATACTAGGTCTTAAGTAAGCCTTACTGCGTCTCACAGTATTTTTAAGTAGTACAAAACTCTTAATTAGACTAAACTCTTAATAAGATGTGTTTAAATTTAAGTAATAGATTTTGGGGACAAACAATACTTAACCTAAATCTGTTTTTATTCATTTTGTGTGTTAAGATATTTTTGAGTCTTAAAAATGGATCGTGATATTGCTATATTAGTTTTGGGAGAAGATAATGATATATTAATGGATTTAATAATTATGGATTTGGTTTTTAATGGCGTACCAAGACAAATTTATGCCAGGAATGATCATATCAATAATATGCCGGATTTGCAATTTTTCCAGCATTTTAGATTAAGAAAGGAAACGGTTTTACAGTTCCTACCTAAGATCGAAAACAGATTAGAATATATACATAATTTGTGAGTTTTAAATTTCAATAATTATTTTCTCATACGTAATACCAATAATTTTAATATTATTTTTAGAAATAACAGTGTTTCTCCTATTAATCAGTTATTAATCTGCTTGAGATACTATGCAACTGGTTGCCATCAATTAAGCCTGGCTCATTTTGGTAATATGCACAAGTCTACTGTGAATAGGATAATTAAACGCGTAACAAGCTATCTGTTACTTATCAGATGAATACATAAAATTACCTGATACAGCGGAAGAACTTGAAAAACAGTTAGAATTTTTTAAAAAAAGCCTCATTTCCAAAAGTCATGGCTGCAATTGATTGAACACATTAAAATACAATCGCCCGGTATGTATAAAGTTTTGTTTAGAAAATAAGTTTCATCCTTTTTAGTTTAATATGGTTAGTACCTAATATATTTATTTACAATAATTTTCATTCATAAACGATCACGACTGCAGTTGCAGTCATGTGCCACAACAACAACTGGTCACTCCATAAGTATATAATTGCAGTTGCAGTCTCTGTCTAATTTCTTTCTAACCTATTTTTTTCAATTCCATATGACTTTTCATGAAATATCAACCTTATATTCTTATGTATACTATATACATGTTCTTTTCCTCAATATTTATTTAGTGCACCATGGGCAACTTCCAGCTCAATTTTACTGTCCGCGAATGTGTTAATTGAAATTTAAAATTAATTATGAATTTGCAGTTGTGAGGATATATAGGTTAATTACAAATTCAGTCATAATGCAAATGAAAATAAGTACCTAGGTATTTGGTTTTTCGGTACGACTATTATTTAAAGTTCATATTAATTCTTATTTGTTTCTGAGAACTTTGAAAGTTAAAATAATATATGACAAATAACATTATATTTTATCAAATCAATAAACAACATTAAAGAATGCTAAAATCTAGTCTGTTACACAATGATTAGATAAAACCAATCATATTCTGAAACAAAAGGAAATTAAAAAAGTTTTGTAATTAGGCTGATAGGTCCTCGGCGTTTTATAAAATGCTTAACAATTTCAGTCGCATTTTGAAAAATCTCCATTTATTCCTTATTTTACACTTTGCCTTTTTATAAAATGACTGAATTATTATTATAATTAGCCGGCAACATGGATATTTTCGAACAGTTTCACCATATATCCTCTAAATAAATAATCATTGTATTGTTTTGTTTAGATGCCTGGAAGTACCTGTAGTGTGGCTACTTGTACAAGTACCTCCACAAAGATAAAACAAACTGGAGAAAGTGTTATGTTTTTTACCTTTCCCAAAGATCCCCAGCTGAGACAAGAATGGGTAAGAAGATGCAACCGAGCAGATCAATTTAATACAGACAGCAAGAGGATATGTAGTAAGCATTTTAAAGCCGACGATTATGAAGATGCAATGCGAGCTCAGTTGTTGGGGTCACTACCTAAAAAATTGAAAAAAACTGGTAGGTGATATGATTTTTTTTTTGTAAAATTTACAATTTGCATACACCTCTATTTAAGAATAATAGAATATAAATTTATAAATTTTTTTAGCCATCTGTATGTATATAATTACTTATTTTTTAATATTAATCATTAATTACAGTTTGTAGTTTATAATAAGACTGCATAAACAGTCAGTCAATTATCAAATATTTTTTTAATATTAATATTATCAATCATTTTCGATTCAAAAGTTTCAAAATTGACTCAGTGGCTTGGACGAGATGAAATTAACAGTCAAGTTAATCAAATCAACTTAATCAGTGAGTAAATGTTTTTTATTTTTATTTTTCAGCAATTCCTTCAATGAATTTATTTCCTTTTGGAATAAACCCAACAAAGAATACTGAGACCACTTTGTTACAAAGTACAGAGATCTTACCAGTAAGAGATAGTAATAAAGAAAATGTGCATTTGGTGGAAAACTTGATTCAAAACCCAAGTCCCAAGCCTTCCATGCATGACAAACAAATAGAAGAAGAAAAGGAAAATATAATAGTTGTTGAGGCACCTGAAATTTCATTATCTAATGAGGACACGGAGTGTAATCTAAAAAAAAACTCTACAAGAAGAAAATGAAGTTTTAAAACAGAAAATTTGTATTCTTGAAAATAATGAAAAGAAATTAGAAGAAAAACTTTTGAAGTAGAAACTCAGTTGAAAAAAGAAGGATATAACTGTGAAACAGTGAAAGTAGCCTTTAAGGACATTTTAACTTCTAATCAAGTAGATATAGCGTTGAAAAAAAAAAAGAAAAAAGCACGATGGACTCAAGAAGAATTGTCCAGAGCCTTTACTTTGAGATATTTCAGTAAACAAAGCTATATATATTTGAGACAAACTCTGAACTATCCGTTACCTTGATTATCCACACTGCAGCAATGGGCTGCTAATATAAATCTCAGAAAAGAAATTCTGGATGATGTTTTGAATATTATGAACACTGCAGGAGAACTGAAAAATAACTATCAAAGGGCAACTGTTTTGTCTTTTGATGAAATTAAACATTCTAAATTGTATGAGTATGACCAGAAAGAGGGTGAAATTGTTGGACTCAATTCATATATGCAGGTTATAATGGCCAGAGGCCTGTTTGATAGTTGGAAACAACCTGTATATAGGATTTGATCAGAAAGTTACGAAATTTCTTTTTGGAAAAACGTCATTACTCGATTACATGAAATAAATTACAATATAGTTGCTTGTGTATCAGATTGTGGAGGTGGTAACCAAGACCTCTGGAAAGAGTTGAGTATTAATATAGATAAAACTTTTCTCTTCACCCTGTGACAGAAAAGCCCATCTATTTCTTTGCAGATATTCCACACTTATTAAAATTACTTAGAAACTGGTTCATAGATAATGGTTTTCTTTTAAGTTGTTGCACACTAATTAATAAAATAAGGATGAAATAGAAAAACTAATTGAAAGTACTAATACAGAAATTAATTCTTGTCACAAACTAACACAACTGCATTTAAGGTGTGAAAAAAACAGATACAGAATGTTTCCCTGGCGGCACAACTTTTTCTAATACCACAGCTACAGCTTTGGAAACTTACTTACCAGGTGATGACAAAAAATTGGCTAAAAAGTAGAGGATTTTTTTCTTTGGTCAATAATTGGTTTGATGTCATGAATACCTATACACCATCTGCAAAGATTCCAACGAAGAAGCCGTATGGACTACTTTTAAAATCTCAAAATGAGATTTTGGAAGAAATGAAATCGACCATTCGTGGTGTATGTTATGCATTGGGAAGAAATCCATGCAAACTTTTCAGAAAGGTATAATAATTTCCATCACGTCATTACAAGATTTGTTCAGTCACCTTAAGGAAACACTACATATAACGTTAATTCTAACCCATCGTCTCAGTCAAGATTGCCTTGAAATTTTTTTTATCAGGTTTGGCATATTGTATATGAGAAAATGCCCATCTTTTGCTTTTTTTTTTTAAAGTTAAGGACAAGAGGCGGCCTTCATCTTCACCCTTCAAGTCTCAATACAATATATAGAATTAGGATGATACTTTTGGGGAAGAATCTAGGTATGGTTCATACGCATTCCAATGGTGTGACTCCTATAGGAATTGAGAAAGAAGAATATTTGCTAGCAAGTGCCATGAAAGAGGCAAAAATTGGAAATTAACCATAGAGAAGCCAGAGAACATATTGGAAGATGTAGCTGATAGTAGCTCTAGCTCGAGTAGTACTTCATCGGGCATATCAAGTGTAAGTAGAACGGTCTCAGAAAAAAGATGGATTACTTTATTTCACAGGTTACTTGGCCAAAAAGCATCTGAAAGACCATCCCTATCTTGGCCAATACACTTACAAAAGTAAAGAAGTCATAAACTTGCATTCATACAGCATACCGTCCTGGATTGAAAGTTTATCTTTTTGGAGGCTTAATTCAACCCTCAGACAAATGGGCACAACAAGTCGAGAAAATGGAAAAATATTTTAATAAGTTTCACAAGAAAAATTTCAGGCAGGGGAAACACATTGTGAAACGGAACCATTAATTACATTACAAAAAAAGTCAATGAGATGCAAATATCTCATGAACTAATAAAATCTTTTTGTCGACAAAGAGTGTTTGTAACAATTAAGTTTCTTATCTGAATCGACACGAATACAAACTTGGTAAAAGAAAATCGTCAGCCTTATCTTCTGTCGAACATAACCGGAAATTAACCAAAAAAAAAAATGAAAAAGATTGTTACTTAACAGATTTACTACCTTTTATATTTTAAAAAATGGTCCTTTTATGTTTAAAATTAATTTATTTTTGCATAGCCTAAAAATGATTTTAATTATTTTTATGAAGTGATCCTAAAAACCAACAAGTAGGTAGCCATAATGACATCTTTGCCATACTGGAAATGATTATTCTCCCTGTGCTAAAATAGTCACTGTGGTGT